>CM026393.1:15684544-15742178 GCA_014843695.1 Archivesica marissinica
TAACGTCCCATCTGAAAGACTCTTAGTTTTATTAGGTCAGACGGGTGATCGAACCTGCTATCCCTGGATTACCAGTCCAGCATGTTAACACTGGACTACAGATCCGTCAGGCACGTTTGAGTGAAGCATCCTTCTGATATATAACCTGCTAGTTCTCGGTAGTTGCAACAATAGTGTCAACAATATGTATTTCTTTGAATATATATAATCAGTTATTCATAATAATAACAAGTAGGATTGATGAGAAAGCAACCTGCTATACTATACTGAAACAAAAAAGAAACCGTGCACTTGTCTGAGAGGTAAACTTCTTTTTCTGTCCTTTTAGAAATATATAGTCAAATTTGGTAGTCCGTAAAGAAAGAATATGAGTAATTAACGTTAATTGTTGGCAATGTTTTAACGGAATATCAAATTTGCATATATTTTCTTTCTAAAATGACATAACGAATGGTATCGCTAAGGCAATTGCACAGTTTCTGTTTGAGGTCAGTATATATACCACCTCTGCCTTGTAACATGACTGGTGAAAGTCACCTCTACCTGGCAACATAACTGGTGAAAACCACCCCTTCCTTGCAATATATATACTCGTTGTTGTTATGTCATCATCATATACATGTATATATATAGATGTTGAACTCCTTTGTAACAGAGTCTATATTCTTTATTTTAAGAGCACGTGTATCCATATTTGTTGTAGAGAAAGAATGATTTTGAGAGGAAAAGAGAGACATATGGGAATATATACAAGACACATTTACTCGGAAAGCCAACAATCCGCGTAATAGGAACGGAATATGTAAAACAAATACTCAGAGGCGAAAATACCATCGTCCAAGCCCAATGGCCTATCAGTACATGTAAGCTACTCGGTGAGGGATCTATTGCGCATGCCGTCGGCAAGAATCACCTAGTAAAGAAATGAGCTATAATGAAGGCGTTCACAACCGACAAGCTATCTCAGTATATTCCCGTGATTCAGAAAATAACGCGGAAGTATGTCCGCAGATGGTGTAATGCGAAACGGATAATGGGATATAGGGAATTTAAGACGATGTATTTCGACCTTTCATGCCGTCTGCTGCTTGGTTTACAGAGTAGCGACGCAGAATGTGCATGTCTCATGAACGTCTTTGAAACATGTATATCTAACATATTCTGCTTTCCCATTGATATCAAAGGATCTGGATTCAACGTATGTTTTAGACACTAGCAATTTTGTGTTTTAAGTCGCACCAACAGCCTAGACCATATGGCGACTCTCCTGCTATATTTGGTGGAGGAAGATCTCATGTGCCCTTCCGGGCACTGTTTCAGGTACAGACGGGCACATAAGTAGAACCATCAGCAATCTTGAAATAATTCGACACCCTATTGGGATTCGAACCAACAGTGATGAGTGATAACAGGGTATATTATAACTAAAGAGTGTTTCATTGATTTAGCAGCCCAAACTTTTTTATGATTGGTGGATGAACTTTCACTTGAGTTCCAGCAACAGTGTTTCATTGATTTAGCAGCCCAAACTCTTATGATTGGTGGGTGAACTTTCACTTGAGTTCCAGCAACAGTGTTTCATTGATTTAGCAGCCCAAACTCTTTTATGAGTGGTGGATGAACTTTCAATTGAGTTCCAGCAAAGCTTTCTGTTTAATTGTAATAGTGTCCAATTATTTACAATTCATGACACTTAGTGACAAACAGTACACATAATCAAGTATTTTAGTTCTGAGAATACAACGAATTCAGGTAAAAAAAACTTATGGAATTAAAAGTAGTGTAATTTTGTACAACTACGGAAATTACTATTATATGCATATATAAATTATGGTAGATTTGTTCGCAGCCGAATTTAACAAAATATGTACATAATTCATGTCTGCACAATCACATTTGGCCAAAATAAATGAAACCCTGAAATTTGAAAATTGCATTCTGGTATAATAACATTTATTCAAATGTCATTGTCGCGGTGCGGTCAACATTATGGTTCGTACCATTCTGCAATTATAAAATATAATTCTTTGAATACTCACGTATGTTTCTCTTCAGGCCTTACACGCGAGAGAGGTTTTGCTCAAGAAAATTGATGACGTCATCTATGAAAGGGATCAGCATCACAACAATGAAGGAGCAAATGTTTTAACTACAATACTTCACTCAAGAAGCTCCGAAAAACTTACAATAGATGAGGTTAAGAATTTCTGTTTAGAACTACTTTCTGCTGGGCACGGAACAACTTCTAGTGCGGCATGTTCTCTCGTGTATGAACTTGCGAAACATCAAAATGTTCTGACAAAATTAAGAGATGAACTTGACATATACGGCATTGTGGATGAAGCAGGAGTTGTTGACATGGACATAGAGAAGTTGACTAAACTGACATACCTGAATAATGTGGTTAAGGAGGTGTTGAGATTAAATCCTCCAGTAGGCGGAGGTTACAGGACGGCACTAAAAACATTTGAAATAAATGTAAGTTTATACAAATTTATTTAGCTAGATTGCCTAACAAATGTTTACAAAGTTAGATTAATCGCTCTCTATGTCTCATTTCTGATGGAATCCATCGCAATGAGGGCGAGAGAAGATGTACTGTGGAAATTAAGAACCTTGCCTAAGGGCACAATCGTAACGGCTCCAATTCAGGAAAGGTCGTACCAAAGGCGATGCGCTACCACTGCGCTATTACGACTTCTAGTAAGCAATTATTTAGAACATATTATTTTCCAATTTTTCTTATTTGTAATAGTCAAGAATCGAAAAGCATTATTTTCTAATACGAAACAACGTCGATATGTACAATACTACCATATCAACAGATCATTGGGGAAGTATGTGAGATGGTACGATGGTCGCCAGATCGAACAGGTGGGTTTTCTCCGGGTACTCCGGTGTCCTCCCACATGAATGACCACATATACGCTTTCATCCGAGCCAACTAGAGTGATTAATATAAGTTGTTTGAACTTGCTTCGTAATCATTGTAAAATAAATATAAAGTTTAAAAAAATAAAACAGGTCATTACTGCGTATAATACATACATTGCAAAAATAATAACTCACATAATTTCATCAGGATTAGCTTTCTGTCAATACATAATAATCTACACCAAGTAGAACAAGGAATTGGACATATATTCAACTTATGTATGACTGAATTACTATAATAATATGTACTTCAATATCATTCAGTATGACACTATAAAAAAAACTGTGCACTTTTACATTGATTGTTAAGATAAGATAACTTTTATTTTGAGTCGGCAATACATATCACAAATAACATAAGCTCGGATGAGCTTTTATAACCGACTATATAACAACATGTGTATATGAATAACAAGAGTTAACCGAGGTTTCGTGTCAGTGCTTTACACCGTTCACGTAAAAGAACCAGATGAGACTCTGGAATGGGTCTCTGTCTGTATCATTGCACTAGCTTCCAACAATCGAAAATGACTAATCTCTGCAGGAGGCGTCGCTCATATGGGCAACCGGTAGCGACGATAAATAAACGTAAAACACACACATAACAAGAGTAAAGCAGCTATGGGAAATAAAAAATTGAATTAAATTAGACATTGTGCTAAAACAAAACATACTTATTTAGTCGAACAGTAAAATTAGACATAAGATGAACATTAGAAGCTACATAATAGACGAATAAGACAACAGCCATGTAGGCAACTAAGATGATCAATAGCTGAAATGAACTTTGGTACCCATTACCTGGCATAGCATACTACACACTTACAGTCATTTCCATTCCAAGAGGAAATCAAGCTCTTGAAATGGCTGAAGTTATTTGTAGCTCTGAAGTCATCAGGTAGGGAATTCCACAGCACAGGAGCAGCATAGATGAACGTGATTTTTACCGAGGTGCTGGTTCTTACATGTGGTATATTCAAAATATTTGAATATCTAAAGTTATATTTCGATTGTTTATACAAATTTATTTTAGCTCGATTGCGAAACAAGTTCTTTCAACTTATATAAATCACTCTCGAGACCTCATTCCTGATGGAATCCATCGCCACGAGGGAGAGAGAAGAGGCAACGTGGAATTTAAATGCCTTGCCTAAGGACATAATCGTAACGGCATATTTCGATTCTCTTTTTACAAATAAATCACATTATACAGGAGGTGCTAGTTTATTTACAATTTTACCAATGTTCTCATCCGGCGTACATGCAAAGTTGGAATGTTTGCTCTACACAATAGTTCAGCAACTGGTGTTTTATAATCATTGTACACAAATTTGATTGCACGTTCCTGAATATTTTCCATCTTTTTAGTATTTGGCTCGAAACAAAAATTCCATGCAAGTGAACACAAGTTGAAGTTTGACAGGACAAATGTGTGGACTATTGTTAACCTCTTAAGTTTTCATAAGTTTGTACCTAGTATGCGTTTTAGTAATGTTCACTTGTTGTGCAGCTTTTTACACAAATTACTAATAAATATGAAAGTCAATGTTTAATTTACAATCAATGTCAACACCCAGAAAGTTAACTACTTGGTCACATGAACTATTTGTATCACTAGCAGTTTTATTACCTACAGCTATATACTGAAATTTATCAGGATTAGCCTGCATACAGTTAAAATGAAACAAGTCTATTAAAATTTGACTTTCTGTTTGGAAAACATTTTTAACCTCTTCAATATTTGGAATGAAACGATAAAGTATTGTCATCGGCATAGTTGTATAATGTGCATCTTTGAATGAAATAAAAAATATCATTTATAAATACATTAAACAGTAGGGGACTGAGCATAGATCCCCGTTGTACCACATTTGTAATATTATCCCAAGTACTTAGTACTGCACCTATTTTAATTTGTTGTTTTCTTTTTGTAAGATAGGATTCTAACATGTTTAAAGAGTGTTTGGAACACAGGGATTCGGCACGTTTGGGGGTACTAGTATATATATTCTACTCTGTGGGATGTCAGATTTCGCATCGATCAGTAAAATGGCCCTATCTGAAACAATTTTGTACACATCTGTCCAAATATAACGCCTATCCCGATTCTTTATAGTGTTCTTCAAATAAAACACAACGTTAAGCTGCGTGCATGTATACTTTGCAAACAATTGCCACAGACATTGGCCATAGCAGGTCACATTTCCATACTAGGACACGGGTTCTGTCAGCAACCAAAAAAATCTTCGACGGGAGAGTTTTAACAGTGAATAACATTATCAATAAAATGTGTTTCCACTAACGTGTAGGTTTATTCGTCAAAAATGTACGTCAAAAAGAGATTTCGGAGAATTTTTCAATTTGTTTTGAACATTTCTCAAGCGGCGCAGTTCGTTTTGAAACGAGCGTTCTGATTGGATTATGATTATTCTTCATATAAAAAACAAACATCTTGTTACATTCTAATAATCCAAACAATGAGCGATGTGTGTGTGTCTTTTACGTTTATTAATCGTCGCTACCGGTTGTCCATATGAGCGACGCCTCCTAAAGAGATTAGTCATTTTAGATTTGAGGAGAGTGCAATGATACAGACATATACCCATTCCAGAGTCTCCTCTGGGTCTTGTACGTGTACGGTGTACAGCACCGACACGATATCTCCGTTTAAAGTCCCATGTGAAAAACTGTTAATTTTGTTAGGGTCAGACGGGGGATCGAACCTGAAATCCCTGGATTACCAGTCCAGCGTGTTACCACTGGACTACAGATCCGTCTGTAATAAGCGATGAGTTCAATATCATGGTTGAAAAGACGGACGGACGGATGGAAGAAAGGACACATGTATATATGTATCTCCCATTAAAATTGCGACAAAAATAATTGCTTAGATTGGCATTTAAATATAGTTAATTATTAAAACTTTCTTCGCTATCGTTGTGAAATAAATTTTAAAAATGTGTTGTTTTTTTTACATAAAGTTTAAACTTTAATTTTAAACAACAAAGCAACTTTTTAAAATTTATTTTACAACAATGAATGCCCTATAATATCCATGCTCATTAAGTGATATAAAATCCTAATCAAATACATTTCAATAATATGCATTTAACATATTTTACCTTTTTTCAGGGATATCAAGTTCCTAAAGGTTGGACATTAACATATTCCATCCGCGATACACACGAGCTGTCTCCTTTCTTCGAAGATTCCATCAAATTCTACCCAGAACGATGGGAAAGCGTAGCATTGAAAGACATCCAATTTAAATATTTGCCTTTCGGAGGAGGTCGTCGCGCATGCGCTGGAAAGGAACTTGCACGGACAATGTTGAAAATATTCGCAGTAGAACTAGTACTAGGTTGTGAATGGTCATTGGAGAACGCAGATACTGAGTTTGAATCATTCCCAGTGCCTTATCCCAAGGATGGGCTACCACTAGTGTTCAAGCAAGTAATACATGGCACGCAATAGCAAACTAGCCATATGCTGGCGGATCACAACTTAAAACACTGTCGTGACGTCATACATTTGTACGTGCAGTCTATTATTATTAATATTGGACTGGTGTCAAAGGTCAGAGTATTATATTAAATATCCTACGCGTACATGTACGAAATCAACACTTTTAATTAGTAGGATCTTGTTTTTTTAAAGTAAGATATACATAGAATGCAGTTTACAATACGTTATGTTCTGTTAGAAGAGATTAGTTATCTAAACATTCATATGGGATATAAAAAAAAGCGTTATACGAGGTTATAAAATCTTCTCCAATTTTAAACTCAGTCTCAATGTTTAAATCCGAAATCAACCAATCACATTGCATGAGGTCGAGTTTGGGATCAGTTTGATAATCTCCTGGAAATATAGTATTTAGTAAACTAGATTATAATCTAAGTGTGTTAAAAATGGTGGACATTGATAATTTTCTAGGTTCAACAAATTATTTGGTAAAACGGTTAAAAGTTAAAAGGGTGATTGGAAATGTTTTTATGAGACATAAACGGAATATGAGACTGGTATCTATAGACATATTTGCGTATTCGTGTTTTAGTTAGTTTAGTTTATAAACTTTTTATTTATTTTGCAATGATTGCGAAGTAAGTTTTAACAACTTATATTAATCACTCGTTGGCGCGGATGAAAGAGTAAATGTGGTCATTCGTGTGAGAGGAAGTCGGATTACCCGGAGAAAACCACCTGTCCGATCTGACGACAACCGTATCATCTCATATACTTCCCGGTCTAATGATCGTAACCAGGTTGCATTGGTGAGAGGCGAGTGCGCTAACGTAGCGTATTCGTGTGTGTGTGTGTGTGTGTGTGTGTGTGTGTGTGTGCGTGCGTGCGTGCGTGCGTGCGTACGTGCGTGCGTGCGTGTGTGTACAAGCAATACCCGTAGTTTTAAGAATATAGCAATGTGAAATAAAGACCCAGCGTTAAATCATCGTGTGATTTATCTTGCGCGCGTTATATGTAAAATCGAGTTCTTCGTGAAAAGTGTACTTATCAATTTATATTAATCACTCTCGTTGGCGCGGATGAAAGCATATATGTGATCATTAGTGTGGGAGGAAACCGGAGTACCCGGAGAAAACCCACCTGTCCGATCTGGCGACCACCGTACGTACCATCTCACATCACTCATAGTCAGGGTTGCTCACCACTGCACTAATCGGACAATCGGTGATATGTTTATTTATATTGATAGCAACCTTTATTCTGTGAACTATGGAATGCCGTTGCAGTCCTTTGAGCGATTCTATACGCATGGCTCCATACCAAGCATCAGCATGTCCGTTCGATGTATTACGCTTATTATAAGCTACGAATATAACAACAGAGTTATTGTTCGTACCTATATACGAAGTGCCTTTTATGCATGTGATGTATGCAGTTACATACCGTGTATATATCTATCAATATCCTCATTTGTGTTTTCATTTTATTAAGTGTATTGTCTGATATCGTGTGACGTATCGTGACACACATGTACTATAGTTCTTGTATGACATGTTATGTTATAAGAACTTGCACATGAAGGTTGATATGGTCTTCCATATATTATCTATATCTTAAGCTTCTTCCCCGGGGCATAAATTCCCGGTGAGGAGTCGGAAGACGTTATCGGTCCCCACCGAAGGTTGGTCTTCCATATGTTATCTATAGCTTAAGCTTCTTCCCCGGGGCATAAATTCCCGGCGAGGAGTCTGAAGACGCTATCGGTCCCCATCTGTTGTTTAAGGCCGGACTACGTACCGCAGCCACTGGTGTTTGTATTCCCGTAGATACAAATCCCGGAGACGTCACTTGATTTATTTACTGCCCGGATACTGTACACCGGAGTCGTTGCCTTCATCGTGTATGGCCTCAATTCTTACCTCGATGTTCTTGGCGGACTTGAGGAACAGCTCAAGGAAACCAACACTATCCCGGGAGCCAACATGGAAACATCGTTGTCCTTATTATATGTATAAGTTACATGCTATTTGCATAAGTTACATGCTATTTGCATAAGTTACATGCTATTTGCATAAGTTACATGTTTTGTGTTTGTGTTAGTTTATTTTGAGTCGCTGTGACTCTGTCATCAGTTCTTGATGACCATGTCTTTGTTGTCCATATGTGCAAGAGTGATTTTAGCACCGTCTCCTTTCTCGCATAAAAAAGCTACTTAAACTGACCGTGACTTAACATCTGATATGTCGGCCATATTCTACAGAGTCTGATCTAAAGTTTGGTACCAAATTTATAGGCCTTCGGTTAAATAGGCGATGAGAAATCACAGAAAACAAAGTGCACACTTTATTTTGGAATTGAGTATAGTTAACGGAACATTTATAGAATTATCTCTCAGTGACTCATAACAAGTTGCGTGGAAGTTTAACTTCCACCACGGACAGTTATCCATTTGATGGATATATTTCCTCAACTCATCTTACCTTTGTTTTTATCATATCATTAATGTAAATATTCATCTTTCGTTGTAAAGTAAACTTTGATATTGTACATCAAGTGTTGAGTGTGTATTGTGATCAAGCTGTGCCGGCCCATCCTGTTACAATTACAGTGTACATTTGATGATGTGTGTCAGTGGTAATACAATCTGTATTGGAGGACGATCTAAGTGATACGTAGTTTCACGTTGTCCGTAGGTGCAAATAGGTGAAGGTAAGATATTTTGAGAGAACAAATCATCAGCAAGTATGGTGGTGCAATTTATAAGAATAAGAAGAAGAATAGTTTATTAAGACACAAACTTATACAGTTTATGGTCTACAAACAAATGAATATAATACTAATACATACTAATCAATCATTCTTGTATTACATAAGCATACGCTTCTCTGTCATACATTGTCCCTATTAAATGTTTACTATATTAATCATTTTGGAGGATAATCTCAAAATATCCTAAAGTAAAGCTATATTTCGAGGGCTGGGTGCAAAATTACTGTAAGCCTTTCACTAGATCTGTCTTACACTAGTTGTGCACTGAGCGCTCGATTTGACTAATTTAAAGTGGATACTATTAAATGTAGGTTCATCCGAGATAAAATGTAACGCAGTATAATTATATACTTACGTTGTGTTAGTACGGAGCCGTGTATGGTTAATCTGGCTTCTCCGTTTCCCTGAGTAAAGTAAATTAAACAGTTGACTCTTAATGATAGAGAGTTGATACCCTATTTAAGGACGAAGAAAGATCATTCTATTTTCTGACTCACTTCTGTCAGTAGATCCAGAATTATTTCTCTTGAACTTCAAGCTAATATAGGGGCCAATATCTTGAAAGCGCGTGGATCCAATTTAAAATATATGTCCCCACACTATCTTATGTGCTATTATATTTACCCAGATTGGCCCAGTAGCTCCATAGTTATTGCGCTTGAATTGCTGAAATAGCCAATCCTGACAAATATCTTCAAAATTGCTGTATGCAATTGATATATTTTGGACAAATATGTATCCCGGGCATATGTACAGGCATTGACGTTTTGAAACAGCGCCCACACCGTCCACATTATAACAAGTCCTTAAATGGCCACTGTTAATATTAACCAGTTTGTAATAGTTTTCAATAGACTTACTTTGTAAAATACATAATTGGCAACTCCTGTCATCAATTATACCAATTATACATATACATAGACATTCAGATGAAAAGAGTAGTTTAATAAAATAGGGACTAATATTAGTAGTATGAGAATGTGGGTGCATCGACATATACAAATTTATGCAGTAGAAGTAATCTCGCAATCCGTTCAGTCAATCCTGAGCTGCTTCCCTTGAATTGTTCAAATTGATTACCTGACAGAGGGGTGTATCAATTTAACGATTTGTTGAGTCATTGCAGTTTTAGCTTCACAGCTGTATTGTGACACTGTATATGCATGTTCGCTTGTGTTCTAAACGCATCATACTCGAGAATACCAACTGCAAAGCCAGAGTTTCTACCATGCAAATATGTAACTAAATGACGTTAGTACTACGATAGCTAGTGCCACAGTGAACGAAAATATTACCATTAATCTTAAATCATATTCCAACTTAAAAAGATTCAAATACAAATAGCAATCTTTATAACAGTCTCATATATGTACATATTACAAACACAACACGCACAACAACTATATATTAAGCTATGAATCAGTATATATTACAAAAGTTGCAAAGTTAAAACCAATGAACAGTTTCTATTCGATGTATTATAGTAGAACTATATATGAAATCGGAATTATACAGATGGATCTGTAGTACAGTGGTAACACTATGGATTGCTTTGCGCAGTGGCGGTACCTTAGCCAATGAGGTATTTATTTCGCCTTTACTAACGGATATGTAGTCCAGTGGTAAAATTGTTTTGCCTATATATCATCGAATCTTTGCAAACCTACTTGTAAATTAAATATGTCAATTATGTACTTGCCGGCTGTGGGGCCGAAGTTTTATGAGGAAGATGTGGTGGAGAGGACTGTGAAGCTCACTTGTGCTGGAGCGTCTATATCGGACCTTGTAAACATGTTAAGCAGCAATGGGATTGGAGCCAAGGATGTGGAAGCTCTGGGTACTGGGGCACCTTATGAGGATGGTTTCACGGTCACTCGGAAGAGTAAGGAATTGGTTGAAAAGTTACGGCAAGTGGAATATCTTATTTACCGGCATAAGGTGTTCACCTACACTGCTCTGAGTAAGCAGGTCATAACCGTCAGAGTGCATTGGATGCCACATTATATTTCTGACACTCTAATAAAGGCGGTATTTCTGGATTTCGGGAAGGTGTTAGATGTTAAGCGACTGACCTCTACCTATGGGTCAACACATATTGCAAACGGTATGCGACAGGTCACTCTGGAAGTAACAGAGATTCAGAGGTTGGCCATACCTCATATGTTAAAATTTGAGGGTGGCATGTCAGTTCTGCTGACTTTAGCAGGCAGACCTCCGCTCTGCCTAAAGTGTTCTAGGGTCGGACATGTTAGGAGGCAATGCCCAACTAACGGTAGCTATAGATCCTTTTCAGAAGTTGCAAGACAGCCAAGACGAGAAAGACAGCCAACTGTACCGGAGGAAAAGGAGAAAGAAACAACGCCACGTGCACCGGAAACAGTGGTAGATGTCGAAGAGCCCGTAGAGATGAAGGAGATGGAGACTGTTAACAGAGGTGAGAAGAGAGGTGGAGATGATGAGGAGGATGAGAATGATGGTAATATGGTTGGTTCTGGGGAGGCGGAGGGCTCATTTAGGGAGAATTTCCCTCCCCATAAACAGCGTAGGTCGGCCAAGGGATCCGTGGCTGCGTCCGGGCGCCTCGAGTCCGTTCAGACCAGTAATATTTTTGCTGTGTTTGCGGACGAGGAGGAGAGGTCCATCGAGTCGCCGGCGGCTCATACGCCGGGACTCGATGCGATTATGGATTCTATGCTGGACCTACAGCGATAGAAATATGACCATATAAATTTGAAAAATGGACTAAGACTACAGAACAATGATTTTGATATTATTAACTACGGGTGGTTTCGACATTGAACGTCTATCGATTATGATTTTGCTTATCGGACAATTTATGGTAATTGCTACATTGCCAGTTTATTACATGTTTCATAATTCAAATTTAGTACTGAAATTGTTCCACAATTCTTCCTACGTTTTTCTCATAATATATATTATTTCGCTACACTGTTCTAGCTGCTATTATGAAACGAATACGACACCAAAACGTTTGCTTATATTCACATCAATTCGCCAAATCAATACTAGTATTGTGTAAACATTCTGTTATAAAGACAACAGAACTTGCAAACATTGTAGTGATAAACAGTAGTTTTATATGTATGTGTTTATATTTCAAAAACTACACTTATAAACTTGTGCTCTACATTATAAATCAAGCCATATTATATGTCCCCTCTTTTTGTAATGTCATTTTAATTTCCTTTGTCCTTTCCAGCACAGTCGGACAAACTCAACAATACCCTATATTATGTTTTCCGCTCAATGATAACTTTCTTTTGACAAGACGCGACTTTATTTTTCCAAACTGGATAATTAATCGTCCTTTTCTAAAGCTAGTGTGCTCAGTATTTCGTTTAATTTTATATCAGCTGACCATACTAAATAATACGGACAATTTGTTAAACTTTGACCTTGAACTATCAGGCGATAGCTTTCATAACGGCAAATCTTGCTCTCGTCGTATAAACTGGTCAATTATTCAATTTAGTTTCTCATCGACTAAGATGCTTTGTTATATTTCTTATGCGCATATGTATTTTAGCATTATTTTGATTGCCTTTGTCCTGTGCAGCACGATCGGACAAACTAAACAATACCCCAGATTATTTTCGCCGCTCAGCGATACAATTCTTTTGATAAGCCTCGAAGTTGTGTATATAGACTGCAGAGAGTATCTCCAAGTTGTACAACTATTATTGTACTCAATATTTCGATTTAATTTATATCAGCTGATAATGACCTGGTATACCAGCGCCGGCATTTTGTTTAACTTTGACCTTATCTTATCAAATCTTAGATATGATATCATGACCTCATTTATTGAAGTCAACTTGCATGCATTAATTTGTACAGCCATACGTACCGTACGGGCGCATTCAGTGTGTTTTACTATGACCTGTTTTCGGTTCTTGGATACTTAGATAATGTTTGAATTAAAGATATATACATTAAATATAAATGGATTGAAATCCAGAGAACGTCAAAGTTACTTGAAAGATTTTATAAGCGCAAACAACGTTGACATTCTTTGTTTACAAGAAACACATATTGATAATTATTTTGCTGCAAAGTCAATTGATAAATACTTAGGTTTTGATAACAGAATATTGTGGAGTTTTGGTCATGGAAGACAGAATGGTGTTGCCATTATATTCGTAAATCCTTTGATTTCTTATGATACGTTTGAATTCGATTTTGACGGTAGATATTTATATGCAGATTTTAAAATACACAACAATGGGTTTCGACTTTTGAATTTGTATGGACCTACTGTTGAAGAGTACCGAAATGATTTTTTCAATACACTGACCCCTCACCTGGTAACCTCAAAACATTTAATTGTAACTGGCGATTTTAACTTTATTTTTAACACCAAGTTAGATAAGATAGGTGGAAATTTAGAGAGAGGAACTGTAGGTTCCAAATGTTTTTCCGAAATTCTAAACAAATTTAAACTAGTAGATGCTTTTAGACATATTTTCCCAAAACGCAAACTAGTAACATGGAGTCGTAATTGTCACAAATCAAAAGTAGGATGTAGACTTGACCGTTTTTATTTGCCAGCGAATTTAACTAATAGTATTATTAATTGTGACATTGTTCCTTGTTCCATTTCTGATCATGATTTTGTTTTTGTTAAGATTAATTTAAATAACAGCTTAACATTTGGAAATTCATATTGGAAATTTAATGACAGTATTTTAGAAGATGAAGATTTCATTTCCGGATTCGATTATTACTGGCAAATTATATCCAGAACTAACGAAATTACTTTAGATTGGTGGGACCACATGAAACTTTTAATTAAAGATTTTTGCATAGATTATTCTAAACATAAAAATAAAGAGCAATATAAATCACTCAGAACGTTAAAATATAAATATCAAAAATCTTCTGATTTAGACGAAAAACATGACATTAAATTACACATTGCTGAAATAGAAAATAATTTAAACAAAGGTTTCATTATCAGGAGTAAAGTTAAAATTATGAACAATAATGAAAATCCATCTTCATATTTTTGCAATTTTGAACAAAAGAAAAATAATGATAAAATTATTACATCTATTGAAGATAACGGTTCTATTTTTAGAAATTCAAAAGATATTTTAAATTCGTTTAGACAATTCTATAAAACACTATACTCATCGGAGCCAGTAGATACCAATATAAATAACTATTTTTTGAATAACTTGCCACAAGTATCAACAGAAAATAACAATGTTCTAGAAAGTCCTATTACTAAGACTGAAATATTGTCTTGTTTAAAAAATATGGATTCTTCTAAATCGCCAGGGAGTGATGGTCTTACTTCAAACTTCTATCTTAGGTTCTTTCATCTGTTTGGTAATATTTTGGAATTACTTTTCCAGTTATGTTTTGATTCAGGTGAAATGTCCGAGTCACAAAAACTTTCGTACATTACACTATTATGCAAAGATCGAAACAATGCTTGTTCCATGAAAAATTACAGGCCTATCTCACTGTTGAATATTGATAGAAACATTGTATCCAAGGTCATTTCTAATAGGTTATCGGCAGTATTACCAGATATCGTTGGTATTAGCCAAACATGTTCAATTCGAGGAAGGTCCATTTTCGATAATCTTCATTTATTACGTAATATATTTGATTATGTTGAGCAGAAACAATTATCTGCTTGTTTCATAAATTTGGACCAAGAGAAGGCTTTTGACAGGGTGTCATGGTCATATATGTATGACACACTGTTGGCTTTTGGTTTTTCCCCCAATTTTATTCACTGGGTCAAAGTTTTGTACAATGACATCAAGTCATCGGTCATAGTAAATAATCACATTTCAGATACTTTTACACTTTCGAGGTCAGTTCGACAAGGTTGTTCCCTATCACCACTACTATATGTTTTGTGCTTAGAGCCATTTGCAAAGAGAATACAGGACAACGCAGATATCAAGGGCATCGTTGTCCCAGGTGGTCAATTTGAGTGTAAAATGTCTTTATATGCAGATGACAACACTACCATTCTAACTGATGATATTTCCGTCAAGCGTTTCTTTACAGAATTTGACCTTTTTCAAAAAGTATCTGGGTCAAAAATCAATTATAGAAAATCAAATGGTTTGTATTTAGGCAAATGGAAAAATCGATCTGATCATCCATTTGGTATATCGTGGGTTAGAAACTGTAAATGTTTAGGTTATTATTTCGGTTATGACATAAGTCCCGATGACATCTGGTCAAAATTATTGCTGAAGTTCACCAGAGTGATAAACCTAGGCTCCATAGGGAACGTTTCTTTTAAAGGTAAAAGTACTATTTTGAATGCATTGGCCTTCTCCACGATTTTGTTCTATATCACTGCAGGAATCATACCGGCACATTATATAAATATGTTCCAAAGAACAGCATTTAAATACATCTGGGGTTCTACCTTTGAACCGGTGGCCCGCAAGACCTTGTTTTTACCGTTTAAAGATGGTGGCCTCAATATCCCGAATGTAGAATTAAAATGGCACTCATTATTACTTAGTCATGTACAGAAATTAATTACAGGTCACAATGCAGTGTGGTGCTATTTTGCCAAATACTGGATTGGGTTGAGCTTGAGAAAGTATAACTCTACATTTGCACACAATAATTTCCCGCATAGTACGGAATTTATTCCTCCCTTCTACAGATTATGTATGAAAGTTTTCCGCAAAACTACTAACTTAATGCCAGGCATTGCCTTCATAGGTATGTCTACCCGCGTTTTTTACAAAATCATTTTAGACACAGATAGCAAAGTTAAATGTAATGGGATATTCCCACAAATAAATTTTCCCAATGTATTTCAGAACATATTTTCCAAAGTTATCGACCCTTGTCATAGGAATATATGCTTCAGACTGGCTCACGATGTCGTTTTTGTAAATTATTATTTGTATTTGAAAAATATTTCTAAGTGCAAGACATGTTATTTCTGTAATAATTTCGAAACGGTTAGTCATTTATTTATAGAATGCTCCCATTTTTCGCCTTTAAATAAGACTGTTTTACACTTATTAAACATTATCAGTGAAAAGAAAGTCCTTTTCTCAGAGAAAAACTTTAGATTTTTCGACCTTCCCAAACTGGATAATCACGTTTTATACTCTTGTCTAGTGATATTATCTATTTCTAGATTTGTTATTTGGCAATATAGGAATTTAGCCAAACATAATAAGAAGTTTTGCTCCAAAGCTGATGTCATCCAAAAGTTTCTATCATTATTAAAATTGCGAATTGTCACAGATAGCTATAGACTTATAAATGTAATATTTCTGGATTGTTGGGCACAACACGGTATTTGCACTATGACAGAAAAAGACGTTATCTTCAACGAAATTGTTTCCACCGACTATTACACGTCTAGGTATAACGTGTAATTAAAACCTTCACGTTTAAGCTAGTTGTTATCTAACGTTTTTATTATGTTTATACAAGTTTGTTTTGGCTCGATTGCGAAACAAGGTCTTTCAACTTATATTAATCACTCTCGAGACCTCATTCCTGATGGAATCCATCGCCACGAGGGAGAGAGGGGAGGCAACGTGGAATTTGAGTGCCTTGTCTGGGGGCGCAATCGTGGCGGCTCCGGCGGGGCTCCGGGCCTTTCGCGCCTGGGGTGGGCGCGCGTCCACTGCGTTATCACGACTTCCATGTTTTTAGTATCAGTAGGACTAACAGCATTATACCATCCTCTTTAATTATGCGCTGAACGTTTCTTTTGTTCAGTCGTAGTCATGTTTTACAGCGAGTTTTGCAACTTTATTATTCAATGCAACACGTAGTAGCCCCATCCCCCAACACCCTACAGTTTTTGTTTGTGTTATGCATCACCGTATAACTTCAGTTGTATGATTAACCCTTTTATTTTAGCGTATTGTTGTTTTTGTAGCACTAAGTATAAACAGAGTTGTGGTTCGTTCATACATTCCAAAATGAATAATTATTATCTCTCTTAGCTATATATATATATAAGAGGAATGCTGCTTTTCGTTTTCGTTTATTAAGTTCCGTTTGCCAGGGCAGTGATTATAGTTAAGGACGTGTGTCCTTGGAAATGCGGTTATTGTCTTAGTAAATAGTTATACAGTAAATTACCGCACATACCTAATAATTTATATTAATGTATATTACTAAGTAATAGTCTGGCTTCATTCTCATTTTCACTCATATTTCGCCATGTATATGTAACCCAGCCTGGGACCATTACCTCATTGTTCGTTCATGTAGGCTCATTCCACACACCCGTCATTGCACATGTAACCCAGTCAGGGATCATTCAAACATTTCAATCATATCGTTATATATATATAAATAGTATCTAATTATGTTCTTCTCGTTTCAGGTATGTGCGTATTACCGAAGTAACAACTCAATACTGAAGTCTAGTTTTCTATAGTTTTCAATATGCTCACGTTATAAGCGTGTCGTGTTACAACGGGTTGAACGGGCCTGGGTGGCACTCTATGGTGGCTAGGTTGTTTCCTATGTTTCCGTCGGGCGTCGCTCAGTCCTGTTTTACAACTCGGACATTACGCCGATATATGCATCAAGCTTGTATATCTCTCTAATCGATGCCGTTAGTAGGTATATATATGACCCAGTGAAAAAAGTCCTTAATTGTACTTCCATAATTCAATTGGGACACACAGCTTACAAGCAGATTTATAGATTTTCATAAATATGTCGTCTAGACTTCAGTAGTTATTATATGACTTACTAACATCAAACAGTGTAAAACCTGCTTCTCGCAATAGGATACCTAACGTTTTTGTTTGTGTGTGTGTGCAAGATATTTGTTAAGCCCTTGAGGCAGTACATGTGTATACAATTATACGTGATTAATGTTAATTCATTCAGGACATTCTACATTCGAAACATACCAGTGAAACTATTCAAAGAACTTATATAGACTATTTCATACAATTATGGTGTTAATTTAGGACAATCAGTGCTACCTTTCCCAAGTGATTCGTTCAGTTACAGTTTATTATTACTTCCCTTTCTTTCTTTGTCTCTATTTTCGGCTATATCTTCATCTCTCAAGAGAAGCAGGTTCAGAGTCTCCATACAGCTCTTGTCATTTATTGTACATGTACATACATTATATGAAAATAAATTTTATGAAAAACAAAAAAAATTGTCAATCGCAGGTTATATCCACTGTCTGACCCTAATAAAATTAAGTCTTTCAGATGGGACGTTAAACTGAGATCTCTTGTCGGTGCTATTCACCGTGCACGTAAAAGAACCATAGGAGACTCTGGAATGTGTCTCTGTCTGTATCATTGCACTATCCTCCAAAAATCTAAAATGACGAATCTCTTCAGGAGGCGTCGCTCATATGGGCAACCGGTAGCGACGATAAATAAACGTAAAACACACACAATCGAAATTAATGAAATTGGATATGTGCATTAATGCTCAGAACTGCGTTATGAAATTCCAAGACATAGGGACATAGCAGGCAAAACACATGACATATTTGACAGTTGTATGGTGTGACATCATGAGTAATGTGGCTATGTTGAAATTAACATGTGATGGGTGTGACACATTCCTTCCAGCTTCAATTATGTTTTATGTTTTTTCCACATTACACTAAATATATCGCAATTTGTTATATTTATTATAATATGGCAATAATAAATTATTGCAACATGAAAAGGGCGTTTAGAAATTCCAAGACATACGACATAGGGACATATCAGGCAGAACACATGACATATTTGACAGTTGCATGGTATGACAACATGATTAATGTGGCTATATTAAAATGAACATTATTTTTTATGTTTTCAACGTAAATTTCTTTCTTTCATTATTAGACGGTAAATGGAGGACGTTCTTTCTTGTCTCTGAACCGTGTTTTTTATGATAGAAAACGATGTATCTGAATAAAAAACAAATATATGTCATTGTCACCGTTTCAATGTGGTTCGAATCTATTTGAATTGTTGAAACTATTTTTTCGATCTTGTTCGATGCAATAATCCCGTTATCTTTTATTGTCTATCACATTTTAATGTTTTGGAAAAGTCCGATTTCACGTCGCATATAAATGAAATGCGATATTGAGGACGATACCATTACACTAAGATATAGTGAACTATGCTTTTATGTTGACTAAGTGATTATATCTCATTCTACGTGGTCGATACTAACTACCTGGATCACTTATATCGTGTTTATTTTGACTAGGTGATGATATCTCATTATACGTGGTCGATACCAACTACCTGGATATCGTGTTTATTGTATTGGTTTTCTGTTCATATACATAGTTCACATATCACGTTGGACCAGTACCATTATTCACATCGAATAGTATAATGCTATCTCCACTCTTGATAATCAGGTAGTTGCACATATCCGAGCTGCTTCGGGTATGCGATTATTTAAAGGTCCAAGGGGAATTGCTGACACATCTTTAAGTATGTCTGCACTGTTTTCCTCTAAAAGTCAATGTTAATGTATTTCGTTACATGATATATATTATATTCTTGCAGACTGCTCGCTTCCAATGTATGGTTTATCTGCTATCTAGGAATATCCACTGCGTCTATTTACTAATTTAAGCCACATGTGCTTGGGACACAAGAACGTTTCGTTTCCAACGGCAGATAAAATTGACAATATTAATGCGCACGACGGCGTATGCGATACGTTGCAATGATTCACAGTACACGTGTTCACAGACGATATATCTACAGTGTCGTATTTAAAACATATGGGTATACAAATTAGCGGTAGCATAACTGCTAAGCATTGGTATAGCTGTGAAGGCCACCGTGGCCGAGTGGCTAAGGTAGTTGACTTCAAATCACTTTCCGATGACAGCTGTAAGTTCGAATCCCACCCTCAAGTGATACAACTATCCGATGGTTTATGGTAGCTCAGTGGTTCTACACGTGTTTTAATCCATGCCTGAAATACTGCTTGGGAGGGTATCCTTCATCATTAATAGCAGAAACGATGGTCGTCAGATCGGACAGGTGGGTTTCTCCGGGTACTTTGGTTTCCTCCCACACGAATGACCACATATACGATTTTTCATCCGAGCCAACTAGTGATTAATATAAGTTGTTAAAACTCTTTGCAATCTTCGTAAAATAAATCACGTTTAAAAACAAAAATAATAGCGGAATATTTACCTAATAATGACCTAAGCTGCTGGTGCGACGTAAGACCATAAAAACAAACAAAACAAACAAAACAAACAACAGGTATATGCATAATGTAGATTAATGTGTGTGTGTTTTACGTTTATTTATCGTCGCTACCGGTTGCCCATATGAGCGACGCCTCCTGAAGAGATAAGTTATTTTAGATTTTGGAGGATAGTGCAATGATACAGACAGAGACCCATTCCAGATTCTCCTCTGGTTCTTTTACGTGCACGGTGTAAAGCACCGACACGAGACCTCGGTTTAACGTCCCATTTGAAAGACTGTTAATTTTATTAGGGTCAGACGGGGGATCGAACCGGCGATCCCTGTATTATAAATCCAGCGTGTTACCACTGGACTACATATCCGTCTGTATGTAGATTAATTTGACAGTGTGCTCCTTTTTATATGGGTAGCTGTACACAATTACTGGATTGCAGATTTCCATACACTCTATTCATATTAGTCTTCTAGGATATTGCTTTTGATTGATGCTTCAAGTTCATCCATGAGCTTCTCTTGTCTCGCTTTACGTTGCTTAGCAGACATGATATCAACTGCACTGGACATAAAGTTGTATAACAGAAATATCTTCGTATCCGTGTCCGTCACGTATTCGTTACAAACACGACCAAATGATTTCCATCCCTGACAAAATAAATTACAGACACATACAACCAAATACGGGAATAATAATTGTTTATACAAATTTAGTTCAGCTCGATTGCGAAACAAGTTCTTACAACTGATATTAATCACTATCGAGACATCATTCCTGATGGAATCCATCGCCACAAGGGAGAGAGAAGAGGCAATGGATTCGCCCCCAGCTGGAGCCGTTACGATTGTATTTAAGGAAGGCATTTAAAATCCACATTACCCCTTCTCTCTCTCTCTCTCTCTCTCTCTGTCGTGGCGATGGATTCCATCAGGAATGAGATCTCGAGAGTGATTACTATAAGTTGTTTAAAACGTGTTTATTTCTTACAAGTTTATCATACATGTACATTGTGTACGGATTTTAAATCTCTAATATTTCATTTTCGGACAACGCATCATACAGTATTCATCGGATTTGCTGTACAGACTGGATGGGGTCTCTCAAAGCATTATACCATTGAAGCACTGCTTAGTAGAATATAACAATACACATATTGTGTGCATACTGTGTGTGTGCTAAGGTCGCATTTAGTGTATATCAAGCTCTACATGTATACATGTAAATACTGAGCCTGGGTTACACTGGGTCGATTTTTCACTAATTTATTTCTGGCAAATGATATTATCAGAAACTCAATAGGGCCCAATTAATACTATCGGTGTAAAATATATGTATTTGACTGACCACTGGAAGGCAAGTATATATATCAACGCCTGTTCCCAGGCAAGTACATACTATATCTTATCAAAACAACAAATTATGTTCTGGCAGCCAATTATGGAATATTTCCGTAATATTTTGCAATGAAATATATAGAGCTACATTAATTCAAAACTGGTATTATTTACTTTACTCATCCAGGACATTTTATTAAGTTCTCCTCACCATTGGTATTTCTTCAGTAATCTCTCCGGCTCGTAACCTCATCAACAGCTCATTGTGATGTTTAAGCACATTCCGTGATGTTTTCGTGCACAGAGCATCAAGTTGAGTCAATTCATGTTAGGAATGCTCCCAGAACTGTAGGGAACATATGACAACTCGTCAGCCATGCTGTGAATTTGCAGGCAATTTGACTATGTTGATGCGCCAAACCTTTGTTGCGATCCACCTGTAAACATGGGCTAGTAGCAACAGAAGCATTTGTATCTAACTATACTTTTTGTTGACTTGTATCATAGTACACTACAATCCGAATGTATGCTCCCTTGTGCCGTGTTTTAAGTGGCACTACATCTACATTTGGGTCCGATGCTTTACCATTTACTCAGTAAGTTCCAAATGCTCCACATTCAAGGTTATCTTTCCAAGATGTTACATTGAGCTAAGCGCTCTTATGCCAATGCCAACAATACGTTTTCCTTTCATTAATTCAGCAACTTGGGTGAGTCGCCTTCTTGCTTCTCATTTATAGGAAGCCTGATATATGTAGCATCTGCCAATTTCTAGTGTTATGCTATTGCATACTGATAATACTGATCCACATGTGCACAGAAGAACTTGTCCATCAATTATCAAGGTTAGCCGTCCATCAAGTCCACATTTCACATAGTTGGAGGGCATTCCATTGTTTTTGTTGTGTCAGAACGACATCCCATCATGAACGCAGCTTTATTTGGTACCAGAAATAACTCGTAGCACATGGTCTTGACCAGCATTCCAAGAGGCAAGTATGCATTGCAGAATTGACCGTTATGCGTTCATGACTGGCGTATGTGATTCAAGTGTATATGTGCTGGTCTACTATATGGATGAGGTGTGTGCCTTTTTGTAGTATCCAATCCCATGCTATATATCATCAAGTTCAGATTCCTAATTATATTGCAACGCCCATCTGCCCAAACCATTTGTTATCTTGGTTATCCAGATGATGCCACATCTACGCTCGGCAATAACCTTAATCCATTGCTATCATTGATATAGTTTAACTTATTAACTTTCTTGTTTGCAAGCTTTACTATAAAGTCTCCCTTCACGTACTCGTGCTTCACCTGCTGTAGATCATGCTCTATGTTGCTGAGATACATTGTTCCCCCATCGAGTATAGTCTATAGGATCATATATCATGAAGATAATGTAACCATGGCTCTGACGTCACTCATGTGAAGATCCCAAATGCCACCCATTTGGGCACGTGTGAGGTGTAGAAGGAGTTGCATGTAGTTTCAGTGCTATGTTAGACATGTATCTCTTGAACATATTTAATGGATTACCTGAGCGTATGTATGTGTGTTCATAAAGAACAGGGGTTTATAAATGTCTCCATGAAGCTATGTTAATATTACAATTCGATTTCATAGTTAATTGGTGGGAATGGTGGCCAATTTGTTTTTTATAATATTGGTAAGGAAAACACATGAATACAGTTTGGCAAATACCAAATATGGATTCAGCACACGCAAATGTCTGCAATATTCTATTATTAAATGCCTATGGTACTTGTAGACGCGTTCCAAGCATTTCCAACTAGTCCAGTTGAAGTAATCACTCAGGTCTATATTGGAATATTAACCAAGACGTTACTGGTGAATGTTTGTGGATGAAAAACTACAATATAATAAAGCCTAACAAATATATATTGATTATAACATTTCGTTTCTGGATAACCTCTCTGATTGTACCGCAGTTACTGGATAACCTCTCTGATTGTACCGCAGTTACTGGATAACCTCCCTGATTGTACCGCAGTTACTGGATAACCTCTCTGATTGTACCGCAGTTACTGGATAACCTCTCTGATTGTACCGCAGTTACTGGATAACCTCTCTGATTGTACCGCAGTTACTGGATAACCTCCCTGATTGTACCGCAGTTACTGGATAACCTCTCTGATTGTACCACAGTTACTGGATAACCTCTCTGATTGTACCGCAGTTACTGGATAACCTCTCTGATTGTACCGCAGTTACTGGATAACCTCTCTGATTGTACCGCAGTTTCTCGATAACCTCTCTGATTGTACCGCAGCTACTGGATAACCTCTCTGATTGTACCTCAGCTACTGGATAACCTCTCTGATTGTACCACAATTACTGGATAACCTCTCTGATTGTACCGCAGTTACTGGATAACCTCTCTGATTGTACCGCAGCTACTGGATAACCTCTCTGATTGTACCGCAGTTTCTCGATAACCTCTCTGATTGTACCGCAGTTACTGGATAACCTCTCTGAATGTACCGCAGTTACTGGATAACCTCTCTGATTGTACCGCAGTTACTGGATAACCTCTCTGATTGTACCGCAGTTACTGGATAACCTCTCTGATTGTACCGCAGTTACTGGATAACCTCTCTGATTGTACCGCAGTTACTGGATAACCTCTCTGATTGTACCGCAGTTTCTCGATAACCTCTCTGATTGTACCGCAGTTACTGGATAGCCTCTCTGATTGTACCGCAGTTACTGGATAACCTCCCTGATTGTACCACAGTTTCTGGATAACCTCTCTGATTGTACCGCAGTTACTGGATAACCTCTCTGATTGTACCGCAGTTACTGGATAACCTCCCTGATTGTACCGCAGTTACTGGATAACCTCTCTGATTGTACCGCAGTTACTGGATAACCTCTCTGATTGTACCGCAGTTACTGGATAACCTCTCTGATTGTACCACAGTTACTGGATAACCTCTCTGATTGTACCGCAGTTACTGGATAACCTCCCTGATTGTACCGCAGTTACTGGATAACCTCCCTGATTGTACCGCAGTTACTGGATAACCTCTCTGATTGTACCGCAACTACTTCAGGCCTGATGCAGAGATATAGAATATTAGGTTACTGTCTTATAAATTTTAATTTATTAGGCGAGTCGGAGAAAAATACAAGGCAAGGCTCTACGGAGCCTTGTATTTTTTCGGAGACGAGAATAATAAATTAAAATTTATAAGACAGTAACCTAATATTCTATTTATCTTACATTCTGAGTGTGCACCCGACACAAAAACAAACAAACTAGCCATGACAGCTTACAAACTCGCTACGCACTTGGTAATATGTTGCGCATTGATATTTCTATTTATAGATAAATGATAAATGACATTTCTCTGACAACATTAGTTTCCAGAGGGGTCTCATCGTGTGCTGTTAATTCACCCCAAACAACCTGAACGTTTGCCTGTACACGACTTTCTTCTTGGGACATTTTCCAAACTCAGCAGACAACACAATGTATATGTAGAAGCTGCTGTATAGTATGCCGTTTCAGAATACAATCGACCCTACCTTCAAATTGTATATATTGTAGAAATCTCACATGTTTCTCCCAATACCTCTATATCTAGTTTTGGTAATTGCTATGGCTTCCATCGCAGAGTGGTTACGGTTATTGACTTCAACTCATGTGCGCGTTACCAATGTGTGTACGAATCCAACTGAGGTATCGAATTATTTCATGTGAGAAAGCTGTATACACCTGGATCAAAGAAGGTCGATGGTTCTACCCGGGTACCCGTTTGTGCATGAAATACTGCTCGGAAGGGCACCCGGGGTCTTCGTCAACCAATGTTAGTTGGGGAGTGGCCATGTGACTTAAGATGTTGGTGCCATTTTAAGCAAACTAATAATTTCGTCATGTAATGATAGTGACTGTGTAATTTTACCTTTTCCATCCTACTTATAGATGCCTTGAATTTCTTTGTATAACTAGGGTTTTCTATTTTCTTTAAGTACACCTCTGCCGCTTTCGGATCATCCCTCAGATGTTTAAGCATTGCGGCAGTGTTTTCCCAGAACGTGATCATCTTCTGCATCTGTGTGTCAACAAATCCCATATGTATCCCTGCTTCTACTAGGCTTTCGGTATTAACTGATGACAGATCAACAAATACTAGTTCATTCATAGAACATAAATGCATGCAATTTAATCATGTTTCTATTCAATTTCCTATAAATATGTACAATAATGTATACATGTATGCTATTACATACTTTTAACAACAATCGGAGAATAAACTATTGGTGCGAATTTAAAAGCCTAAGCAAACAAAAATAAGCCCTTAATTTAGGTATATTTATTTTATGGTTTTCTCAGTGAACTATTTTGGAACAGTGGTAGATGGAATCTTATTCATCCATGTATGCATTATTGTATATGTAATTTTCTGACAATCATAAAATAGTAGATTATGTCTGTTGTTTTCATTTCTGACAGAAGACAGAAACTAACTTAAAATAATACCGGAATTATTTTATTGGTAACGTTCACACTAACATAAGTAGCTGTGTGATTGTGTCTTGTAGTGAAATGAGGCTTCCGGTATCGGCAGTAAAATTGATAAACTTTAAGGTGAATATCAATATATTGGTCAAACATCAGTGGAAGCCATCAAATAAAATTAAGATGTGTGTGTATTAGTGTACGATAGGATGTCATGTCATCTCGTTATCACCGTCGTTATCATCGTCATACTGTTTGTCTATACACATTTTGATGAAATAAATTCAACACATACTTTAATAAAAACAAATGTGACGAATGCGTGTGTTGCTATATGACATGGACTACTACATGGCTTTAATTTCCGCATTTTCGAATGATGTATATAATGACGTATACCTAAGCTTACCTTCTTCAGTTAGCATTTGTTTCAGTTTAGTCAAACGTTCCAATGATTCCTTCTTGTGTTCATATATCTTTTCTAATAAATTATTCCTCTGTCCCCTGATATGTTCCTCCTTCATTTGGCTTTCTTTGTGTTCATTCATCTGTATTTGTTTATGGTGATATACTAATATGTAAGCCAACAGGAACATGTACACAAGTCATATACATACATACATATAAAATACAACATGTGATTACTTTGGTAGCCTGGTATATTAAACAAGTATTAGTATGTATATGTCAAGATAGTTTTACTTTAAATTATATAATTATATGCATATGACTAGCGGGATAACGGTATTGTGTTTGGTTATCACATTACCAAAATACATAATTTCAAGTGAAACCCCTTGCCGACGGGGGTATACAATTCCGACTGCATCACACTGCATAGGCGTACGAAAACCCCGAAATGGTAGCCCCCACTATTTGTAGAAGTGGGTCCCTAAGAAGAAACTAACCGTTAGCGAACTGGACTCTTATAGCGAACTCTTCTCACCAACCATAAACTGCAGCTTACGCCAGAATTTTAATAATAGAAACAATTGAAGTAAAAAGAAATCAATCCCCTCTCTCTCTTCTTTGAAATATTACAGACAAGCTGCACCGTCCATCCCATGTTTCTTAAATTTATAATTAACTGCTCAATATTACCCAATAGTACTATATAAAACACGATGTTGATGATGTTGTCCTCAAAAATGCCGCCCGCTCAGTCATACGTTTGGAAAGAAGACTTCAATCACGCTGAGAATCGATGCAAATAGGATTTAACATATTCGGGTACATCAATCTGAATAATCATTTGAAAAACAAACACACCTCAACGGAAATCAGTTCAAGTGACATCTGCTTCATTTGTGAAAACGCCCATACAGTTGTATATACGTAAATAGGCAGAAGTGCATCCGTGGTCCGTTAGTATACTGTATTATTTGGCGGAGGAATACAGTGTGTAAACACAGTGACGTTATTCACAGGTGAGCACTGGCTATTTGAAACATAAAATTGTGAATACTTTTGCTGTGTTTCAGGCTGATTTGAATACCTCTTCACAGTGGATATGGTATCAGAAGAAATGAAAGATTGGAAATATAAATGAACATACCGTATGTTTTTACTTTTTACTATGTATTTAATAGGCAATATTTTTTTTTTACAACCATAAATGTACAGTGGCCGATGACAATAACTGAATGAGTCGTCGTCATATTTGCATGGCCTGACAGGAAGGTGACGTTTAGTAAAGTAGCTTAATTTGGCATTTATTTATAATAGTTTGAGTGATTTTGAGTTTTTTTAATAGAATTATATCGAATATTCGAATACCTTACCGTCCGAATATTCAAATTGCTAAATCGCTATTCGTTGCCATCCCTAATAAATATATATGCTATGACTTGGTCAATGGTTTCCTTTTCTAGTATAAATATCACATGCGCATATTAGTGCGGTACAATGTACCCGTCACTGAATATAACTTACCTTTATGTCGTACTCGGTGCCAATAAATAATGTTTTAATTGTATTTATCCCAACAAAATCAAGAAACGTCCAATCACCACTGTGTTTTGAAATGTTTTCTGCAATTAAACATAGATGCCATTTAAGTTACTGGTAGTTTATTGACAATAATTGGTGTACTTTAAATTTGTAATCCACGCAGTTAACATAAACCGCACGCAGAGTGCAAAGTGCATCTTTACAGGTAAGCACATATATCACGCTGTTCTTTTTTTATGAACATTCCTCTTTTTAAGACCCTGTTAATAAGTCTATGTGACACCATTTGAGCAAACTTAGTAGTTGTGCCAGGTGCAAAATATCAAATGATTTTACTGTGTAAGTCAATGAAATGTATCCGACACATATAGTGGGGTAATCACGACCCCAGGATAACAGGGGTGTGACCACACTTAGTAGATGTTCACTGGGTGATGTGACATGCCAAATATCAAAAGATCTAGGCATTGCGGTTTCTGAGAAGAACGTTTGTAAAGAGTGCTATAAAATGTTCAAATAGCCGTAACTCCACCCTATATCATCAAGCCGGAACGTGATTACAACGTCAACAACTATACATAATACTGGTGCTTCCTGGCAAGTTTGGTGAAAAACAGCCATAAAATAGACCTGTTCTTGTCGTGGTATATTGCATATTTTGCAACGGTCGATCTGTTCTTTGTTATATCAAGTCATGTTAGAATAAGTATTTAATGTTAATCTTAATAAACAAAGGCGCAAATAAACATACTTACATATTTGTTCATAAAGAAAGGGATATGAGGAACATAAACATTATAACATGACTTGATATTGTGTTCTAATGAACAAAGAACAGATCTACCATTGCAAAACTTTAATATGCAATATACAACGGCAAGAACAGGTTTATTTTATGGCTGTTGAATTTGTCCTTCCCCGTATAATTTATTTATGAATGAAAATCACGTGAAGTAACCATAACTCATAGTAAAATATCGTCGTCTGCAAATAGTAAAAAGTAAAATGGCTACAGTGCTACCTGCAGTATGTGCAATTTGCACTGCTAGGCGATTAATAGGAAACTGGAGGATTATCGGGGCATTTTATGATGGTTTAGTAACATTATCAGAATCGGTGGAGTTGGCATTGCCAGGCCAAGAGGGTTCCATTTCCCCACCCACTACAGTTGGCCACGTTAATGTCCAGAAAAGTCACGCAACTGCAAATGCACATGTTTACGGGGAAAAGTGCAAATAATCATTTCCCCTCGGCGTTTAACGTTTTGTCAACTTTTAAACTGAATGTGTTGGACAGTGTTGAATTGATTACGAAAATAACAGTGTGACAGGAGGCGGGGCTAAAAAATGTTATTAATAGTGTCCATGGTTATACTTAATCATTATACTGCCAACGTGAACTATTAATACATACATTTATTATTGTTTGAATAAAAATATTAATAAATTCTGGCTAATATTGAAAATTAGAATTAGATTTTTAGAAAATCTTTATTTCAGGGAGGTAATTTGTAAAGCCGTCAGCCAAATCACGAAAAGGAGAGAAATTTGGCGGCACGCCGACAAAGTAACACGCACATTTCTTCGTTCGTAGCATTATAATTATTGGGTCATGTTAGAATGGAAATAATATTTGTCTTGCCGTGGTATATCGGGAAATAAACCGTGGTGTATTCGCCGATATACGCACCAGAACGCCAAACCGTGTTTTATTCGCCGATATACGCATCAGAACTCCAAACCGTGGTTTATTTGCCGATATACCACGGCAAAACAAATATTATTTCCTAGATATATGTTAGTGATATATGATGTCATGCCATTATTGTTCTAAAATACGACTACTGATTGCATGTACTTTATAGCGTGCATAAAAGTCAAACCATAGTGATAGATAATACTCGTTTGTCATAGTATTTCCGGAATATTTCACTAAACGTGTAGATCTATATGTTCCTAAGATTTGCAAGTGTTTTGCCATAAACAAATTGAACTACTGCTTGCTGTGGCTACAAATCCTACCTGCATCTTCAAGGATTGCAACACTATTCGATATAAGTGTCATTAACCTATAGTCAATTGCTTTCTTTTCGTTTGCAAGTTCCTCTTCTTTTCGTCTTGTTGCTCTTGCAATTTTCACCTTAGTTTCCGTTTGTAGCTTTAACCTTGTCTGAATATCAACTACCTGTTTATGTCGATCATTAACAGACGCTAAATTGTTTTGCACCTGCGCCTGTATCTTGAAATAGCTGCAAGATTAAATGATTCGTTGTATAAATGTATACATATGCAATCTAGACTATTTGCAATTTCGAAAGGTGTCAATTTAGCACCATTTATGACGCGCTAATATTATAATAGTAAAACTGTAAATGAAGCCTATATAACAGACGGATCTGTAGTCCAGTGGTAACACACTGGACTGGTAATCCAGTGATCGCAGGTTCGATCCCCCGTCTGATCCTAATAAAATTAACAGTCTTTCAGATGGGACGTTAAACCGAGGTCTCGTGTCGGTGCTGTACACCGTGCACGTAAAAGAACCATTGGATTTGGGTTGATGCGGTTGATCAAGGCAAATTCAATGATTGGATGCAGAAGATCAAGGCAAATCCAATGATTGGATGCAGAAGATCAAGACAAATCCAATGATTTGATGCAGAATATCAAGGCAAATCCAATGATTTGATACAGAATATCAAGGCAAATTCAATGATTGGATGCAGACGATCAAGGCAAATCCAATGTTTTGTTACAGAAGATCAAGGCAAATCCAATGATTTGATACAGAATATCAAGGCAAATTCAATGATTGGATGCAGACGATCAAGGCAAATCCAATGATTTGATGCAGACGATCAAGGTATTCTCCACTTATGTCTACTCGCAATGAGATATTGCAACGAGGAGAGAGAACTGCATTAAGAGTGAATGTCTGACAATAGCATTTAAAAGAGTTACGTTTACTATCTCCACTTTCACTATCTCTAATGCGATCATTTAATGCAAAACGACATGACATATCTTCTTGCAACGGTCAACGAAGACACTAAAGAAGTGTGATATTTAACTTCTCAATGCAATATATCGAGATAATCTCCACTACTTATCTTCCGGCTATAATGTACTGGTTTAATACTTTTATTCCCACTTGCTGTTGTCCAGTAGTACTCTTATTCCCACTTCATTGGTAAATGACCATTCCAAATTTTTGGCGAATGCACAAGTTCAAATTGAGTTTGTCCGCAACAAACGCGGGATTTTTGGTGGTTACAGGTTCATGGTATGTATATATATAGTTGCTGTCTTTCTGCGTGTCTGTCCGTCCGTTTGATTGTATTTGATCTTAAACACTCTTAAACACACTGCAACACAAATCCTCTTATTCCCACACCCGTTTTTACCTAATTTTATATAAGTGGGAACAATAGGACTACACCAATGTACTATGGTGAATTTACATATCTTGATTTGCCCTGGATATAGGAGCAACACACCAGTTGTAAACAGAGCATAGCGTAGAAGACCTCTGGGGAAATGCATATTTTCATTGACCATTCACAATGTCTTACTATACACATTTATCGAATTAATGACACATAATTTGGATTCACAGTTCACCCTATGAAGTGCATATATATGCACAAATGCGTTATTAAGCATGCTTACCTGTCACGTGTCTCTTCTGCCTCTCTCTTCATATCAATCGCCGTGTCAATAATGAGAGTGAATGAATCTTTAATCATATCAACATCCTGTTAGATAAACACAATGATATTCAAATAGTCACAGAATGACACAGAGTCACTGTTGCGAGGGACCAAGTGTATGCACACATAATTGAGTAAATTTACAACTTTTAATATAAATAAAAACACAATCAATGGCAAACCAGGTATGATGGTGCTCTTACTGAGCGAGAAGTAAGTTCGTTCGTAGCTTGGCTATTCAAAAAGCGACTTTGCTTCCGGAATGTCTTTGAAGCCATGTTGCATGAAACTCGTGTCGATAGCTAATGCCGTTTAGCCCTCGGCTATATGCTGCAAATTGAAGATGTAATCTATTGGCAAGTATTGCCTTCACAGTGACAGTTCACTTGTTCACATTATTTACAATAGAACGATATTACGTTGCTTCATGTGTCCAAAAGACACTGTTCACTGACGGCGTACTCGATACAGGACACGTTCTAGTGTTCCACAAGCTCACGGCAGCAGACCCCCCTCCAGTTGGCCCGTTCCACAGCTCGTTCTGTCTCGAGTTCTCTGGGGGGCAGAACTGGATTCACGCCACTGAGCTATCCTTTCAAATGCTGCTTGTTCATGCAGGAAGCGACTACAACACGAACGTATATCATACCATCTAGCTACTCAGATCTACTTTAGGACTAATTCAGCCCGACCTATTCAATTGTAATATACCATTGTTGTACATTACACACGACACAAGTTACCATTATACTTGTATATAAGATACATAAACGTCTATCTCTACACACAGACACGGTAGCAATAGTTACCTTCACGGTCTAAATATACACAGACTCGGTACCAATAATGATATTCCCGGATCACCGACTCGTTAAATATAATGACATCAACGGTCTACATAACCGTAACTTATTACTCCGCTTCGCAATAATTTGAGCGTACACAACACGTTTCATATAATAGCATATAAGAGATCTGTTCCAGCAATATATTCCAGTTGTAGTTTGGTCAGCAGTAGTTTATGTATGTACATCTTCATTAGACGGTAATGCACTGGATATAATCACATTCGTAAATCACTGTAACCACCTTGAACAATGATTTACTACAACATATGTCTCTTATATGTCTTCGGACAATTGCTTTTAGACGACGTTTCCATATCTATCTGTGTTTTACGTTTATTTATCGTCGCTACCGGTTGCCCATATGAGCGACGCCTCCTGAAGAGATTAGTCATTTTCGATTGTTGAAGGCTAGTGCAATGATACAGAGGGAGACCCATTCCAGAGTCTCCTCTTGTTCCTTTACGTGCACGGTGTACAGCACCGACACGAGACATCGGTTTAAAGTCTCATCTGAAAGACTGTTAATTTTATTAGGGTCAGACGGGTGATCGAACCTGAGATCCCTTGGATTATCAGTCCAGCGTGTTACCACTGGACTACAGATCCATCTGTTATATATCTAAGCCTCTATATTACAACTTATATAGCAAACAATAATACCAACATAGACAAATTGTCGCGTGTCCTGGTGAATACACTATTAACACCAATTGTTTGCCGGTGAACTAACGTGCTGTCTGTGTCGGCCATATATTATACAGTTTGATGTGAGTACAGTATTTCTCTGTAGGAGAAATCCAAGTTGCGTAGTCCTTGTCGGATTAATATCAATTAAATGGGAATGTCCCTTATAAGTATTTTTATATATTGTGTCAGTATATATAATCCCCTGCATAAACATCCAGAATTTACATACTATCACGTTCAAATCCAACTTAGTACCCTAGCTGGGAAGAGTGTGTCCCCTCTTGTGTTAAACGCATGGGGGATTATGTCCGGGGTGATTATGTCTGTATATAATGCTTAGGTTATATAAATTGATTTAGCTCGATTGCGAAGCAAGTTATTACAACTTTAAATTAATCGATATGGAGACACCAATCCTTGTGAAATCCATTGCCATGAGGGAGAGAGAAGAGGCATGTGGAAATCAAGTGCCTTGCCCAATGACACACATGTAGCGGCTAACAAATGTTCAAGTGTTTATCTGTTAATTGTGTAATCATAGAATGTTACATTTCCCATTTTGTTGTGTTTACAAACTTAGAGGTATTTTTAAAACATACGATTAGTTTAAACTGTATTTATTTTACAACGATTGCGAAGCAAGTTTTAACAACTTATATTAATCACTCTCGTTGGCGTGGATGAATGCGTATATATGGTCATTCGTGTGGGAGGAAACCGGAGTACCCGGAGAAAACCCAGTTCAGATGATAATAAACATTGGAATACATATACATCAAATGAATTCGGATCGGAAAACAAGCAAAGAGAATGCTTATATAAATTCCTTTCCATTGTGGAGTTTGTTCACTATATATTTGCGCGGTACCGTAGGTAGACACGGTGAGAGCAGTTGTGTTCAATACAGATTCATAAATAGGTTGCTTTGTTGACATTTTAATTGTTTATACAAACTAAGGGAGATGTTTCGATGTGCGTTAGTTTGATATGATCTTGAACTGATCAATACAAAAAGAACGATATGTCTTGGTATCACACACAGGACCGGGGAACGAAACCAGGAAACCAATTGTTGCCGCAGACTCATGTGTCAAATCGCTTAGTTGCTGCAATGTAACCATGGACACGCAGGAAGAGGAACTTGTTACTTTCGAATGACAGATGTTCGTCACAAAACAAGAGTGTTAATAGTAAGTGCACATGGAAGGTCGGAGAAGTTGGCGTGCTCTATGGTATCTCGGACAGTATATAATATAGTGAAGAGATGTCTCAATAGATCCACAGATGCACAATGGTAAAACCACAATGTTTCTACAGTTGAGGTCGAAGATTATGTACATTCAGTAGATTCATTATGTCTTACAGTACTGCAAGTGTTACCCCCCTTATCGAAACGAAGCTATAAGAGAGTTGTGTGCAGAGTAGGATATATAGACATGCTGTTACGTATACGTGTTTAGTACTATCTTATAACCAATTGATGTCATAGGCAGACTGTAGAAACACCATAAAGCTTGCGACTCGTCTGTCAATTGAAATATTGTAAAAGCACGAAATATGTCAACGAGTTGTCGATCTGGTGAGAGTGACAAGAAGCTTTTAAATGGACTGGTACCTAGACACTTAAGGAGTTAAATTCCTCCAAAGTGTGGTATACGGGATGGCTTCCAACGGACTACAGGAGATGGACATGCATGGTTCGAATATAGAATCGTCTGAATGACAGCATAATTATCAAACAGGCATACAGACATGACCTTGCATAGTGCTCAAGCAACTGGTCCAGTGAAGTTAAACAAATACTGAACAGTATTGGACTCTCTAACAATTTTGATAATATGACAGTGGCCAATCTAAATCAAGTATAGGACTTAATTATACATACGTTTTACATAAATAAGTGGTCTCCCGATATTCTTGACGTTCGAAAGTTATGAATATACGTACTTTTCAAAGATGAAATAACAGATGCTTTTAAGGAAGTATGAACGCTTCATGGTGTGTCAGTTTCGGTGTGGTAGAATACCACTACGTGTAGAGACAGAACGCTATGATGGTGAAACACGAGAGCAAATACTTTGTAAATTCTGTAATCAGGATGACATTGAAGTTGAAACGCATTTTCATTTCGATTGACATGTGTTGTTTATACTGGCATGCTCGTTTTCCCTGTCAGAATCTTAAAAAAGGGTATTTTAAATATTTTTAATGTCATGATTAACGACTTTTACATAGCTTTTAGAAAGTAAAACATGTTTAACGTTATTGTAATATGCTATTGTCTCTTATAATTCTCATTTGTAGAATGACTATTGCAATGTATGTGTTATAATATAAATTGAAATGTATTTATTGTACCCAGATGAGACAGAAATAAAGATATAATATATACGATTAATTGTGTTTGGTGAAATTATGACAAATTTAAATGGCACACCTACCGAAACACTGAATATACTGTTAAACCAACACATTAGAAAAACACTTTAAGTTCTTCATGAGATCTTATCTTAGCGGGAGATTAATTATGTATAATTCATGAGTTTCCTATTCATTCTTGTTACTTGTGCCACTATGATCACCACTCAAATAGTTTCAACATCTGTGTTACTTGTTGTGTCCCATGGGTCATATTGACCAACAAGATTTAAAACAAGTTAATTGGCATATTAAAATACATACCTTTAGTACGTTTGAATGTTAAAACGTTACAATATTGTATTTTCATTATATTTAAGGTGACGTATAGACTCACTGGGTATGGTACTATTTATATTGTAATTTATGCACGTGTTCTATACTACATAATATGTACATGTCACTATACTAAGCAATTACTTACTTACATATACATCATTTGTAAACGGCCAAAGACATACTTATGCATGACGATTCCAAATAAAGATTAAGTTTAATTGAATTATAAATGGCCGCTTATAAGGATCGCACGTAACACACCCTGAGACAATTCATCATAATCAGTATGCACATTATACTCTCATTACCTTAAGTTCAACAGCATCCGAAATCATCGGTATGACGGTGCTAACAATATGCGCAGCTGAAACCATAAACTTTTTCATCACACCTGACGTCAGCATATGCTGCGTTCGAGCTGATTGTGATGTCATGCGAACCTTAAAAAAGCAAATTAATGCCAGTATTTAATATATATATAGAGAAAGATAGCTTATGAATATAATACACATTTATTTTAGCTGGATTGTGAAACAAATTCTAACAACTCTTTAATCACCCTAGAGACCTCATTCCTAATTGAATCCATTGTCACGAGGGAGAAAGAAGGTACACCACTCGTAATATAACGTCTACAGCTAGGCGCGATCCTCGGGAAGTTGACACCTGAAGTGAACGCTCTACCGCGCTGTCCTTGTTTTTCGCCTGCTCATGTTGCAGTCTGGCATGGTGGGGACTCTTTAAGTCTGCTTGTCACAAACTGCTTAGGGTCAAATAATGAGATAATGATCATTAATATCCACAATAATGGTTTCTCCTGATCCTTGGCTTGTTTCACTTGCGATTGGCGGTTAGTGGAATACTTTATTACACAGTATTCATGCTTTATTTGAAACCTTTACATAGTTTGTATTTACAATTACTAGCAAACATAATCAAGTTAGCCAATATATCAAAGGCTGCACAAATAACCTCAAAATACATTTATATACAACACCACATCTTGTATAATAACTCTCTTACAAAATACATTTATATACAACACCACATATTTATAATACCTCTCTTACATTATATACAACACCACATATTTATAATACCTCTCTTACAAAATACATTTATATACAACACCACATATTTATAATACCTCTCTTACAAAATACATTTATATACAACACCACATCTTGTATAATACCTCTCTTACAAAATACATTTATATACAACACGACATATTTATAATACCTGTCTTACAAACCATTGATTAACTTCTAATAATACCTCTCTTGCTAGCTCTGTATGATCGCTAAGGGAAATGTACGCCAGTTCTAAGAATTTGGCAATCTCGCTCTGTGTTTCATACAGATGTCTCGATGTGATAGTCTGCATCAGCTCGTGTGTATCTGCTGGTATTTCCTGTACACATGATATATATTATATAATACAAAGACAAACGCATTTCGTCTACTGAATTTTATGAAAACCAAATAAGAAATAATGAAAATATTCATCACGTTTGAAGTAAAAGTTATGTTTTACCAAGTTAGAGAGGAAACTGCATAATTATAAATAGGGCTTTATATAAAGATCCCAATATTTTCTTTTTTGAATGTCTAAACTGATAAACTTGTGCATGTGAACTTTCTATGACTGACGACCAGAAAATGAGGGGATGAGTATGCAATATTAGTGTGGACATTGGTATTTGTTAACTCTTACAATGCACTACACAACCTTTCCCGATCGAATTCCAAAATTTTGAATAACAATTTCGTAAAAAGTTCGTTTTGCATAGAATACCAACATAATCGGTTCGCCTGTTGTACTTCCCGGTCAAAAGATTAACAGTCATTCAGATGGGACGTTACACCGAACTCTTTTGTCGGTGATGTACACTGTGCACGTAAAAGAACCAGAGGAGACTCTGGAATGGGTCTGATGTCTCGTTTCGGTGCTTTACACCGTGCACGTAAAAGAACCAGAGGAGACCCTGGAATGGGTCTGAGGTCTCGTGTCGGTGCTTTACACCGTACACGTAATAGAACAAGAGGAGACTCTGTAATGGGTCTGAGGTCTCGTTTCGGTGCTTTACACCGTGCACGTAAAAGAACCAGAGGAGACCCTGGAATGGGTATGAGGTCTCGTTTCGGTGTTGTGCACCATGCACGCAAAAGAACCAGAGGTTACTCTGGAAAGGGTATGATGTCTTGTGTCGGTGTTGTGCACCGTGCACGCAAAAGAACCAGAGGAGACTCTGGAATGGGACTATGTCTGTATCATTGCACTATCATCCTAACAAACTAAAATGACTAATCTCTTCAAGAGGCGTCTCTCATATGGGCAACCGGTAGCGACGATAAATAAACGTGTGTCCAGTATTGGTCCATTACGGCCATAGTACGACACAATGACCCACACACCATATGTAAGTTTACCGAATTTAAAGGCGGATCACAGTTGCCATCCTTCGAACAAGTATCATCGGTTTCATGTCCTCGGTTCTGACATACACATAACAGCCATAAGCACAGAAAAATAAGGCATGTCCTTCCCTGGAAAAATAAATCAAACTACACATATATCGCAATTTTCAAATAATTTACGTGAAGACGGATAATTCGTGCGGTGAACTCAGTATTAAAACAGAACCATCACAATAATCTTATTTACGGTGTGGAGATAGATGTGCATGGTTTGTGGAGCCCTATTTGCCACAAAATACGTGCAACTTCTTCACACGTAATGAAGAATGCATGCGAATTTGTCGGAATAAAAACGTATTTGTCACATGATCGTTCGGCATCCGTCAGTCTTGTCAGACTATGGAATTTGCGCCCGTTGAGTCTAAAGATGAGCACCGTCTGCTGTGGCTGTACAGCCCGATGCGTGACCTGCAGTGGCGGTTGCAGCCTTCGCATGTGAAGACACAGTCACTGGAAGGCGATGCACTGTTTGGCTTTCCTCTTCCTGAATGTGTCGTCTGAGGTTGCTTGCAAAGTGAGATCTCCCCTCTTTAAGCCCGTTGACAACTGTTGTCTCCACGCTATTCTGTTTGCTGCGAGGGATTCCCAGTTGGTGGTGTCCATCCCCAGCGCTTTCATATCTCGTTTGCAGACATCCTTGAAGCGAAGTTGGGGTCGACCTTTGTATCTGTGCCCTGCGGCCAGTTCGCCATACAACAGATAATTTGGAATGCGACCGTCGTCCATACAGCGTACATTTCCGAGCCAGCGTAGTCGGCGTTGGCGGAGTAATGTGTACATAGATAGGATGCCGGCTCCCTGAGGACGTCGTTATTGGTGCCCATGTCCTGCCTGGATATGCCTAGGATGCGTCGCAGACAGCGGAGAAGGAACACTTGCAGTTTCGCTCTTGAGTGGCGTTTGTTGTCCATGACTCGCTTCCATAGAGGAGTGTGCTGACGATGAAAACCTTGTACACCGCTATCTTGGTGTTGGTTGTCAGCTGTCTGTTCTCCCACACCTTCTTGCTGAACCTGGAGAGGGTGGAGGCTGCTTTGCCAATACGTTTGTCCAGCTCCACATCGAGCGAGAGGTTGTTCGTGGCTGTGGAACCCAGGTATGTAAATTGGCTGACGACCTCAAGCTGATAGTCTCCTATGACAATGACGGATGGGATGGCAGTTCCTTGGCACATGACTTGGGTCTTCTTCAAACTGATGGTTAGGCTGAAGAGGTCGCAAGCTGCAGATAGACGGTACATCAGTGACTGGAGCTGTTCTTTAGTATGGGCAGCAAGTGCAGCGTCGTCCGCAAATAGCATGTCTCTGATGAGGACTTATCTTGTCTTGGATTTTGCCTTTAGACGGGTGATGTTAAAGAGCTTGCCGTCAGATCTGGAGTGAAGGTAGTCTCCTTATGTAGCTCTCTTGAAAGCGTGCCTGAAACAACATGGCAAAGAAGATGCCGAAAAGTGTGGGGGCGAGTACGCAGCCTTGGTTGACGCTGCTCTTGACCTCTTCATGCCGTCATGAAAAGACCTTACGATGCTAAGAAACTTGGGCGGGCAGCCGATCATAGGAAGGATCTTGAATAGTCCATCGCGGCCCACCAGGTCGAACGCTTTGGTGAGGTCTATGAAGGCTATGTAGAGAGGCTGATGTTGCTCACGACACTTTGCTTGTAGCTGTCTCAGCGAGAATACCATGTCGACTGTTGACCTCTTGGAGCGAAAGACACACTGGGACTCTGGGTAGACCTGATCAGCTAACTTCTGGAGTCTAGTGAGGGCTATGCTGGCAAACAGCTTCCCGACTATGCTGAGCAGTGATATGCCACGATAGTTGTTGCAGTCACTGCGGTCACCTTTGTTCTTGTAGATGGTAACTATGCTTGCGTCCCTCGTGTCTTAGGGAACGTCACCCTCATCCCAGCATTTGCAAAGTAGCTTGTGGAGTGGCTCTAGCAGAGTGGACTTCGCACACTTGATAACTTCAGCTGGTATGGAGTCTTTACCTGGTGCTTTGCCAGCTGGAAGCCTGTCGATAGCCTTGGCGAGTTCATCGAGCGATGGTTTGGTGTCGAGGTCGGACAGTTCTTGGAGGCGCTCGATGGCATCCAGGGCTGACTGGTGGACCTTGTTTTCTCTCGAGTACAGCTCTGAATAGTGTTCTACCATTCTTTCCATCTGCTTTGTCTTGTCTGAGATGATCTCTCCAGAGGTAGACTTCAATGGTGCTATCTTCTTAATGCTTAGGCCCGTTGCTTTCTTCATTCCGTCGTACATGGCCTTGATGTTACAAGTGTCGGACGCACTCTGTATAGAGGAGCACAGGTCGCCCCAGTATTCGTTGACGCATGACCTGACGTTCTTCTGGATGTTTGCCCTTGCAGCCTGCAGAGCCTGATGTGACTGGGCTGTTGGCGTATCAGTGTGCTTCTGTAGCGCTGTACGTTTGGCGTCCACAAATGAGTCGGGTTGTTCGGCGCATAGTGGATACAAGTCGTTTTGTCGGCCTCCCCTGTTCCTGCCGAATGTGTCGATTGCGGTTGTGTACGTGGCTGTCTTGATGTGCTTCCACAGCTCTTCGGACCGCGCGTTTGCATCAACATTCTGTAGAGAAGTTGCGAGCTGAGTGTTGAAGCTTGCTGCCTTCTATGTGGCGTTGGTCAGCAGTACATTCACGCGGGGCTTGGCAGATTGGATCGACCGGTGAAATGTATTGGGCTGCAGTCTGACTGTCGAGCAGATGAGTGAGTGATCTGTATTGCAATCAGCACTGTGGTAAGTCCTTGTTACCAGGATGATCTTAAATTGGGACCTTCTGGTAATTATCAGATCCAGCTGGTGCCAGTGCTTTGATCTTGGGTGCCTCCTTGAAACTCTGTGATGGGGCTTTGTGCTGAAGAAGGTGTTTGTGATGCAGAGATCATGATATGAACATATCTACAGTAGACGCTGTCCATTGTCATTGGTTTTACCAACTCCAAAGTGTTCACGGCAAGATGGCCATGCTTCTTAATCGGCGCCAACCCGGGCATTGAAGTCGCCAAGGTTGACGAGCGGTTCCTGGTCAGGATACTGTCTGGTGATGCTGTCCATTTGATTGTAGAAATCATCTTTAGTGTCTGCAGTGGCCATCAGAGTAGGGGCGTATGCGCACAGCAGGTTCACAGGGCCATCAGAAGTGTTCAGGAACTTTGATATGAGACGCTCTGTGCTGATGTTGCCAAGTTCACCTGTATCCAAGAGTGTGTTTTCGATAGCAAAACCCACACCGTACTCTCTTGTCTCGTTCTCATGCTTGCCTTGCCAGAAGAAGGTGTAGTCATTCTCCCTTAAACTTCCAGTGTCGGCCAAGCGTGTTTCTTGCAGTACTGCAATGTCAATCTGAAGGCGAAATAGTTCGCTGTTTATGATGACTGTCTTCCTGGTATCGTTTACTGCTCGTAGGTCGTTGGACATTCCGGTCGTCATCGTTTAGACATTCCAGCTTCCAAACTGGTTTCTTGGTTTTCTGCGTGTTGGTTGGTGCGGTATTTACTGACCACTTGTCGGAGGTACCTTATGTCCCTCGCACCCAGTGGAACAGATGGCAAGTGACGGGATAAAACCTAACTGGCTGACGGCTGCTCAGCTTCAGGCTGGCGGTAGCTATCCAGTGAAGTTGTAAAACCTCTCCCACCGTCGAGTATAACTCCTGACGCCTGGCTGTACGCCAATGTAGCCTTGGCTTATAACCGGTAACTGCTATACTCCGTGTTGAGCCTACACCGAGGTGTAGCTGGAGTGTCCTCTCCAGGGCGCTAGCCTGGTCACGCTGAGGAGATACTGGGTTGCCCAATTCGCAGAATCCCCCTCTCGGTCTGATCTGATGTGGTCCAAAGGAAAGGTAGACCAATACGTGCGGCATCGGGTTGACTGCAGGAGTTGCCAGAGAAGAAGTCAGTAGAGTTCCAAACTGCCTGTGGGGCTCCACTCCAGCTTTTCTGTCAGGGTTTACTCCCTTAGATTTTGTCGGGGATTTTCTCCCTTAGCCATCTGCCACCACTAATAAACTCACAAGACAGTGAGACTATTTACCCATAGCTGGGAGTCTGTTCATAGGCATCAGGGCGTGTCCACACACCGGTGGGCCTGGCATGCCACATGTCTAGGGGCAGACTTCCTTCTAGACCTTTGCAGTTCAGCCTGAGGCCGCTTGTCTAGAGAGAGGATATGTACTGGCAGGGAAGACTTACGCACTCGGCTTCCTTTTCACCTAGAACTATGCTATCCAGCGGTGGAGGCTGGATGCGGAAGGTGACAAGCACACAACACACAGCGGACCACACTTCGCATCAATAAACCAATTACACACTGGTACAAATACTAAAACAAAAGTCATGAAGCATTTCCCAGAAAAATATATCAAAGGGACATAAATCGACGATAACAGTAGGGTCGGGTCCAGGATTCTGCGTAAGGGGAAGTATATTTTATAATGTCATCGCCATTCAAAACATGGTAAAAGAGCATTCAAATTCGATTACAATACACCGAAGACTCAAACCAATGCACTACCTGAGCGTATTGATAGATGCTAGAGTAGTTCATAAATGCTCAGAGTTAAAGCTTACTGCGGCGGCCATGTTGGGTCGTCTGTCTGAATGGTGTAGTTTAGTGGTGAGAACATAACGTCACAGTCCATGCATGGTAGACAAACCTTACATTATTAGAATTGTATAAGATACTAACCTTACACAGTTCAATTTAGTCCATGTAACCATCCAGGGTTCTGAATTAGTATACTCTAGTCGTAGTGATAAATTTCCTATATTTTAGAATAAAGTAACAATTCTTACTAATCTCGGATCGTTTTGACTTTGTCATGTAAATTTCGTTCATGGTCGTTGAGCAGGTCTGTCATTTCGACAGTTGTTCATATTTGGCAATGCATTATTTAGTTTGTTTTCTGGGCTCCACCATACGTTGAGTTTCACCCAAGCCGGTGCTAGGGGGGGGGGGGTTTATGTCATGGGTTGTGCTATTCTTGCATAGTCCGTGACATATATGAAAAGGTGCAATAAATCCGTACTTTCAGTTTATCATGTTCTGATAGTCATGACATTTTTCATGGAATATTTTACTATTACAAAATTCTATTGGAAATCTATGGTTCCTTCGTAAGCTAAGTAACCATACATAAATCCGTTCTAATTGTAGCATCATGTTAACAAGAGCTTATTGTATTATCATGTTAACAAGAGCTTATTGTATTATCCTGTTAACAAGAACTTATTGTATTATCATGTTAACAGGAGCTTATTGTATTATCATATTAACCAGAGCTTATTGTATTATCATGTTAACAAGAGCTTATTGTATTATCATATTAACCAGAGCTTATTGTATTATCATGTTAACAAGAGCTTATTGAATTATCATGTTAACAAGAGCTTATTGTATTATCATGTTAACAAGAGCTTATTGTATTATCATGTTAACAAGAGCTTATTGTATTATCATGTTAACAATAGCTTATTGAATTATCGTGTTAACAAGAGCTTATTGTATCATCATGTTAACAAGAGCTTATTGTAGTATCATGTTAACAAGAGCTTATTGTATTATCATGTTAACAAGAGCTTATTGTATTATCATGTAAACAAGAGCTTATTTTATTATCATGTTAACAATAGCTTATTGTATTATCATGATAACAAGAGCTTATTGTATTATCATGTTAACAAGAGCTTATTGTATTATCATGTTAACCAGAGCTTATTGTATTATCATGTTAACAAGAGCTTATTGTATTATCATGTTAACAAGAGCTTATTGTATTATCATGTTAACAAGAGCTTATTGTATTATCATGTTAACAAGAGCGTATTGTATTATCATGTTAACAAGAGCTTATTGTATTATCATGTTAACAAGAGCTCATTGTATTATCATGTTAACCAGAGCTTATTGTATTATCATGTTAACAAGAGCGTATTGTATTATCATGTTAACAAGAGCTTATTGTATTATCATGTTAACCAAGCTTATTGTATTATCATGTTAACAAGAGCGTATGTATTATCATGTTAACAAGAGCTTATTGTATTATCATGTTAACCAGAGCTTATTGTATTATCATGTTAACAAGAGCGTATTGTATTATCATGTTAACAAGAGCTTATTGTATTATCATGTTAACCAGAGCTTATTATATTATCATGTTAACCAGAGCTTATTGTATTATCATGTTAACAAGAGTGTATTGTATTATCATGTTAACAAGAGCTTATTGTATTATCATGTTAACAAGAGCTTATTGTATTATGGATAAGCTACCTAATGAGATATATAGTTGGTGGACTAGGGAGTATTGAAATGGTGGATATCGTGTACTGAACTTATTACGTGTATAGGAACGTGTAATTTGCACAGCGCTAGCGGATCAACGTGGATGAAATGACGCAGTAGTGTTTTGTGTACCGAGGTTTACTACAACTGCTATGATAGAGACGGGGTATGATATATATTATTACATAGTGTATATGGTCAATTGTTATTGTTAATAAAACTATATATAAACACAACGTGAAGTACCAATTATTGAGAAGGCCACTATACGAGTTCAGGAGCCCCCGGAGTCACATGTTACACAGGTATCATATATTAGGGTGTCACGTGTCGTAGTGTGAAAGTCCTCGATGAAACTCGTCGCTTCCCCTATTCAACATTAAAGCATATCTACTCACATGGTCAGTTGTGTCCAGAATGGTGTATCAGTAATAGTATTGGTCCCTGAGTACACTACATACATTGTACACGACGAGCTTGTGAGGGTGCACATAGAGCATGCAGGTGTAATAATGAGGTTTCTAAGGGTACCAAAAGCGGATCTGGACCGACAGTCCGACACGGGAGATATACAGCTTCACTTCTTGTAGTTCGTCCTCTACGTCGGGTATACGATGAGAGCTTTAACCGCGTCGCGGATTGATCTCCCCATGCACGTGGCCTTTCCTACGAAACAATTCCAACGATACCAAACACAATCCATTACCCTGGAGGAATAGCGAAATTCGTACTCGGTTTAATCTTGGTAAGCATGGCTTATCGGACCTGATATTTAAATGACCGCATTTCTAGAACTGGTGGAGCTGCGGACAAACGTAAGGCACCGTTTTAATTGTCGCGATAAGACACGTGTAATAAAATAGATCTTGAATCTATAGCACTCAGTTCAAAAATCGATAACGATCACTTCCGGTCGCCATATTGTTTTCGAAATGTACTCGTCCAACAATATACGAAATTATGCAATACATGTGGTGTCAAACTAGTTCTTCATCCCACAAACATCTCTAATAGGTTCCAAAACAATAGCGCTGGACTGCTAAACTTACAGGACGCGGTGCCAAACACTTCTTCATACAACAATATCGATTATTTATTATCGAGTATTGATCATCGATTATTGATTATCCACAACCAACGGAAATGCAGCTGGCAAGTTTATGTGCATTAAAGTGCAGACATGAATACTGTCAAATGGCTATATGTGTGTTTTACGTTTATTTATCGTCGCTACCGGTTGCCCATATGAGCGACGCCTCCTGAAGAGATTAGTAATTTTAAATTTTGGAGGATAGTGCAATGATACAGACAGAGACCCATTCCAGAGTCTCCTCTGGTTCTTTTACGTGCACGGTGTAAAGCACCGACATGAGACCTCGGTTTAACGTCCCATCTGAAAGACTGTTAATTGTATTAGGGTCAGACGGGGGTTCAAACCTGCGATCCCTGGGATCGAACCTGCGATCCCTGGATTACCAGTCCAGCGTTTGACCACTGGGCTTCAGATCCGTCCGGCTATATTTCAAGGCATGTGTATATTATATCATCCATATCAGGTAACATAAATCTTTTGCCAGCAAGGACAATGTACGATGTTCGATCTATGACCTCGTTCGTCCATCGATATCACTCACCAGCGATAAGGAAAACATCAACCTGCTTATATATTCAAATCATAGCCCGGAGTTCGAGCCCCGCTGGAGCCGTTATGATTGTGCCCTTAGGCAAGGCATATAAATTTCACATTGCCCCTTCTCTCTCCCTCGTGGAATGAGGTCTCGACAGTGATTAATGCAAGTTGCAAGAATTTGTTTCGCAATCGAGCTAAAAAAAAGTTGTATAAACTAAATTATGACCCCAAGGTAAAACAAGTGATCATCAGGATGGCATGAATGCCACATCATACCGAACTGTGTTGGATGTTAGATTCATAGTTACTCAATAATATTTTATTGCTTATTTTATATAATTTTATTATACAATCATGACAATTTAAAGAAAAGCAAAGGGTCGGGCCACACCACGTTCTAGCAACAGTAACATTAGCTCCGGCCCTTCCCGAAACTTTACGGGATCAAACGGGTCGGGCCACACCACGTGCTAGCAACAGTAACATTAGCTACGGCCCTTCCCGAAACTTTACGGGATTAAAGACATCGGCGCCATTTAGCTGATTTATATCGAATGAAGTCACTCCGGTCCCAGTTCCTAACTCCTCCTATATTCACCCTGCCGTCCAATCTGCAATTCGCTCCCGAATAAACAAGAGGGATAATTTCCGATGTTCAATCATATAATGCAGTACGCCATTTAAGGCATATACACACTTTAACCATGTACAACGTAGTTCATACTGGTGTAGGACAATATCCCCCCATATATTTTGACACAGGCGGACAATATACCCCTATCTAAAAGACAGGGCGGACAATATCCCCCCTAGCCTGGGTGCCAGTCTGTCGATTTTTAACTTCTGGCAAAATCAGAAACTCAATACGGCCCAATAAATAGTCTCGGTGTTAAAATATATTTATTTGACTGACCAGGCAAAATATATCTACGCCAGTTCCCAGGCTACACCCATCAAAAAGTCAAGGCGGACAATATCCCCCTGTGGAGAAATCATTGCGCTGACAATATCCCCCATTGGAATTCACAGGTAGGACAATATACCCCCCTGACATTATCTAGCTAGCTAGCTATATAAGTTTATTTAAAGTCGCCACCGCATAAGCATTTGGGCGACTAAATAAGCTAAGATGATTCAAAGAACCGCGAGGGGTTCGACGTTAGCGGAAAACAAATAGATAGTTAATAAACTAATACAATTACAATGCTATGGTGTTTAGAGGGCTATGTGGGTTGCAATAATCTCAGAGTGTGTTCGGTTTTCATATCTCCCACCCCCGCTCGCACACGATTGTGTACCAACGGGGGTCGGAGGTAGACCGGGTGAAGAAATTACCCGGTGCAATTACTAATTCTAAGCAGATTTAGACATAAGTTGGTTAGTAAATTGTTTGTTAGTCCGTTCTATAGCCGATTTATACCGTATGTCCCTGGTGAGATAAATACTGTGCAAATATTTGATTCTAAGTAGCATTCAAACTAGTGTAGAAGATAACAAGGACACACCCTAGATTTTTGAGATGTGTGTCCTAAACAAAATGAACAAGAAATTAGGAGTGGACCAATGAGATATATGCATGGAACTCTGATTGATCCAAAGAATAAACTAGTTTGACTATAACAGCAGATAAATAATATAGAGACAGGTTTGACCTTAATTAGGGATCTTCGGGTATATTTTTATATCAGCATACCCCATCACCAAAATGTATTTAGAGTAGGTGATTTATAATGGGTTGCATAAGGTAGAGAGATAGATTAAACTCTGTAGTGAGAAGGAAGAAGGTAGAAGGGCACTGTCTGTCAGAAGAAAATCAACAGCTCATAGGTGTGTCCTTCATATATCCCAAGATCCCTAGTAGCACATAGTCAAACCTGCAACATATAGACTGCGTTGCCCATTGAGGGTTGTACTAATAAATATCAATAAAGATATTGCTATGAAAATTAAAAGTAAGACCTAGTCGCAAATAGTTAACTAGTCGCATGGACCGGTGTGAAAAATAACAGGTGCCCCTGAGCAAAGAAGAACGAGCACTCAGGAATGTGCACTGATTGACCTCTGCAAATGTAAGCAAACAATTGAGGATTTTACGTTCGCGCGAACGAGAAAGAGATATGGCAGGTGCCCGTTTACCTTGTAAAGTGCAAAGCAGTATCAAGGTTGCTACGAAGATTAAAATTCATGGACTATCTTATAATGTATCTGTACTAAGACATTTAGTTAATTGATCCCAAGTACATATAATTACTATCAGTGATACAGATATATAACTGGTAGTAGAGTATCTTCCATAGTTGTGGAAGATGTCAACAGGATAGAAAATTTCACCTATCACAAACGAATAAACCGTTAGAGGTATCAGCCTACTATGATGTTTGGTCAACTTTTTTAACATATATAAGTATCACCAAACTAAACTATCATGGGTTGCCCCTAAAAATATTTACATAAAACTAATTCCATAGTAGGTTGTACAATGTGTGATATGTGTACTAAAAAAAAAAAAATAATACCCCCCCTATATGCCCCCGTGTACTGGGATCATAAAAATTACAACTAAAAAAGGCGGCTTAACCCCTGAGTGACAACGTTTAAAAATAATGTAGTAAAATACACTTCCGTACAAACAACGGTCACCTTCGTAGGGCCTTTAAAAATTACATGTTAAGTATAAAAAACTACCAGTTCTTGGCTATTTACAATAAAACTTAGTCACACAGGGGAATGCCAAACTAATAAAAATTGGCGATCGCTCGCGAGACGAAGATTTCATGACAGGAGTACCAGTTCCGTTGTTTACTCGGTGATTTCGGAGAACGACCGACCGCACGCAGTACTTGCGCATACAACTACTCAGCCGGCCAGGCTACTCATGCGACTTGAGGGTGTCTGATGACCTTAATTAAAGTTGAGGATGTTGTAGGGTATCCTTGTTTGTTTTAGGTTTATTGTTAAGCTTATTCATAACTTATGTATATTTATAGGTTAAGTTTTACAGTCTAATACCTACTGTAGTGGTATTAAGACTCAAGAGTAATGAAGAATTGTTAGAAAAGACGTAAATTTGGGCTAATGACTAATGTCATAGCATTTAAGCTTCAGTTTTAGAATTACTGAAGATTACTTCTTGAAGTTGATCAAACTTTGTTAACATAATGTTGACTTTAATAAAGAACACTAAAATCTCTAGATAATTTAATCAGATGATCATTAGATCATTGATAGAAATTACACCATTTTGCCGTATGGCTGGACAGAGTCGGTAGATAGAAATGTCCAACTGCATATTGAAACTTCAGATGGCATTTTTTTCAAATACTGTGTTGATATAACAATTATGTGGTAGATAGTCTACAGGATAGTAGGTTCAATGTACCAAGGTGTATGAAAATAGTAATATCCATGTATGGTAGTGGAATTTACCAAATTACTATGGAAAATTTGTAATTTAGGATATTTCCTTGTGCCATAGGAGGAGGGCCTCAAGGTGAATACTGACAGGGCCTGGTCAGAATAATAGTGATGTCCAAGTCAATAACATGTTAATGTTACTAGTAATGTAGAGAAGTCTTTAAAAAATTAAATTACAACCACCAGAAATTTGGTAATTTTTGGCCCGAATTTACAGAAATTAGACATTTGGGCTAATGACTATAGTGTCGTAGCATTTGAGCTTCAGTTTTAGAATTACTGAAGATTACTTCTTGAAGTTGATCAAGCTTTGTTAACATAATGTTGACTTTAATAAAGAACACTAAAATCTCTAGATAATTTAATCAGATGATCATTAGATCATTGATAGAAATTACACAATTTTGCCGTATGGCTGCACAGAGTCGGTAAATAGAAATGTCCAACTGCATATTGACACTTCAGATGGCATTTTTTCCAAATACTGTGTTGATATAACAACTATGTGGTAGATAGTCTACAGGATAGTAGGTTCAATATACCAAGGTGTATGAAAATAGTAATATCCATGTATGGTAGTGGAATTTACCAAATTACTATGGAAAATTTGTGATTTAGGATATTTCCTTGTGCCATAGGAGGAGGGCCTCTAGGTGAATACTGACAGGGCCTGGTCAGAATAATAGTTCTGTCCAAGTCAATAACATGTTAATGTTACTAGTAATATAGAGAAGTCTTTAAAAAATTAAATTACAACCACCAGAAATTTGGTAATTTTTGGCCCGAATTTACAGAAATTAGACATTTCTGTCGTACTGTAGGAAAGTTACGGCCTCAATTCAACCACCCGGTCAAGTTGAGTGTCCTAACAAGATGAATGAGGTAGATAATTACATAACCTTGACTTAGGAACTTGAGTATCTAATGAAGCATACTCATGTACAAGAATATTTAGGTTTTAGATGAATATGTAGTTGTTGAGACTATATCAGGATGGTAATCCGCTCCGGCTAAACATATTTAAAATTTTCAGATAAATTTTTTTGTATATATTGTACTAAGGGTGTGATATTGATGTAGTTAGAGTTCGAAATAGAACTTTACATGTAGATTATGAATATAGATCCATGAATTTTTTTTTTTTTGACTTTGAAATTGACCAAAAACTGGCCAAAATTGTACAAATTAAGCATTTCGCTTATGACATAGCATAAGGGCCTCAATTTGAATATTGGTGGATCAAAGAAAATGTTGATGTTTATTTTGGATAAACAACAATATGAAGTTACTAGAAAGTTATAAATATATAGGATTTATCAATCCTTGTTATAAAAAAAAATTTTAGATGAAAATTTCCAGAATTTACCATTGTATTGAAGTGATCTTGTAGATCACTACCAATACAATTTAAACTAGCTTTATTTAGTTTTAGAGTTTCTTAGTCACAAAACACCGGCAGTATGGGCTTTACCCGGCCGGACTGAGTACGCTAGTTGCTCTGCGCGCAGTCATACTACCAATCCGGGTAATTTGGACTAGGGGCTCTGGGTCCCAATTTAAATTTTAAATTTCTCAGACAAGTATGTTCCCATGTACATGTTTACAAGCTTAATCGCTTGGGGATTTTCAAATAATAATTTGCTAAATACTATTGTTTTCTATGTAAATGGTCACAGGGGGTAAAGGCGATTATGGATAGCTAAAGTAAGCTTAGCTATAGGGTAAAAAAAGAATTAGTAAAACAGGAGGGTCACTAATTTAGATGATATAGGTTGTATATAGCAAAGTAATAGCTATTTATGAGCTATTGGTTTGACAGGGGCATAGCCAGAAATCTGTCTTAATAGTTTAGTTTGGGAGGTAGAGACGGTTTGTATGGGTTTGGATTTTCCAGGTTGTTGTGGATTGTCCCACATTGGTTTACTTATTCCAATGATGTAGAAATGAAGTTGTTGTGATGTTTAAACCACCGGTGTTTATGAAACTTACAATACTGAGTTGCAAGTGATGTTAATTCAAAAAGTCAACAATTGTATATTATACACTGATATAATATTGTATATATTTTATAACACCATACATAGATGTGACGTGGTGTTTTTTGGTTGCTTAGTGTACATTAGACACTGGTAATATGTATATTAATAGGTTGTGTCCATTAGACATTGAGTTGGTAGATTGTACCAAGTTTCATCTGAGTAGATGAATAATTAGAAGATACTCAGTGATTTGTACATCGATCTGTAAAAGCGATCGAGTTAAGTATATTGGGATACGAAAGCAGGTTTTGTGCTCGTATTGGCCCGTACGGAGCCCCTAAGATGAAATTTAAGTAAACTCTTTCATCTGGGGTCGGAAATTACTCATCTCAGGTGAGAAGCCTGCAATGGAATTGCTTTTCGAAAGGGGCTCCGGTTGGGCCAATAACAGCACTACAGAAGGGTAAATTTATCCACAAACAACCTGGAGAGATATGGGATCCTTGTCTGAGCTTAATAACTGCAAATGTCCTCTAAATTTTGTCGGACATCTGACATTCTAGGATGTACGTTTCCAGAGCTTTAAATACTGAGGTGCGGACAGCCTTGCTGGGGTCGAGTATTTTCTCAATTGAGAAAGTTTTATCGACCCCGGCAACTGCCGCCCGCAAGACAGCCCGATGGGTCTCGAGATCGCAACAGTCCAGCAGAAAATGTTCAGTAGTGTATCTGACATCGCACTTGGGACAAACCGGATCTAGCTTAAGTATATATTGTCCCAGGTTTCCTGGTAACAGGTTTGTCCCAAGTCTCAGCCGAGTGATGCACTTATCTATTCTTGAAGACCTAGAGTATTGCACCGGACGGCTGAACCCCACGGAGCTCCTTTTGTATGTATGTTTGAAAGGCCTATCCAGGAGTGACCGGCCCCAACGTACCTTCGTTTGGGCATTAACAATGGAGTAGATCTCCGTGGGTGCGAGCCTTACACTATTCTCCACATTAGTGTGCTCCAGGCCAGACTTGGCAGCCCTGTCCGCCAGCTCGTTTCCAGTGATACCAATATGTGCTGGACACCATGCTATGGTAACCTTGAGGTTTTGGTTCAAGCCCTCGTTGTATAACTTGACTATATCAGTAATTAGATCTGGTCTAGACTTACTATTCCTTGATTGTAAGGAGACCAGTGATGAGAGTGAGTCAGATAGTATCACATTTTTCGGTGAATTATTATCTATTATCCAGCACATTGCTTTCTTAATTGCAATTAGCTCAGCCGTATAGATGGATGCCTTATCGGTTAACCTTTCTACATATTCACATTGTAGGGATGGGATGACTACGGCTGCAGCTACCTTGCCAGAGTCAGGGCATTTTGATCCATCTGTATATATTTTTAGGTGTTGACTGTAATTTTCCTCTATGTGGCATTGGACTTCCACTCTAGCAAGGTGGACTGGATCGGTTTTCTTCACTTTTTCTGATAAAAATATATCTATCACTGGATCTGACTGTGTCCAGGGCGGTATCGAGTCAGGCCTGAAGTCTGCCACTTGGACACCCTCGAGACCGAACCCAGCCACAAGTTCCTGGACATAGGCTCCGAAAGGGAGTGGTTTGTCACAGAATCGGGCCTTGCGGTAGTATCCGGTCCCGAAGATCGCGTTCACGGGGTTATCATCTTTTCTTGTTTGGGCCCTGGCCCAATATTTAACGCATTGAGCCTGTCGTCGGATCTCCAAAGGCTCAATCCCTGACTCAATTTCAAGCATATAACTCGGGGTTTTGGGAAGGGCTCTCAGAGCTAGTCTCAGGGCGGAATTCTGTAACCTGTCTAGAGATTTGAGATGAGTGGGGCATGCACTAGAATAGATTTGTGCACCATAATCTATTTTTGAACGTATTAAAGACATATACAGTAGCAAGAGGCTTTTTTTGTCTGAACCAAAATCTGTGCCACTTAGCATACGCATAACCTGAATGTCTTTTTGGCACCTTGTGACTAGATCTTTAATGTGTTGTGCGAATGAGAGCTTACGGTCCAAAAGCATGCCTAAAAAACGCACAACTTTTTCAAATTTAATTTGTGTGCCGCCTAAATTTACGTTCAAACTGTGCTGTTGTAAATTTCCAAATAAGATTCCTACTGTTTTTGTTTCTGAGATTTTGAAGCCCCAGTTTTTTGCCCATCCCCAGAGAGAATCCAATCCAGCCTGTGCATCCTTGGCTAGTTTAACAGGGGTGGATCCCGTTTTCCAGGTGCCTGAGTCATCAGCAAACTGGCTGATGACCATCCCCGTCCCCTGAAGGGTGTCGGGTAACCCGTTTATTATGATGGAGAATAATAACGGGGATAGAATCGCGCCCTGGGGGGTGCCTCTGGAGAGAGTTTCTTTCTCAGAGAGAGTTCCATCAACCCGAACCTGAATTTTCCTGTCTTGCAGAAAAGCTCTGAGATACTGGAAGCAAGATCCTGTTATTCCATGTTCCCTTAGTTTGTGAAGAACCCCAAAGTGCCAGGTTAAGTCGAAAGCGGCCTGAAGGTCTAGAAAGATTGCCAGCACTGATCGATGTCGGTTTTTAGCTGCGAGCACGTCGTGTTGGAGCCGAGCAAGTTGGTCTAAAGTGCTCCTACCCTTTCTAAAGCCAGACTGAAAGGGACTGATAATCTTTTTGGTTTCTATAAAGTGTTCTAAACGTTCCTTAACCATCGCCTCAAGCAATTTCCCTGAGTGAGATGTAAGGCTAATAGGTCTATAAGATTTTGGATCAATTTTGTCTTTTCCTGGTTTTGGGATAGGAATAACATAAGCTTCCTTCCAGACTAATGGATAGACCCCATCTCTCCACACCTGGTTGAACAAGTTCAACCTGATTTTCAAAGCCGAGTCTGGCATATGCTTGAACATCCGGTAAGAAATTTTATCCGGCCCCGCGGAGGAATTACTCCTGCTATCTATGCATTTCTTGAGTTCCGAAAGAGTAAACGGTAAGTTTAAAGGAATATTTTGTTCCCCCGGCTCTTGTAGAATTTGATTATTTTGTTCCTCAAAGTTTTGTTGAAATTTTAGAGTTTCTGGTAGAACACTTGAGTCACTAGAGACTTTGGAATAGTGTTTTACCAGCATTTGAGCCTTTTCAAAGGGAGTTTTAGCTATTGAATCTCCTACTTTAATTAAAGGTATAGGGCCTGATTTTTCCCCTTTTATTCTGTGAATCTTTTGCCAGAAGAATTTAGAGCTTTTATTATCAAACATAACTGATTCACAGAATTCCTGCCAGTTTGCTGTTTTAGCATTTAAAATTGTCGTTTTGGCTAGTTTTTCCGCCATTTTTAAATTATCTAGGTTGACCGGGCAGGTATTTCGTTTGACCTGATTGAGTGCTGTTTTACGGCCCTTTACCGCGTTATTGCAGGCATCATTCCACCACGGAACTTTTTTGTGTTTTAATGACTTACCAGAGGAGACAGGGATAGCCTGTTCAGCTGCGTGTAGAAACCCGATATTTAAGTTTTCTGTGAAGGCATTTATATCTAAAGAATAGACTTCCTCAAGGGTGATCTCCCTACATAACTGGTTGAATTTGGCCCAGTCTGCCTTATCATAGTTGAAAATAGTATTGGACTGTTCTTTTTGAGGCTCAGAGTTATTTAGTCCAATAGTAATGATTTGTGGGAAGTGATCAGAGCCCCAATTGTCTGAGTACACTCCCCATTCTGCAATGACTGAGAGGTTAGGGGAAGCGATAGTAAGGTCTATTGAAGAGTAGGTACCATACGCTTTATTTATTCGTGTACTTGACCCTTCATTTAGCAATATTAGATTGTTCTCATCTATCCACTGCCAAACTTCCCTTCCTTGACGGTTCGTGTACCGGGAACCCCAAATCTCGTGATGAGCGTTGAAGTCACCGGTTATGACACACGATTTAAGGTTACTTTTATCTAAGAAGGAGCTAATGGTTTTAAGGGATTCCAAATTGATACCTCTTGAGTAAAGATTGACCAAATAGAAGGAAGATCTTTCTAAATGTACTCTGAATAGTTGTAGTTCTAATAGAGTATTCCCTTTTGTATCCTTGGGGTTGTCTATATTAATAGTTTCATAATTTAAGTTGTTTTTAAAATAGGTTATCATGCCTCCAGCACCTCCTTGTAAGGAGTAATATTTATTTTCATGGGCGTATCCAGGAATAGAACGAATAAAATTCTCTTTAAATTTAGTTTCCTGGATACAGATTATGTTAGTACTTGAATTTTGATCAATAAAGTGTTTAATTTCGGAAAGTTTATCTGCGGTTAGTCCAGATGCATTAAATGAGATTATGTTCAGGTTTCTACACATAGCCGAGTTGGACAAGCCGACGCCTAGCCTCAATCGATGTTTGTCTATGAGGAGACTGGGAGATAATTCTCCTGGTCTGCCTCACAATTTTTAGTTTACCCGGAGTAGTAGGGGCCAGTCTCCGAGTTTTCGCACCGGTACGAGGGACGTTTTTGTTGGGTGCCCCCCCTCCCTGCGCACAGCCGACATCCAAGGACAGTTGTATAGAAAGTTGAGACAGAAGAAAAGGAAGGATACGATTATCCGAAGGTCTTCCTTTATTGGAAATAATTGAGCGCATAATTTCTGCAAGCTCTTCTAATGAAACTTCTTTAGAATGTTTAGCCCCCTCTAGTTTAATGGAAATTTTTTCGTTTGATTGGGAGGTGGGGGGTGAGGTTTGTTGTTGGCTGTCGACCAGGCGCGGGGCTTGAGGGCAAACCTGCGGAGACGGTTCGTGTGAGCCAGACTTGATAGGGGTCTCATCGATCGCAAGCACCCCCTCCAATGAGAGTTTACAGTAACTCGGTACCTCGTTAGAGGTGGAAAACAATATGGAGGGGTGAATGGATACCACCGATGCCTCCTCGGTCACGTCAAAGCTGCTACTGTCACTGACCGAGTCTGACATTTCTGTCACCCCAGTCAGCGACTGCAGCTCCTTGGTGGCAGGAGAGGCATGGGAGGCATCCCTAGGCGTTGATGATTTGAATATGGGACTCGAGTTACCCACACCCTGACCCCCACCGGGGAGCGGCGCCGCCGCGCCATCCCGCCCAGCCGCAGGGGAAACCAGAGGAGAAAACGTTTTCTCCCTAACGGGTCTTCCCCCCACCCCTACCAAGTGCCAGCCCTCTCCATCCGGAGGTCTGACAGGCGACAGGGGGGGTGTAGTGCCGCACCCATCGCTGAGTGGGGCAATCCCCTCAGCAACCGGTGCAGCACTCAGACCCGGCCTAGGCAGAACGGGATAGCCCACTGCACCCCCCTCCCGGGCAGGGGTCCGCGGTGTGGGGCTCGAGCCTGACCCCTTGTTCGGAGTCTGCTCAAACTCCTGCTGCACCCTCCTCTCGGCCAGATGCCAGGGGAGTGACTCCTTCCTGGCCACTACAGTGATGCATGTGGCCCCGAAATAGGCCACACACCCCCTGTACCTGGTCGAGTGGGGGGCACCACAGTTAACACATTTAAATTGATTAGAACCACATCTCCTGGTGTTGTGGTGTCCCGCGCACCGGGCGCACCGCTCCAGATTGGAGCATCTTGTGGCAGTGTGGCCAAACTGTTGGCACCTGAAACACCTTACCGGGGGAGGCACGTACGACTCCGTCCTAAACACGATGTCTGTGTTGGAGACCTTTATAGTGATAGGGACTGTCCCTGTGAAGGTGAGCTTAATAGCTCCAGTCGCCTTGCCAAACTTATTTCTC
>CM026393.1:15743178-15785626 GCA_014843695.1 Archivesica marissinica
ATATCTAAACTGTAAATAATGATGATGTACGTTTATTTACCCTCGCCACCGGTAAACCATATGGGCGAGCGTTCTAAGGTGATTATTCTCTGTGATGCTTATGGCGACATCCTCAGATGGCTCCTTCCTTCTTTCTGTGCCAGGGTGACAAGTCCTGGTCTGTATGCGATCCTCCACGATTAGTCGGCTCACAGCAGCAAAATGGTTCGGTTGTTCCGTCGTTGTCCACCCCGTTGACGCATCCGGGGTCGAGGTCGCATCCCTCCGTCTCCAAACGCTCGCCCGTAGTTGGAGACAGATAAAAGAGTTCGAGGCGACGAGTGCGCCATCCACGCGAAACGACTGCCGTCTTCTCCTGCCCAGTCACTCGCCGCCTCTTCAACGCCCCAGTGTTAACTGTCGTCGATCCAGGTAAGTGTAATACACTCAAAAAGAGTCGATGCGGGTCCTTGTCTGTATGCGTCAGCGGCGTGGATTGGTCACTTCGGTACAGGTGATCCAATTTCCTGCTGTGAGCTGTGCCTTGTTCCCGACGTGCACGGTGTTGAGGTACGAACAAGAACTGTAAATAAATTATAAATTGTACTTATGTATGATATAATTGTAATACTGTTATTGTAAATTTGTATACATTCTGAACTTGTATTTTTTGAATTTGTATCAAATGCTCATCTATGTGGTGGTAATAAAGAATATATATATGCTTGGTAACAAAAGAAATGTTTACATCGTAGGTGTTTGTTTCAACAGCTTTGATTGGTTAATACAGGGTTATGACGTTATATCTTTATCAAATTTGAATAGAGGGAACTCCCAGCTCCATTTTAATACCAAACATGACGGGGATTTCCCGATACTTTACCCTGCAGTGTATTGTTTTCAAGGCCCATTTTTCACGGTTTTCATTGTTTTATGACTAATTTGTCAGAATTAATTAATTAGTGCTTTCACAAAATAAGGTTTTTATGCATTTTTGTAATACTTTTCACAAAATAACCTTGCCGTAGTATCCTATCATAACATAAATATTGCGTATTAATATCTGCTTGAATAGTATATTTCACCATAAATCAATACGAGTAGTATTTAATCTTCAAACCCATATAGTTTCGATCTAGTTGCGGTACATACATTTAGAGCAGACATCAGGTTTAAGGAGTGTATCAAAATCCAATATCATACTAAATATAGTCACGTTTCGGTTTAAGATCCGACCAATGGCACAGTGACACGTCTTGATATAATTCCGATTTAAAGAATAATTATGCTTGTTCAATATTGGAGGACGAAGCAATACGTATCTAACAATTCACGTTTTAAGTGCTATATTTACCTTTGAATTATGGAGGTAAGTAAATTAATGTTCACTTCTCGGATTACTATTCTGTTTATCGCAGGTTCGATCCCCCTTCTGATCCTAATAAAAGTTTGCTTGTAGATGGTAGTTGGTTATTCAGATGTTTATTGGCGAATACACAGCCAGGTGTTTATTCAGATGCTTATTGGCGAATACACAGCCAGGGGTTTATTCAGATATTTATCCAGATGTTTATTCGCGAATACATACATGTACCTAGATTTTCTATAAACATCTAGGTATGTATTCGCCAATAAACATCTGAATAAACATCTGAATAAATGTATTCGCGAATAAACATCTGAATAAACACCTGGCTGTGTATTCGCCAATAAACACCCGAATAACCAACTACCATCTACAAGCCAACTTCACAGTCCTTTTCGTATGAGGGTTACCAACTAATGATATGCAGCTATATCGAAGATAAGGGCATGCGCATTCGCAGTGTTAGCCAACGTGCGTCGCAAGAAAAGGCGTGTTAACGATGTCCAAACTTAAAGGACTAGTGATCTTCTATTTACCTTTTCCGGCACACGGACTAAAAACATTTTAAATGCAACGTGTGCTATAATTTCTTTGTGTAATTAAAAAGAACTAATTAATGTAAATTAACTAGTGAATCGCGTGTTAATAGTTTCCATTGGGGTATGAACTGGGGAACGGACAATATCCTCCCCGGACAATATCCTCCCCCCGAACAATATCCCCCCATATATTTTGACACAGGCAGACAATATCACCCCCCATCAAAAAGTCAAGGCGGACAATGTCCTCCCCCGGACAATGTCCCATGTCTTAGTGAAGTTGAAAGAAGCAATCAAATAATAAATTAATCAAACAATTCTTCTTGGTGATTTCGGCACTCCCTCAATATTGAGGATTATGTGTCGTCGCTGGTGAATTTTGAGATGATGATATCTACAATGATTAATTAACAAATAAGTGAATGTCCAAAGACAAATATACTACAGTGCTTGTTTAAGATTGTGTACATTGAATGAATGCTTTAGATCATGGTTGGGAGGGCAGACACAGGGATGAGTGCTTTAAAGCCATCAACTGTTATTGCTTCATGTGCGGCAAGTGGTAACAAGTTCCATTGGATGACGGTTCTTGGATAAAAAGAGAATGTGTATGAATCTTTGTTGACAGGGATGTGTTTATAACAATATGGGTTTGTGTGTCTGGTTATGTTGTCTACGGGTATCAAAAGGTTTATGGGAATGTTTACAGCTACTATTTGGTGTATTATTTTATAGAAGAGAATCAATATGTATCTAACTCTGCGTGTCTCAAATGTTGGCCAGTTTAGGTTGTCGATCATTTCGGAGACTGAACTAGTGTTATGGTATCGGTTGGTAACGAATCTGGCAACACTTCGCTGTACCGCCTCAATTTGGTGTTTTTGTGTTTTAGAATGTGGGGTCCCAGATAGTACTGGAGAATTCTAGCTTGGGTCTTACTAGTGCTTTGTATGCATGCTCAAAGCCCAACAATAACTAAGGTCAATCAAAATATCACATTACATGTGCTACATTATTACCTGTACAGAAATAAAGGTTGTATAGTTTATAAGTTAATAAGGGGGTGGATAATGTCAGGGGGGTATATTGTCCTACCTGTGAATTCCAATGGGGGATATTGTCAGCGCAATGATTTCTCCACAGGGGGATATTGTCCGCCTTGACTTTTTGATGGGTGTAGCCTGGGAACTGGCGTAGATATATTTTGCCTGGTCAGTCAAATAAATATATTTTAACACCGAGACTATTTATTGGGCCGTATTGAGTTTCTGATTTTGCCAGAAGTTAAAAAGTGAAAATTCGACAAACTGGTACAGGCTAGGTGGGGGGGGAGTATTGTCCGCCCTGTCTTTTAGATAGGGGTATATTGTCCGCCTGTGTCAAAATATATGGGGGGATATTGTCCGGGGGATATTGTCCTACACCCGTATGAACTACTTTGTTTACGTTTATTTATCGTCGCTACCGGTTGCCTATATGAGCGACGCCTCCTGAAGAGATTAGTAATTTTAAATATTGGAGGATAGTGCAATGATACAGACAGAGACCCATTCCAAAGTCTCCTCTGGTTCTTTTACGTGCACGGTGTAAAGCACCGACACGAGACCTCGGTTTAACGTCCCATCTGAAAGACTGTTAATTTTATTAGGGTCAGACGTAACACACACATATAGCCATTTGACAGTATTCATGTTTGCACATTGATGCACATAAACTTGCCAGCTGCTGTGGATAATCAATAATCGATGATCAATAATCGATCATCGATAATAAATAATCGATATTGTTGTATGAAGAAGTGTTTGGCACCGCGTCATGTAAGTTTAGCAGTCCAGCACAATTGTTTTCGAACCTATTAGAGATGTTTGTGGGATAAAGAACTAGTTTGACACCACATGTATTGCATAATTTCGTAAATGATTGGACGAGTACATTTCGAAAACAATATGGCGACCGGAAGTGATCGTTATCGATTTTTGAACTGAGTGCTATAGATTCAAGATCTATTTTATTACACGTGTCTTATCGCGACAATTAAAACGGTGCCTTACATTTGTCCGCAGCTCCACAAGTTCTAGAAATACGGTCATTTAAATATCAAGTCCGATAAACCATGCTTCCCACGATTAAACCGAGTACAAACTTCGTTATTCCTCCAGGGTAATGGATCGTGTTTGGTATCGTTGGAATTGTTTCTTAGGAAAGGCCACGTGCAGGGGGAGATCAATCCGCGACGCGATTAAGGCTCTCATTGTATCCCCGACGTAGAGGACGAAATACAAGAAGTGAAGCTGTATATCTCCCGTGTCGGTCTGTCGGTCCAGATCCGCTTTTGGTACCGTTAGAAACCTCATTATTACACCTGCATGCTCTATGTACACCATCACAAGCTCGTCGTGTACACTGTATGTAGTGTACCAATACTATTAGTGATACACCATTCTAGACACAACTGACCATGTGGAGTAGATATGCTTTAATGTTAAATAGAGGAAGCGATGAGCTCATCGAGGACTATCACACTACGACACGTGACACCCTAATATATGATACCCGTGTAACAAGTGACTCCGGGGGCTCATGAACTCGTATAGTGGCCTTCTCAATAATTGGTACTTCACGTTGTGTTTATATATAGTTTTATTAACAATAGCAATTAACTATATACACTATGTAATAATATATATCATACACCGTCTCTATCATAGCAGTTGAGGTAAACCTCGGTACACAAAACACTATTGCGTCATTTCATCCACGTTGATCCGCTAGCGCTATGCAAATTACACGTTCCTATACACGTAATAAGTTCAGCACACGATATCCACCATTTCAATACTACCTAGTCCACCAACTATATATCTCATTAGGTAGCTTATCCATAATACAATAAGCTCTTGTTAACATGATAATACAATACGCTCTTGTTAACATGATAATACAATAAGCTCTTGTTAACTTGATAATACAATAAGCTATTGTTAACATGATACTACAATAAGCTCTTGTTAACATGATAATACAATACGCTCTGGTTAACATGATAATACACTAAGGTCTTGTTAACATGATAATACAATAAGCTCTGGTTAACATGATAATACACTAAGCTCTGGCTAACATGATGATACAATAAGATATTGTTAACATGATAATACACTAAGCTCTGGCTAACATGATAATACAATAAGCTCTTGTTAACATGATAATACAATACTCTCTGGTTAACATGATAATACAATAAGCTCTTGTTAACATGGTAATACAATAAGCTATTGTTAACATGATAATACAATAAGCTCTTGTTAACATGATACTACAATAAGCTCTTGTTAACATGATAATACAATAAGCTCTTGTTAACATGGTAATACAATAAGCTATTGTTAACATGATAATACAATAAGCTCTTGTTAACATGATACTACAATAAGCTATTGTTAACATGATAATACAATACGCTCTGGTTAACATGATACTACAATAAGCTCTGGTTAACATGATATTAGAATAAGCTCTTGTTAACATGATAATACAATAAGCCCTGGTTAACATGATAATACACTAAGCTCTGGTTAACATGATAATACAGTAATCTCTTGTTGACATGATACTACAATAATCTATTGTTAACATGATACTACAATAAGCTCTTGTTAACATGATAATACAATAAGCTCTTGTTAACATGATAATAAAATAAGCTATTGTTAGCATGATAATACAATAAGCTATTGTTAACATGATAATACAATACGCTCTTGTTAACATGATAATACAATAAGCTCTTAGTTTATACAAATTTATTTTAGCTCGATTGCGAAACAAGTTTTTCAACTTATATAAATCACTCTCGAGATCTCATTCCTGATGGAATCCATCGCCACGAGGGAGACAGAAGAGGCAACGTGGAATTTAAATTCCTTGCCTAAGGGCACGTGCCAATCGTAGCGGCTCCAGTGGTGCTCGAACTCCGGACCTTTCGCACCTGAAGCGAACGCGAATCCACTGCGCTATCAAGACTTCCACAATAATCTCTTGTTAACATGATACTACAATAAGCTATTGTTAACATGATAATACAATAAGCTCTGGTTAACATGATAATACAATAATCTCTGATCAACATAATACTACAATAAGCTCTTGTTAACATGATAATACAATAGGTTCTTGTTAACATAATAATAAAATACAATCTTGTTAACATGATAATACAATAAGCTCTTGTTAACATGATAATACAATACGCTATTGTTAACATGATAATACAATAAGCTCTTGTTAACATGATAATACAATAAGCTCTTGTTAACATGATAATACAATACGCTCTGGTTAACATGATAATACAATAAGCTCTTGTTAACATGATAATACAATACGCTCTGGTTAACATGATAATACAATAAGCTATTGTTAACATGATAATACAATAAGCTCTGGTTAACATGATAATACACTAAGCTCTGGCTAACATGATGATACAATAAGATATTGTTAACATGATAATACAATACGCTATGGTTGACATGATAATACAATACGCTCTGGTTAACATGATCATACAATACGCTCTGGTTAACATGATAATACAATAAGCTCTTGTTAACATGATAATACAATAAGCTCTGGTTAGCATGATAATACAATAAGCTCTTGTTAACATGATAATACAATAAGCTCTGGTTAGCATGATAATACAATAAGCTCTTGTTAACATGATAATACAATAAGCTCTGGTTAGCATGATAATACAATAAGCTCTTGTTAACATGATAATACAATAAGCTCTGGTTAGCATGATAATACAATAAGCTCTTGTTAACATGATAATACAATAAGCTCTTGTTAACATGATAATACAATACGCTCTGGTTAACATGATAATACAATAAGCTCTTGTTAACATGTTACTACAATAAACTATTGTTGACATGATAATACAATACGCTCTGGTTATCATGATACTACACTAAGCTCTGGTTAACATGATAATAAAATAAGCTCTTGCTAACATGATAATACAATAAGCTCTTGTTAACATGATCATACAATACGCTCTGGTTAACATGATAATACAATAAGCTCTTGTTAACATGATAATAAAATAAGCTATTGTTATCATGATAATACAATAAGCTATTGTTAACATGATATTACAATACGCTCTTGTTAACATGATAATACAATAAGCTCTAGCTAACATGATAATACAATAAGCTATTGTTAACATGATAATACAATAAGCTACTTGGAATTTAAATGCCTTGCCTAAGGGCACAATCGTAGCGGCTCCAGTGTTGCTCGAACTCCGGACCTTTCGCACCTGAAGCGAACGCCCTTCCACTGCGCTAACACGACGTCCACAATAATCTCTTGTTAACATGATACTACAATAAGCTATTGTTAACATGATAATACAATAAGCTCTTGTTAACATGATACTACAATAAGCTATTGTTAACATGATAATACAATAAGCTCTTGTTAACATGATAATACAATAAGCTCTTGTTAACATGATAATACAATAAGCTCTTGTTAACATGATACTACAATAAGCTATTGTTAACATGATAATACAATACGCTCTTGTTAACATGATAATACAATAAGCTCTAGTTAACATGATAATACAATAAGCTCTTAGTTTATACAAATTTATTTTAGCTCGATTGCGAAACAAGTTTTTTCAACTTGTATAAATCACTCTCGAGATCTCATTCCTGATGGAATCCATCGCCACGAGGGAGAGAGAAGAGGCAACTTGGAATTTAAATGCCTTGCCTAAGGGCACGTGCCAATCGTAGCGGCTCCAGTGGTTCTCGAACTCCGGACCTTTCGCACCTGAAGCGAACGCGAATCCACTGCGCTATCACGACTTCCACAATAATCTCTTGTTAACATGGTACTACAATAAGCTATTGTTAACATGATAACACAATACGCTCTTGTTAACATGATACTACAATAAGCTATTGTTAACATGATAATACACTAAGCTCTTGTTAACATGATAATACAATAAGCTCTTGTTAACATGATAATACAATAAGCTCTTGTTAACATGATAATACAATAAGCTCTTGTTAACATGATAATACAATAAGCTCTTGTTAACAAGATAATATAATAAGCTATTGTTAACATGATAATACAATAAGCTATTGTTAATATGATAATACAATAAGCTCTGATCAACATAATACTACAATAAGCTCTTGTTAACATGATAATACAATAGGTTCTTGTTAACATGATAATAAAATACAATCTTGTTAACATGATAATACAATAAGCTCTTGTTAACATGATAATACAATACGCTATTGTTAACATGATAATACAATAAGCTCTTGTTAACATGATAATACAATAAGCTCTTGTTAACATGATAATACAATAAGATCTTGTTAACATGATAATACAATACGCTCTGGTTAACATGATAATACAATACGCTCTGGTTAACATGATAATACAATACGCTCTGGTTAACATGATAATACAATAAGCTCTTGTTAACATGATAATACAATAAGCTCTGGTTAACATGATAATACACTAAGCTCTGGCTAACATGATGATACAATAAGATATTGTTAACATGATAATACAATACGCTATGGTTGACATGATAATACAATAAGCTCTGGTTAACATGATACTACAATAAGCTCTTGTTAACATGATACTACAATAAGCTCTTGTTAACATGATACTACAATAAGCTCTTGTTAACATGATAATACAATAAGCTCTTGTTAACATGATACTACAATAAGCTCTTGTTAACATGATAATACAATACGCTCTGGTTAACATGATACTACAATAAGATCTTGTTAACATGATACAACAATAAGCTCTTGTTAACATGATAATACGATATGCTCTTGTTAACATGATAATACAATAAGCTCTTGTTAACACGATAATACAATAAGCTCTTGTTAACATGATAATACAATACTCTCTGGTTAACATGATAATACAATAAGCTCTTGTTAACATGGTAATACAATAAGCTATTGTCAACATGATAATACAATAAGCTCTTGTTAACATGATACTACAATAAGCTATTGTTAACATGATAATACAATACGCTCTGGTTAACATGATACTACAATACGCTCTGGTTAACATGATAATACAGTAATCTCTTGTCGACATGATACTACAATAATCTATTGTTAACATGATACTACAATAAGCTCTTGTTAACATGATAATACAATAATCCCTGGTTAACATGATAATACACTAAGCTCTGGTTAACATGATAATACAGTAATCTCTTGTTGACATGATACTACAATAATCTATTGTTAACATGATACTACAATAAGCTCTTGTTAACATGATAATACAATAAGCTCTTGTTAACATGATAATAAAATAAGCTATTGTTAACATGATAATACAATAAGCTATTGTTAACACGATAATACAATACGCTCTTGTTAACATGATAATACAATAAGCTCTAGCTAACACGATAATACAATAAGCTCTTAGTTTATACACATTTATTTTAACTCGATTGCGAAACAAGTTTTTTCAACTTATATAAATCACTCTCGAGATCTCATTCCTGATGAAATCCATCGCCACGAAGGAGAGAGAAGAGGCAACGTGGAATTTAACTGCCTTGCCTAAGGGCACAATCGTAGCGGCTCCAGTGTTGCTCGAACTCCGGACCTTTCGCACCTGAAGCGAACGCGCATCCACTGCACTAACACGACGTCCACAATAATCTCTTGTTAACATGATACTACAATAAGCTATTGTTAACATGATAATACAATAAGCTCTTGTTAACATGATATTACAATAAGCTCTTGTTAACATGATAATACACTAAGCTCTTATTAACATGATAATACAATAAGCTCTTGTTAACATGATAATACAATAAGCTATTGTTAACATGATAATACAATAAGCTATTGTTAACACGATAATACAATACGCTCTTGTTAACATGATAATACAATAAGCTCTAGCTAACATGATAATACAATAAGCTCTTAGTTTATACACATTTATTTTAGCTCGATTGCGAAACAAGTTTTTTCAACTTATATAAATCACTCTCGAGATCTCATTCCTGATGAAATCCATCGCCACGAAGGAGAGAGAAGAGGCAACGTGGAATTTAAATGCCTTGCCTAAGGGCACAATCGTAGCGGCTCCAGTGTTGCTCGAACTCCGGACCTTTCGCACCTGAAGCGAACGCGAATCCACTGCGCTATCACGACTTCCACAATAATCTCTTGTTAACATGATACTACAATAATCTCTTGTTAACATGATACTACAATAAGCTCTTGTTAACATGATAATACACTAAGCTCTTATTAACATGATACTACAATAAGCTATTGTTAACATGATAATACAATAAGCTCTTGTTAACATGATATTACAATAAGCTCTTGTTAACATGATAATACACTAAGCTCTTATTAACATGATAATACAATAAGCTCTTGTTAACATGATATTACAATAAGCTCTTGTTAACATGATAATACACTAAGCTCTTATTAACATGATAATACAATAAGCTCTTGTTAACATGATAATACAATAAGCTCTTGTTAACAAGATAATATAATAAGCTATTGTTAACATGATAATACAATAAGCTATTGTTAACATGATAATACAATCTTGTTAACATGATAATACAATAAGCTATGATCAACATAATACTACAATAAGCTCTTGTTAACATGATAATACAATAGGTTCTTGTTAACATGATAATAAAATACAATCTTGTTAACATGATAATACAATACGCTATTGTTAACATGATAATACAATAAGCTCTTGTTGACATGATAATACAATAAACTCTTGTTAACATGATGATACAATAAGCTCTTGTTAACATGATGATAATATAAGCTCTTGTTAACATGATAATACAATAAGCTCTTGTTAGCATGATAATACAATAAGCTCTTGTTAACTTGATAATACAATAAGCTCTTGTTAACATGATAATACAATAAGCTCTTGTTAACATGATAATACAATAAGCTCATAAGCTCTTGTTAACATGCTGATTCAATAAGCTCTTGTTAGCATGATGATACAATAAGCTCTTGTTTACATGATGATACATTAAGCTCTTGTTATCATGATGTTACAATTAGCTCTTGTTAACATGATAATACAATAAGCTCTTGTTAACATTATGATACATTAAGCTCTGGTTAACATTATGATACACTAAGCTCTTGTTAACATGATAATACAATAAGCTATTGTTAACATGGTAATACAATAAGCTCTTGTTAACATGATAATACAATAAGCTATTGTTAACATGATAATACAATAATATCTTGTTAACATGATAATACAATAAGCTATTGTTAACATGATGATATAATAAGCTCTTGTTAACATGATATTACAATAAGCTCTTGTTAACATGATGATACAATAAGCTCTTGTTAACATGATAATAAAATAAGCTCTTGTTAGCATGATAATACAATAAGCTCTTGCTAACATGATGTTACAATAAGCTCTTGTTAGCATGATGATACAATAAGCTCTTGTTAACATGATGATACAATATGCTCTTGTTGACATGATAATACAATAAGCTCTTGTTAACATGATGATACAATAAGCTCTTGTTAACATGATGATAATATAAGCTCTTGTTAACATGATAATACAATAAGCTCTTGTTAACATGATAATACAATAAGCTCTTGTTAACTTGATAATACAATAAGCTCTTGTTAACATGATAATACAATAAGCTCTTGTTAACATGATAATACAATAAGCTCATAAGCTCTTGTTAACATGCTGATTCAATAAGCTCTTGTTAGCATGATGATACAATAAGCTCTTGTTTACATGATGATACAATAAGCTCTTGTTATCATGATGTTACAATTAGCTCTTGTTAACATGATAATACAATAAGCTCTTGTTAACATTATGATACATTAAGCTCTGGTTAACATTATGATACACTAAGCTCTTGTTAACATGATAATACAATAAGCTATTGTTAACATGGTAATACAATAAGCTCTTGTTAACATGATAATACAATAAGCTATTGTTAACATGATAATACAATAAGATCTTGTTAACATGATAATACAATAAGCTATTGTTAACATGATGATATAATAAGCTCTTGTTAACATGATATTACAATAAGCTCTTGTTAACATGATGATACAATAAGCTCTTGTTAACATGATAATAAAATAAGCTCTTGTTAGCATGATAATACAATAAGCTCTTGCTAACATGATGTTACAATAAGCTCTTGTTAGCATGATGATACAATAAGCTCTTGTTAACATGATGATACAATATGCTCTTGTTGACATGATAATACAATAAGCTCTTGTTAACATGATGATACAATAAGCTCTTGTTAACATGATGATAATATAAGCTCTTGTTAACATGATAATACAATAAGCTCTTGTTAACATGATAATACAATAAGCTCTTGTTAACTTGATAATACAATAAGCTCTTGTTAACATGATAATACAATAAGCTCTTGTTAACATGATAATACAATAAGCTCATAAGCTCTTGTTAACATGCTGATTCAATAAGCTCTTGTTAGCATGATGATACAATAAGCTCTTGTTTACATGATGATACAATAAGCTCTTGTTATCATGATGTTACAATTAGCTCTTGTTAACATGATAATACAATAAGCTCTTGTTAACATTATGATACATTAAGCTCTGGTTAACATTATGATACACTAAGCTCTTGTTAACATGATAATACAATAAGCTATTGTTAACATGGTAATACAATAAGCTCTTGTTAACATGATAATACAATAAGCTATTGTTAACATGATAATACAATAAGATCTTGTTAACATGATAATACAATAAGCTATTGTTAACATGATGATATAATAAGCTCTTGTTAACATGATATTACAATAAGCTCTTGTTAACATGATGATACAATAAGCTCTTGTTAACATGATAATACAATAAGCTATTGTTAACATGATGATATAATAAGCTCTTGTTAACATGATATTACAATAAGCTCTTGTTAGCATGATAATACAATAAGCTCTTGCTAACATGATGTTACAATAAGCTCTTGTTAGCATGATGATACAATAAGCTCTTGTTAACATGATGATACAATATGCTCTTGTTCACATGATAATACAATAATCTCTTGTTAACATGATGTTACAATAAGCTCTTGTTAACATGATGATACATTAAGCTCTTGTTAACATGATGTTACAATAAGCTCTTGTTACCATGATAATACAATAAGCTCTTGTTAACATGATGATACATTAAGCTCTTGTTAACATGATGTTTCAATAAGCTCTTGTTACCATGATGTTACAATTAGCACGGATTTGTGCATGGTTACTTAGCTTACAAAGGAACCATAGATTTCCACTAGAATTTTGTAATAGTCATATATTCAATGAAAAATGTCATGACTATCAGAAAATGATAAACTGAAAGTACTGATTTATAGCACCTTTTCATATATGTCACGGACTATGCAAGAATAGCACAACCCATGGCATAAACGCCCCCCCCCCCCAGCACCGGCTTGGGTGGTGATACTCAACGTATGGTGGAGCCCAGAAAACAAACTAAATAAAGCATTGCCAAATATGAACAACTGTCGAAATGACAGACGTGCTCAACGACCATGAACGAAAATTACACGACAAAGTCAAACGATCCGAGATTAGTAAGAATTGTTACTTTATTCTAAAATATAGGAAATTTATCACTACCTAAGATGACTAGTGTATATTAATTCAGAACCCTGGATGGTTACATGGACTAAGTAGAACTGTTTAAGGTTAGTATCTTATAAAAGAATGAAGATCCACGAAATTCGTGTAAGGACATACGTTTTATTCTAATAATGTAAGGTTTGTCTACCATGCATGGACTGTGACGTTATGTTCTCAGCACTAAACTACACCGTTCAGACAGACGACCCAAAACAACATGGCCGCCGCAGTAAGCTTTAACACTGAGCATTTATGAACTACTCTAGCATCTATCAATACGCTCACGTAGTGCATTGGTTTGAGTCTTCAGTGTATTGTAATCGAATTTGAATGCTCTTTTACCATGTTTTGAATGGCGGTGACATTATAATATATACTTCCCCATACGCAGAATCCTGAACCCGACCCTACTGTTATCGTCGAAAGTTTATGTCCGTTTGATATATTATTCTGGAAAATGCTTCATGACTTTTGCTTTAGTATTTGTACCAGTGTGTAATTGGTTTATTGATGCGAAGTGTTGTCCGCTGTGTGTTGTGTGCTTCTCACCTTCCGCATCCAGCCTACACCGCTGGATAGTATAGTTCTAGGTGAAAAGGAAGCCGAGTGCGTAAGTCTTCCCTGCCAGTACATAGTCTCTCTCTAGACAAGACCTCTAGACAAGCGGCCTCAGGCTGAACTGCAAAGGTCTAGAAGGAAGTCTGCCCCTAGACATGTGGCATGCCAGGCCCACCGGTGTGTGGACACGCCCTGATGCCTATGAACAGACTCCCAGCTATGGCTAAATAATCTCACTGCCCTGTGAGTTTGTTAGTCGTGGCAGATGGCTAAAGGAGAAAAACCCCGACAGAAAATCTAAGGGAGTAAACCCTGACAGACAATCTGGAGTGGAGCCTTACAGGCAGTTTGGAACTCTACTGACTTCTTCTCTGGCAACTCCTGCAGTCAACCCGATGCCGAACGTATTGGTCTACCTTTCCTTTGGACCACATCAGATCAGACCGAGAGGGGGATTCTGCGAATTGGGCAACCCAGTATCTCCTCAGCGTGCCCAGGCTAACGCCCTGGAGAGGACACTCCAGATACACCTCGGTGTAGGCTCAACACGGAGAATAGCAGCTACCGGTTATAAGCCAAGGCTACATTGGCGTACAGCCAGGCGCCAGGAGTTATACACGACGGTGGGAGAGGTTTTACAACTTCACTGGATAGCTACCGCCCGCCTGAAGCTAAGCAAACGTCAGCCAGTTATGTTTTATCCCATCACTGGCCATCTGTTCCAATGTTCGGACATAAGGTACCTCCGACAAGTGGTCATTAAATACCGCACCAACCAACACACAGAACACCAAGAAACCATTTTCCAAGTTTGGAAGCTGGAATGTCCGAACGATGACGACCTGAATGTCCAACGGCCTACGAGCAGTAAGCGATATCAGGAAGACAGTCACCATAAACAACGAACTATTTCGCATTCAGATTGACATTGCAGCACTGCAAGAAACACGATTGGCCGACAATGGAGGTTTAAGGGAGAATGACTACACCTTCGTCTGGCAAGGCAAGCATGAGAACGAGACAAGAGAGTACCGTGTGGGTTTTTCTATCAAAAACACAATCATGTACGACGGCATCAAGAAAGCAACGAGCCCAAGCATAAAGAAGACAGCACCATTGAAGTCTACCTCTGGAGAGATCATCTCAGACAAGACAAAGCAGATGGAAAGAAGGGTAGAACACTATTCAGAGGTTCGACCTCGACACCAAACCATCGCTCGATGAACTCGCCAAGGCTATCGACAGGCTTCCAGCTGGCAAAGCACCAGGTAAAGACTCCATACCAGCTGAAGTTATCAAGTGTGCGAAGTCCACTCTGCTAGAGCCACTCCACAAGCTACTCTGCAAATGCTGGGATGAGGGTGACGTTCCCCAAGACATGAGGGACACAAACATAGTTACCCTCTACAAGAACAAAGGCGACCGCAGTGACTGCAACAACTATCGCGGTATATCACTGCTCAGCATAGACTGGATGCCCGCATAACCCTCACTAGACTCCAGAAGCTAGCTGATCAGGTCTACCCAGAGTCCCAGTGTGTCTTTCGCTCCAAGAGGTGAACAGTCGACATGGTATTCTCGCTGAGACAGCTACACGAAAGTCTCGTGAGCAACACCAGCCTCTCTACATCGCCTTCATAGACCTCACCAAAGCGTTCGACCTGGTGATCCGCGATGGAATATTCAAATCCTACCTCTGATCGGCTGCCCGCCCAAGTTTCTTAGCATCGTAAAGTCTGTTCATGGCGGCATGAAGAATATCGTGCAGTACGACGGTGAAACCTCTACAAAATTCGAGGTCAAGAGCAGCGTCAAGCAATGCATCTTCTTTGACATGCTGTTCAGGCACGCTTTCAAGAGAGCAACATAAGGAGACTACCTTCACTCCAGATCTGACGGCAAGCTCTTTAACATCACCCGTCTAAAGGCAAAATCCAAGATAAGAGAAGTCCTCACCAGAGACATGCTATTTGCGGACGACGCTGCACTTGCTGCCCATACTAAAGAACAGATCCAGTCACTGATGGATCGGCTCTCTGCAGCTTGCGACCTCTTCAGCATCACCATCAGTTGTTTGAAGAAGACCCAAGTCATGTGCCAAGGAATTGCCATCCCACCCGCCAGTGTCATAGGAGACTATCAGCTTGAGGTCGTCAGCCAATTTACATACCTGGGTTCCACAGCCACGAACAACCTCGATGTGGAGCTGCACACACGTATTGGCAAAGCAGCCTCCACCCTCTCCAGGCTCAGCAAGAAGGTGTGGGAGAACAGACAGCCGACAACCAATACCAAGATAGCGGTGTACACGGCTTGCGTCGTCAGCACACTCCTTTATGGAAGCGAGTCATGGACAACATACGCCACTCAAGAGTGAAAACTGCAAGTGTTCCATCTCCGCTGTGTGCGACACATCTTACTCGTATCCTGGCAGGACAAGGTCACCAACAACAACGTCCTCAGCAGAGCCGGCATACCATCTATGTACACATTACTCCGCCAACGCAGACTACGCTGGCTCGGAAATGTACGCCGGATGGACGACGGTCGCATTCCAAAAGAGCTGTTGTATGGCGAACTGGCCGCAGGGCACAGATACAAAGGTCGACCCCAACTTGGCTTCAAGGATGTCTGCAAACGAGATATGAAAGCGCTGGGGATGGACACAACCAACTGGGAATCCCTCGCAGCAAACAGAATAGCGTGGAGACAACAGTTGTCAACGGGCTTAATGAGGGGAGAACTCACTTTGCAAGCAACCTCAGACAACACATTCAGGAAGAGGAAAGCCCAACAGTGTGAGCCGCCACCAACTGCATCCCTTCACGTGCGAAGGCTGCAACCGCCACTGCAGGTCACGCATCGGGCTGTACAGCCACAGCAGACGGTGTTCATCTTTAGACTCAACGGGCGCAAATTCCATAGTCTGACAAGACTGACGGATGCCGAAACGACCATGTGACAAATAAGTTTTTATTCCTACAAATTCGTTGAATTGATGTGATATATTCGCATGTATTCTTCATTACGTGTGCAGAATTCGCACATATTTTGTGGCAAATAGGGCTCCACAAACCATGCACATCTATCTCCACACCGTAAATACTATTATTGTGATTGTTCTGTTTTAATACTGAGTCCACGCACGAATTATCCGTCTTCACGTACGTTATTTGAAAAATGCGATCTATGTGTAGTTTAATTTATTTTTCCAGGGAAGGACATGCCGTCTTTTTCTGTGCTTATGGCTGTTATGTGTATGTCAGAACCGAGGACATGAAACCGATGATACTTGTTCGAAGGATGGCAACTGTGCTCCGCCTTTAAATTCGGTAAGCTTGCATAATTATGGTGTGTGGGTCATTGTATCGTAAGCCTACTATGGCCGTAATGGACCAATACTGGACACACGTGTTTTTTACGTTTATTTATCGTCGCTACCGGTTGCCCATATGAGCGACACCTCTTGAAGAGATTAGTCATTTTAGATTGTTGGAGAATAGTGCAATGATACAGACAGATACCCATTCCAGAGTATCCTCTGGTTCTTTTACGTGCACGATGCACAACACCGAAACGAGACCTCAGACCCATTCCAGAGTATCCTCTGGTTCTTTTACGTGCACGGTGCACAACACCGAAACGAGACCTCAGACCCATTCCAGAGTCTCCTCTGGTTCTTTTACGTGCACGGTGCACAACACCGAAACGAGACTTCAGACCCATTCCAGAGTCTCCTCTGGTTCTTTTACGTGCACGGTGCACAACACCGAAACGAGACCTCAGACCCATTATAGAGTCTCCTCTGGTTCTTTTACGTGCACGGTGCACAACACCGAAACGAAACCTCAGCCCCATTCCAGAGTCTCCTCTGGTTCTTTTACGTGCACGGTGCACGATTATGTTGGTATTCTATGCAAAACGATTATGTTGGTATTCTATGCAAAACGATTATGCTGGTATTCTATGCAAAACGAACGTTTTAGGTAATTGTAATTCAAAATTTTGGAATTCGATCGGGAATAGTGGTGTAGTGCATTGTAAGAGTTAAAACTGAAATACCAATGTCCACACTAATATTGCATACTCATCCCCTCGTTATCTGGTCGTCAGTCATAGAAAGTGCACGTGCAAAATATTATCAATTTAGACGATCAAAAAAGAAAATATTGGGATCTTTATATAAAACCCTATTTATAATTATGCAGTTTCCTCTCTAACTTGGTAAAACATAACTTTTATTTCAAACCTGATGAATATTTTCATTATTTCTTATTTGGTTTTCATAAAATTCAGGGTTTGTCTTTGTATTATATAATAATTATATATCAATTACACGTGTACAGGAAATACCAGAAGATACACCAGAGCTGATACAGACTATCACATCGAGACATCTGTATGAAACACAGAGCAAGATTGCCAAATTCTTGGAACTGATGTACATTTCCCTTAGCAATCATACAGAGCTAGCAAAAGAGGTATTATTAGAAGTTAATCAATGGTTTGTAAGAGAGGTATTATAAATATGTGGTATTGTATATAAATGTATTTTGTAAGAGAGGTATTATAAATATGTGGTGTTGTATATAAATGTAGATTTTATTCTTTATTTACGTCTCATCAATGTACAACAAACAACATTAATATAATAAAAACATATCGATGTACATTGCCACTCAATAATGAATTATAAGAGACAGTAACAGTAACAATTCACAATAGAACACGATTCAACATATAAGTTTCTTAAAACTAGAGTTTATATAGGTTGATCCAGACCGATACTCTCACAAACTGAAGACAATCGTCAAAATGGTGACGGGCACATTGCCACCATTACACCACAGCCGCAAAACGTCACCATGTGTAACCGCTATCAGTGAGATTCTCGGTCCAAAACAAGACCTACTCTTAGATATAAATGTGTTAAATCTAAATTGCCTACTCTAATCTTATCTAAGAAGTACTTAAAATATTTATTAAAACACTGATATTGAAAAAGAGCACTAACGCGCTTATTAATTAAAATATGGTATAAAAAAACAATTATCACCTCTGATCAGATCAGTTATGAACTGATTAGCATAGACTATTTAGTTGGCAATAAAAACGTATTCATAGTATTAAGAAACAATTGAGGTACATTATTTACATGCTAAATATATATATATTACAATCTATGAACTGCATAACATACTGATTTATTTAAACGTCAAAAACCGTCGTTTTGGAAGAATTTCAAAACAGGTGTTGGCACATAATCTTATCAGTTCCTTGCTGGAGAAAATTAAAACAAACTTTTCTGATTCAGAAAGATTAATAAAATTACCATAAATACCCATTGTTTTTCTAATAAGCGGTAACCTAATATCTGCCTTCGTACAACATTGCAAAATAACATGTAGTTCATTTTCAACGGAGTCACAGAATGGACATTTCCTTTGATCTACACTCAGATTCTCGTACCTGCCCGTCTCTATTCTTATTGGTGCAACACCACAACGAAATTTACTCAAAGCAGCTCTATGACTAAGAGGTAAAACCATCATACAGTAGTCTTCTACTTTGAATTCTGTTTTAAATAGCTTATACAACCGTAATTTATTTCTACCTCGACCCGATATACCAACATCTCTATTAATAGATGTAAACCAGTTTAATTTGAACCTAGCCATTAGTTTACTTTCCATTGAGAATACTAATGATGATGGCTTAGGCTCGGTAATATTTGCAAACATACTTAAATTGTTTTCATTAAATACTTTTACAATTAAATAATACCAATTTTTACATGAAACATTTGCCTTAGAAGCCACCCAAAGTGCTATGCGTTTGTTCATACGATGTGTATCCATTGACGATATTTTGGACCAGAATAAACATATGCTTTTCCACTGCCATACAACAGTCGGCTTCCAACCCATTTCTCCTGCAATGGCAGTATTTGGAGTGTATTTGCCTACACCCAAAAAGAACCTCATTGCTCTGTTATGAACTGAATCTATACATGAACATGTTTTGAAGCCCCATATTGGTGCACTGTAATTTATAACAGGCAGCACTGTAGACTCATAAAGTTTGGTATATACATCGTATGGGACACCCCCTAGAACTTTACATTTGGCAATTAAGAGACCAAGGGCACGGCTAGCACTTTGAGCTACTGCTTTAGTCAATATGTTATAATCCACATGTTCACTTAACAACACACCAAGATACATATACTTATCAACAACTTGTATTAATTTAATACCACATATAAAGTTGACGGTTTTTCTCTGTACCGATTTAGGACGAAAATGTACAATATTACTCTTTGAGGCATTGACATTCATTTTATTTAAAATACACCAGTTATTCAAAAGCATCTAATAGTATTTGTAGATCAGACTCCGATTCGGCTAGAAGGACAATATCATCTGCATAGAGCAATATACATATCTTTTCATCGCCAGCATTTATTCCAATATCAAATGATTTCAGATAAACTGTAAGGTCATTAATAAACAAATTAAACAGAAGTGGGGATAGAATACAACCCTGTCTAAGACCACAACTAACATTAAACCACTCTCACAATGTATGTTGTAAGAGAGGTAATATACAAGGTGTGGTGTTGTATATAAATGTATTTTGCAAGAGAGGTATTATAAATATGTGGTGTTGTATATAAATGTATTTTGTAAGAGAGGTAGTATACAAGGTGTGGTGTTGTATATAAATGTATTTTGTAAGAGAGGTATTATAAATATGTGATGTTGTATATAAATGTATTTTGTAAGAGAGGTATTATACAAGATGTGGTGTTGTATATAAATGTATTTTGAGTTTATTTGTGCAGCCTTTGATATATTGGCACACTTGATTATTATTAATGATCATTATCTCCTTATTTGACCCTAAGCAGTTTGTGACAAGCAGACTTAAAGAGTCCCCACCATGCCAGACTGCAACATGAGCAGGCGAAAAACAAGGACAGCGCGGTAGCGCGTTCACTTCAGGTGTCAACTTGCCGAGGATCGCGCCTAGCTGTAGACGTTATATTACGAGTGGTGTACCTTCTTTCTCCCTCGTGACAATGGATTTAATTAGGAATGAGGTCTCCAGGGCGATTAAAGAGTTGGTAAAATTTGATTCACAATCCAGCTAAACTAAATGTGTATTATATACATAAGCTATCTCTCTCTATATATTTTAAATACTGGCATTAATTTGCTTTTTTAAGGTTCGCATGACTGCACAATCAGCTCGAGCGCAGCATATGATGACGTCAGATGTGATGAAAATATGTATGGCTTCAGCTGCGCATATTGTTAACACCGTCATACCGATGATTTCGAATGCTGTAGAACTTGAGGTAATGAGAGTATAATTTGTATACTGATTATGATGAATTGACTCAGGGTGTGTTACGTGCGATCCTTATAAGCGGCCATTTATAAATCAATTAAACGTAATCTTTATTAGGAATCGTCATGTATTAGTATGTCTTTGGCCGTTTACAAATGATGTATATGTAAGTAAGTAATTGTTTAGTATAGTGACATGTACATATATGTAGTATAGAACACGTGCATACATTACAATATAAATAGTACCATACCCAGTGAGTCTATACGTCACCTTAAATATAATGAAAATACAATATTGTAACGTTTTAACATTCAAACGTATTAAAGGTATGTATTTTAATATGCCAATTAACTTGTTTTAAATCTTGTTGGTCAATATGACCCATGGGACACAACAAGTAACACAGATGTTGACACTATTTGAGTGGTGATCATAGTGGCACAAGTAACAAGAATGAATAGGAAACTCATGAATTATACATAATTAATCTCCCGTTAAGATAAGATCTCATGACGAATTTAAAGTTTTTTTCTAATGTGTTTGCTTAACAGTATAGTCAGTGTTTCGGTCGGTGTGCCATTTAAATGTGGCATAATTTCACCAAACACAATTAATCGTATATATTATATCTTTATTTCTGTCTCATCTTGGTACAATAAATACATTTCAATTTATAATATAACACATACATTGCACATAGTCATTTAGAATTATAAGAGACAATAGCATATTGCAATAACGTTAAACATGTTTTACTTTCTAAAAGATATGTAAAAGTCGTTAATCATGACATTAAAAATATTTAAAATACCCTTTTTTAAGATTCTGACAGGGAAAAAGAGCATGCCAGTATAAACAACACATGTCAATCGAAAAGAAATTGTGTTTCATCTTCAATGCCATCATGATTACAGAATCTGTAAAGTATTTGCTCTCATGTTTCACCATCATAGCGTTCTGTCTCTACACGTAGTGGTAGAATACCACACCGAAACTGACACATCATGAAGCGTTCATACTTCCTTAAAAGCATCTGTTATTTCATCTTTGAAAAATACGTATATTCATAACTTTCGAACGTCGAGAATATCGCGTGACCACTTATGTATGTAACACGTATATATAATTAAGTCCTATACTTGATTTAGATTAACAGCTGTCATATTATCAAAATTGTTAGAGAGTCCAATACTGAGCATTATGCAAGGTCATGTCTGTATGCCTGTTAGATAATTATGCTGTCATTCAGACGATTCCATAATCGAACCATGCATGTCCATCGCCTGTAGTCCGTTGGAAGCCATCCCGTATGGGTTTTCTCCGGGTACTCCGGTTTCCTCCCACACGAATGACCATATATACGCATTCATCCGCACCAACAAGAGTGATTAATACAAGTTGTTAAAACTTGCTTTGCAATCGTTGTAAAATAAATACAGTTTAAACTAATCGTATGTTTTAAAAATACGTCTAAGTTTGTAAACACAACATAATGGGACATGCAACATTCTATGATTACACAATTAACAGATAAACACTTGAACATTTGTTAGCCGCTACATGTGTGTCATTGGGCAAGGCACTTGATTTCCACATGCCTCTTCTCTCTCCCTCATGGCAATGGATTTCATAAGGATTGGTGTCTCCATATCGATTAATTTAAAGTTGTAATAACTTGCTTCGCAATCGAGCTAAATCAATTTATATAACCTAAGCATTATATACAGACATAATCACCCCGGACATAACCCCCCTATGCTTTTAACACAAGAGGGGACACACTCTTCCCAGCTAGGGCACTAAGTTGAATTTGAACGTGATATTATGTAAATTCTGGATGTTTATGCAGGGGATTATATATACTGACACAATATATAAAAATACTTATGTTAAAGGGAAATTCCCATTTAATTAATATAAATCCGACAAGGATTACGCAACTTGGATTTCTCCTATAGAGAAATACTGTACTCACATCAAACTGTATAATATATGGCCGACACAGACAGCACGTTAGTTCACCGACACACAATTGGTGTTAATAGTTTATTCGCCAGGACACGCGACAATCTGTGCGTGTTGGTATTATTGTTTGCTAAATAAGTTGTACTCTAGAGGCTTAGATATATAACAGGCGGATTTGTAGGCCAGTGGTAACACGCTGGACTGATAATCCAGGGATCTCAGGTTCGATCACCCGTCTGACCCTAATAAAATTAACAGTCTTTCAGATGAGACTTTAAACCGATGTCTCGTGTCGGTGATGTACACCGTGCACGTAAAAGAACAAGATGAGACTCTAGAATGGGTCTCTCTCTCTGTACCATTGCACTAGCCTTCAAAAATCGAAAATGACTAATCTCTTCAGGAGGCGTCGCTCATATGGACAACCGGTAGCGACGATAGATAAACGTAAAACACAGATAGATATGGAAACGTCGTCTAAAATCAATTGTCCGAAGACATATAAGAGACATATGTTATTATATGAAATGTGTTGTGTTGCCGAGCGGAGTAATATGTTACGTTTATGTAGATTATTGATGTCAATATGATCCGGGAATATCATTATTGGTACCGAGTCTGTGTATATTTAGACCGTGGAGGTAACTATTGGTACCGAGTCTGTGTATATTTAGACCGTGAAGGTAACTATTGCTACCGAGTCTGTGTATATTGAGACCGTGAAGGTAACTATTGCTACCGAGTCTGTGTATATTTAGACCGTGAAGGTAACTATTGCTACCGAGTCTGTGTATATTTAGACCGTGAAGGTAACTATTGGTACCGAGTCTGTGTATATTTAGGCCGTAAAGGTAACTATTGCTACCGTGTCTGTGTGTAGAGATAGACGTGTATGTATCTTATATACAAGTATAATGGTATCTTGTGTCGTGTGTAATGTACAACAATGGTATATTACAATTGAATAGGTCGGGCTGAATTAGTCCTAAAGTAGATCTGAGTAGCTAGATGGTATGATATACGTTCATGTTGTAGTCGCTTCCTGCATGAACAAGCAGCATTTGAAAGGATAGCTCAGTGGCGTGAATCCAGTTCTGCCATCCAGGGAACTCGAGACAGAACGAGCTGTGGCAGGGGCCAACTGGGGGGGGGGGGTCTGCTGGCGTGAGCTTGTGGAACACTAGAACGTGTCCTGTATCGAGTACGCCGTCAGTGAACAGTGTCATTCGGACACAGGAAGCAACTTAATATCGTTCTATTGTAAATAGTCACTGTGAACTGTCACTGTGAAGGTAATACTTGCCAATAGATTACGTCTTCAATGTGCAGCATATAGCCGAGGGCTAAACGACATTAGCTATCGACGCGAGTTTCATACAACATGGCTTCAAAGACATTCCGGAAGCAATGTCGCTTTTTGAATAGCCAAGCTACGAACGAACTTACTTCTCGCCCCGTAAGAGCCCCGTCATACCTGGTTTGCCATTGATTGTGTTTTTATTTATATTAAAAGTTTTAAATTTACTCAATTATATGTGCATACACTTGGTCCCTCGTATCCGTGACTATGGGAGAGGCTAACCCTGGTGTCATTATGTGACTATTTGAATATCATTGTGTTTATCTAACAGGATGTTGATATGATTAAAGATTCATTCACTCTCATTATTGACACGGCTATTGAAAGAGGCAGAAGAGACACGTGACAGGTAAGCATGCTAAATAACGCATTTGTGCATATCTATGCACTTCATAGGGTGAACTGTGAATCCAAACTATGTGTCATTAATTCGATAAATGTGTATAGTAAGACATTGTGAATGGTCAATGACAATATGCATTTTCCCAGAGGTCTTCTAAGCTATGCTCTGCTTACAACTGGTGTTTTGCTCTTATATCCAGGGCAAATCAAGATATGTAAATTCAACATAGTACATTATAGCTGGAAGATAAGTCGTGGAGATTATCTCGATATATTGTATTGAGACGTTAAATATCACACTTCGTTAGTGTCTTCGTTGACCGTTGCAAGAAGAGATGTCATGTCGTTTTGCATTAAATGGTTGCATTAGAGATAGTGAAAGTGGAGATAGTAAACGTAACACTTTTAAATGCTATTGTCAGACATTCACTCTTAATGCAGTTCTCTCTCCTCGTTGAAATATCTCATTGCGAGTAGACATAACTGGAGACTACCTTGATCGTCTGCATCAAATCATTGGATTTACCTTGATCGTCTGCATCAAATCATTGGATTTGCCTTGATCTTCTGTATCAAATCATTTGCCTTGATCGTCTGCATCAAATCATTGGATTTGCCTTGATCTTCTGTATCAAATCATTGGATTTGCCTTGATCAACTGCATCAAATAATTGAATTTGCCTTGATCAACTGCATCAACGCAAATCCAATGGTTCGTTTAAATGCACGGTGTACAGCACCGACACGAGACCTCGGTTTAACGTCCCATCTGAAAGACTGTTAATTTTATTAGGGTCAGACGGGGGATCGAACCTGCGATCACTGGATTACCAGTCCAGTGTGTTACCACTGGACTACAGATCCGTCTGTAATATAGGCTTCATTTACAACTGTTTTACTATTATAATATTAGCGCGTCATAGAAAGAGAAGAGAAGAAATTTTATTTTCCAATTTGAACTAAAAAGTTCATCATTGTACAACATATATATACATAAAATCATTCACGTGAAAATTATGTCAATATCAGAAAATGATATACCTTATTGACAATACCTAATATATATATAAATGCTATAAAACATTATAATTAACAGTCTCATTATTTTCAGATATTGCATTCAATACAGATTGCTTAGGCATATAAATACGGAAATATGAAATCCGATTTAAAGTATCTTGTACATATCTAAATAAAAGAGGTTGAACTCAGTTTAAGTTGTACTATAATAAAATAAAAATTATTACAACAAAAATCATGTTACATATACGATGGAATTGATCCACGCGCGTCTGAGTGTAAATGCTTCATACAGATATTTTCCTAATTTTGCTATAACATTATTGTTGTGAGATTGCATTAAAGTTACAAATTTGAAAACACTAGGGTCTATTGTAGTAGTACTTTTTAATATATTTCTTTCTATTGTTAGTGTAAGCTGAACAAATCAGAACAAAGTGGTATTCATCCTCTACATCATTTGACCCACAGTATAAACAATAACGCAATTCCCGCGCGACACGATTTGCTCCATAGCGGCCCGTTTCAATACGTAATTTATGCGAAGAAAACCTAAATTTAGATAAGGCAATTCTATATTTTGATTGTAAATCATTTAGATAAGGCTCTAGTGAAACAGTAAATTTGAAAAGTTTAAACATATAAAGATCCACTATTTTCAACGCCATTACACCATGACTGCTTATACACGTCTAAAACCCTTTCTTTGAAAAGCATGTAAAACTTATTTAAATCTACTACGCTCGGATTGTCGAACACATATGTATAACCATAGCTATCAAGTAGACATTTCACATTATGAACCCAATTATTAACCCCTCTACTACACTGCGATAACATATCAGTATACAAGGACTGAATAATAATATTGTCGCTTTGCACAACTTTGCCCCAATATTTGATAATACGTGTAAAACGATTAATGTACAGAGGAAAACGGCCACGTTCACCATAAACACCCACGCTGCAGGTAGAAGATTTAACACATAGAATGCTTTTACAAAATTTTAGATGAATCCTCTCTATTTCTTTTGATTTGCCAAAACCCAAGATTTCGCATCCATAGCCAAGTATTGAGCCCACAAATGCATCAAACAATTGGCACTTAGTTTTAGTTGTGAGTACTAAATCACGCAGATTATTTAACAAAACATTTAGAGCTTTGAGGCCTTTACCTGCCAGCGTTTCCTGGTTCAGTGTAACCTTACCGGTATAGTTAAAAACAGTCCCTAGGTAATTAAAATTATTCACTACCTCTAAAACATTATCATTATATGCCCATACTTCATCTTTGCGTGGCTTTCCATGATTTCTAAAAATAACCACTTTACTCTTATCTGTATTTACTTGCAGGCCCCATCTGTCACAGTATATTTTAAGTAAAGTTAACCTATGTTGCAAATCCTGAGGACTGTTACCTATGATTACCATATCATCAGCAAATAACAATAAAATAAAAACCATATCACGAAGGCTAAGGCCACAAGAAGGCCCATCTTGTAGAAATAATTCAAGGTCGTCTACAAACATTGAAAATAAAACAGGGGACATAACCTCACCCTGCCTCAACCCGACTGCACATTCGAAAAAGTCAGAGTACGAGTTGCATCCCCTGACACAGGATTTAACATTACTGTACATGGACCGTATTATCCTTAATAATTTACCCTGAACTCCGAGTTTGGAGAACTTATACCATAGACTATCATAGTTAACACTATCAAAGGCCATACTGAGGTCAATGAAGGCACAATGAAGTCTATCCTTTTGATTTAAAACACTTTGTATAAAGCCATTTAACACAAACATCGCATCTACAGTAGACCGTCCATTTCGGAAACCGAATTGTGCGTCACTCAAAATATCATTTGTATCGGCCCATTCAGATAAACGCCTATTCAGTACACCTGTAAATATTTTAGAAAAACAACTTACTAGGGTAATGCCACCATAATTCTTAACATCACGTGGATTATTACGTTTAAATAGCGGAACAATAATACCTTGAGACCACTGATCCGGGAAATGACCCGTATTCAAGATTGAGTTAAAAATATCAACAACACGTGATGACAGGATATCGAACGATTCGATAAAATATTCGTTTATTAGCTGATCACCTGAACATGCTTTGTTTCTATTTAACGATTCAATAACTTTCTTTACCTCAGCTATAGTTATTGGTTTGTCAAGTTCAACAAAGTTACAGTTCTCAGAATTCAAATTATATTCAGACGAAAGATCTTCGGCTTCACGTTCGCAAGATGACAAAAGCTCAGTTTGCATATTCGAAAAATATTCGAAAATCTCTGCAACATTGATATTACTAGATGATTTGGATATTTGTTTTGGAAACAGTTTCCAGAAATCTCTAGGTCTAGCATGACGTAACTTTTCAATGTGTTGGCATTTTCTAAATTCAAATGCACGCTTTTTTTACGTATTAATACTTTATAAATAGCCTTTTTATTACACATAGCTAGTCTGTTTTCATTAGTTTTATGATAATTAAAATCATTAAGTGCAGAAATATACTCTTGCCTGGTTCTGTGACATTCGCCGTCAAACCAATCGGTTTGTTTACAAAACGTAATCGATGCTCTATGCACATTACTGCGTGTATGGGTTTTACAAAATAATGGTTCCCCTATGTCACATATAACTTGCGTGAAACTATCAACATATGCATTCATTGATTGATTTTCAGTACAATTACTAATATTATTAACAATATGGTTTATGACTAAATTGACACCTTTTACATATATTTTTGTCTTATATCTTAAATTTAATATTCTTAACCAGGCACTATCTAGCCTGAACGTGCTGTTCCGCAGCTAAATCTAAGCCAAAGTACTCTAATGTAATATGATAACCGATAAAACATATAGAAAATAGATGAAGATCTATCTACCCATTGTTTCGAAATTGCAAATAGTCTAGATTGCATATGTATACATTCATACAACGAATCATTTAATCTTGCAGCTATTTCAAGATACAGGCGCAGGTGCAAGACAATTTAGCGTCTGTTAATGGTCGAAATAAACAGGTAGTTGATACTCAGAAAAGGTTAATGCTACAAACGGAAACTGAGGTGAAATTTGCAAGAGCAGCAAGCCGAAAAGCAGAGGAACTTGCAAACGAAAAGAAAGCAATTGACGATAGGTTAATGAAACTTAAATCGAATAGTGATGCAATCCTTGAAGACGCAGGTAGGATTTGTAGCCACAGCAAGCAGTAGTTCAATTTGTTTATGGCAAAACACTTGCAAATCATAGGAACATATAGATCTACACGTTTAGTGAAATATTCCGGAAATAATATGACAAACAAGTAGTATCTATCACTATGGTTTGACGTTTATAAAGTACATGCAATCAGTAGTCGTATTTTAGAACAAAAATGCCATGACATCATATATTACTAACATATATTTAGGAAATAATATTTGTTTTGCCGTGGTATATCGGCAAATAAACTAAGGTTTGGAGTTCTGATGCGTATATCGGCGAATAAACCACGGTTTGGAGTGCTGATGCGTATATCGACGAATAAACCATGGTTTGGAGTTCTGATGCGTATATCGGCGAATAAACCACGGTTTGGAGTGCTGATGCGTATATCGGCGAATACACCACGGTTTGGAGTTCTGATGCGTATATCGGCGAATAAACCACGGTTTATTTCCCGATATACTACGGCAAGACAAATATTATTTCCATTCTAACATGACCCAATAATTATAATGCTATGAACGAAGAAATGTGCGTGTTACTTTGCCGACAAATTTCTCTCTTTTTCGTGATTTGGCTGACGGCTTTACAAATTACCTCCCTGAAATAAAGATTTTCTAAAAATCTATTTCTAATTTTCAATATTAGCCAGAATTTATTAATATTTTTATTCAAACAATAATAAATGTATGTATTAATAATTCACGTTGGCAGTATAATGATTAAGTATAACCATGGACACTATTAATAACATTTGTTTAGCCCCGCCTCCTGTCACACTGTTATTTTCGTAATCAATTCAACACTGTCCAACACATTCAGTTTAAAAGTTGACAAAACGTCAAACGCCGAGGGGAAATGATTATTTGCACTTTTCCCCGTAAACATGTGCATTTGCAGTTGCGTGACTTTTCTGGACATTAACGTGGCCAACTGTAGTGGGTGGGGAAATGGAACCCTCTTGGCCTGGAAATGCCAACTCCACCGATTCTGATAATGTTACTAAACCATCATAAAATGCCCGATAGTCCTCCAGTTTCCTATTAATCGCCTAGCAGTGCAAATTGCACATACTGCAGGTAGCGCTGTAGCCATTTTACATTTTACTATTTGCAGACGACGATATTTTACTACGATTTATGGTTACTTCACGTGATTTTCATTCATAAATAAGTTATATGGGGGAGGACAAATTCAACAGCCATAAAATAAACCTGTTCTTGCCGTTGTATATTGCATATTAAAGTTTTGCAATGGTAGATCTGTTCTTTGTTCATTAGAACACCATATCAAGTCATGTTATAATGTTATGTTTATGTTCCTCATATCCCTTTCTTTATGAACAAATCTGTAAGTATGTTTATTTGCGCCTTTGTTTATTAAGATTAACATTAAATACTTATTCTAACATGACTTGATATAACAAAGAACAGATCGACCGTTGCAAAATATGCAATATACCACGACAAGAACAGGTCTATTTTATGGCTGTTTTTCACCAAACTTGCCAGGAAGCACCAGTATTATGTATAGTTGTTGACGTTGTAATCACGTTCCGGCTTGGTGATATAGGGTGGAGTTACGGCTATTTGAACATTTTATAGCACTCTTTACAAATGTTCTTCTCAGAAACCGCAATGCCTAGATCTTTTGATATTTGGCATGTCACATCACCCAGTGAACATCTACTAAATGTGGTCACACCCCTGTTATCATGGGGTCGTGATTACCCCACTATATGTGTCGGATACATTCCATTGACTTACACAGTAAATTCATTTGATATTTTGCACGTGGCACAACTACTAAGTTTGCTCAAATGGGGTCACCTAGACTTATTAACAGGGTCCCAAAAAGAGGAATGTTCATAAAAAAAAAAAGAACAGCGTGATATATGTGCTTACCTGTAAAGATGCACTTTGCACTCTGCATGCGGTTTATGTTAACTGCGTGGATTACAAATTTAAAGTACATCAATTATTGTCAATAAACAACCAATAACTTAAATGACATCAATGTTTAATTGCAGAAAACATTTCAAAACACAGTGGTGATTGGACGTTTCTTGATTTTGTTGGGATAAATATAATTATAAGATTATTTATTGGCACCGAGTACGACAGAAAGGTAAGTTATATTCAGTGCCCGGTACATTGTACCGCACTAATATGCGCATGTGATATTTATACTAGAAAAGGAAACCATTGACCAAGTCATAGCATATATATGTATTAGGGATGGCAACGAATAGCGATTTAACTATTCGAATATTCGGTCGGTATGGTATTCCAATATTCGATATAATTATATTAAAAAAACTCAAAATCACTTAAACTATTATAAATAAATTCCAAAGTAAGCTACTTTACTAAACGTCATCTTCCTGTCAGGCCATGCAAATATGATGACTACTCATTCAGTTATTGTTATCGGCCACTGTACATTTATGGTTGTAAAACAACAAATAAATTGCCTATTAAATACATAGTAAAAAGTAAAACCATACGCTGTTCATTTATATTTCTAATATTTCATTTTTTCTGATACCATATCCACTGTGAAGAGGTATTCAAATCAGCCTGAAACACACCAACATTATTCACAATTTTATGTTTCAAATAGCCAGTGCTCACATGTGAATAACGTCACTGTATTTACACACTGTATTCCTCCGCCAAATATTACAGTATACTAACGGACCGCGGATGCACTTCTGCCTATTTACGTATATACAACCTTATGGGCGTTTTCACAAATGAAGCAGATGTCACTTGAACTGCTTTATGTTGAGGTGTGTTTGTTTTTCAAATGATTATTCAGATTGATGTACCCGAATATGTTAAATCCTATTTGCATCGATTACACCTGCCAGTTTTCTTATTCTCAGCGTGATTGAAGTCTTTCCAAATGTATGACTGAGCGGGCGGCATTTTTGAGGACAACATCATAAAAATCGTGTTTTATATATCAATAGTACTATTGGGTAATATTGAGCAGTTAATTATAAATTTAAGAAACATGGGGTGGATGGTGTAGCTTGTCTGTAATATTTCAAAGGAGAGAGAGAGAGGATTGATTTCTTTTTACTTCAATTGTTTCTATTATTATAAATCTGGCGTAAGCTGCAGTTGATGGTTGGTGAGAAGAGTTCGCTATAAGAGTCCAGTTCGCTAACAGTTAGTTTCTTCTTAGGGACCGACTTCTACAAATAGTGGGGGCTACCATTTCGGGGTTTTCGTACGCCTATGCAGTGTGATGCAGTCGGTATTTTATACCCCCGTCGGCAAGGGGCTTCACTTGAAACTATGTATTTTGGTAATGTGATAACCAAACACAATACCGTTATCTCGCTAGTCATATGCATATAATTATATAATTTAAAGTAAAACAACTATCTTGACATATACATACTAATACTTGTTTAATATACCAGGCTACCAAAGTAATAACATGTTGTATTTTATATGTATGTATATGACTTGTGTACATGTTCGTGTTGGCTTAAATATTTGTATATCACCATAAACAAATACAGATGAATGAACACAACAAAAGCCAAATGAAGGAGGAACATATCAGGGGACAGGGGATTAATTTATTAGAAAAGATATATGAACACAAGAAGGAATCATTGGAACGTTTGACTAAACTGAAACAAATGCTAACTGAAGAAGGTAAGCTTAGGTATACGTCATTATATACATCATTCGAAAATGCGGAAATTAAAGCCATGTAGTAGTCCATGTCATATAGCAACACACGCATTCGTCACATTTGTTTTTATTAAAGTATGTGTTGAATTTATTTCATCAAAATGTGTATAGACAAACCGTATGACGATGATAACGACGGTGATAACGAGGTGACATGACATCCTATCGTACACTAATACACACAAATCTTAATTTTATTTGATGGCTTCCACTGATGTTTGACCAATATATTGATATTCACCTTAAAGTTTATCATTTTACTGCCGATACCGGAAGCCTCATTTCACTACAAGACACAATCACACAGCCACTTATGTTAGTGTGAACGTTACCAATAAAATAATTCCGGTATTATTTTAAGTTAGTTTCTGTCTTCTGTCAGAAATGAAAACAACAGACAGAATCTACTATTTTATGATTGTCAGAAAATTAGATATACAATAATGCATGCATGGATGATTAAGATTCCATCTACCCTGTTCCAAAATAGTTCACTGAGAAAACTCAACCATAAAATAAATATACCTAAATTAAGGGCTTATTTTTGTTTGCTTAGGCTTTTAAATTCGCACCAATAGTTTATTCTCCGATTGTTGTTAAAAGTATTTAATAGCATACATGTATACATTATTGTACATATTTATAGGAAATTGAATAGAAACATGATTAAATTGCATGCATTTATGTTCTATGAATGAACTAGTATTTGTTGATCTGTCATCAGTTAATCTGGTTAATACTGAAAGCCTAATAGAAGCAGGGCTACATCTTGGGGTTGTTGACACACAGATGCATAAGATGATCGCGTTCTGGGATAACACTGCCGCAATGCTTAAACATCTGCGGGATGATCCGAAAGCTGCAGAGGTGTACTTAAAGAAAATAGAAAACCTTAGTTATACAAAGAAATTCAAGGCATCTATAAGTAGGATGGAAAAGGTAAAATTACACAGTCACTATCATTACATGACGAAATTATTAGTTTGCTTAACATGGCACCAACAGCTTAAGTCACATGGCCACTCCCCAACTAACATTGGTTGACGAATACCCCGGGTGCCCTTCCGAGCAGTATTTCATGCACAAACGGGTACCCGAGCAGAACCATCGATCTTTTTTGATCCAGGTGTATATAGCTTTCTCACATGAAATAACTCGTACATGTACAACCATAAATAGCTTAGTATGGTAATTGTTTATAGGGTCGTAGAATACTAGTCAGTGGACAGAGTGAATAAAATGTCGTTATCACTTGGACTTCAAAGGTAGAAAAACACATAAACACTATATCTCTTCATCAGGTGTGAAGTAACTGCGGTACAATCAGAGAGGTTATCCAGAAACGAAATGTTATAATCAATATATATTTGTTAGGCTTTATTATAGTGTAGTTTTTCATCCAAAAACACTCACCAGTAACGTCTTGGTTAATATTCCTATATAGACCTGAGTAACTGGAAATGCTGGGAACGCGTCTAAAAGTACCATCGGCATTTAATAGTAGAATATTGCAGACATGTGCGTGTGCTGAATCCATATTTGGTATTTGCCAAACTGTATTCATATGTTTTCCATACCAATATTATAAAAAAACAAATTGGCCACCATTCCCACCAATTCATTCTGAAATCGAATTGTAATATTAACATAACTTGATGGAGACATTTATAAACCCCTGTTCTTTAAGAACACACATACGTTCAAGTAATCCATTACATCTGTTCAAGAGATACATGTCAAACATAACGTTGAAACTACATGCAACTCCTTCTATGGTTACATTATCTTCATGATATATGATCCTATAGACTATACTCGATGGGGGAACAATGTATCTCAGCAACATAGAGCATGATCTACAGCAGGTGAAGCACGAGTACGTGAAGGGAGACTTTATAGTAAAGCTTGCAAACAAGAAAGTTAATAAGTTAAGCTATATCAATGGTAGCAATGGATTAAGGTTATTGCAGAGCGTAGATGTGGCATCATCTGGATAACCAAGATAACAAATGGTTTGGGCAGATGGGCATTGCAATATAATTATGAATCTGAACTTGATGATATATAGCATGGGATTGGATACTACAAAGAAAAGCACACACCTCATCCATATAGTTTTACGAGACCAGCACATATACACTTGAATCACATACGTCAGTCATGAAAGCATAATGGTCAATTCTGCAATGCAGACGACCATGTGCTACGAGTTATTTCTGGTACCAATGGTAAATTTCCTAAATAAAGCTGCGGTCATGATGGGATGTCCTACTGACACAACGAAAACAATGGAATGCCCTCCAACTATGTGAAATGTGGAATTGATGGACGTGCTAACCTTGATAATTGATGGACAAGTTCTTCTGTGCACATGTGGATCAGTATTATCAGTATGCAATAGCATAACACTAGTAATTGGCAGATGCTACATACATCAGGCTTCCAATAAATGAGAAGCAAGAAGGCGACTCACCCAAGTTGCTGAATTAATTAAAGGAACACGTATTGTAGTCATTGGCATAAGAGCGCTTAGCTCAATGTAACATCTTGGAAGGATAACCTTGAATGTGGAGCAATTGGAACTGACGGAGGAAATGGTACAGCATCGGACCCAAATGTAGATGTAGTGCCACCTAAAACACGGCACAAGGGAGCATACATTCGGATTGTAGTGTACTATGATACAAGTCAAACACAAAGTATAGTTAGATACAAATGCTTCTGTTGCTACTAGCCCATGTTTACAGGTGGATCGCAACAAAGGTTTGGCGCATCAAAATAGTCAAATTGCATGCAAATTCACAGCATGGCTGACGAGTTGTCATATGGTCCCTACAGTTCAGGGAGCATTACTAACATGAATTGACTCAACTTGATGCTCTGTGCACGAAAACATCACGGAATGTGCTTAAACATAAAAATGAGCTGTTGATGAGGTTACGAGCCGGAGAGATTACTGAAGAAATACCAATGGTGCGGAGAACTTGAAAAAAGTCCTGGATGAGTAAAGTAAATAATACCAGTTTTGAATTAAAGTAGCTCTATATATTTCATTGCAAAATATTACGGAAATATTCCATAATTGGCTGCCAGAAAATAATTTGTTGGTTTTATAAGATATAGTATGTACTTGCCTGGGAACAGGCTTTGCTATATCTTTGCCTTCCAGTGGACTGTCAAATACATATATTTTATACCGATAGTATTAATTGGGCCCTATTGAGTTTCTGATAATATCATTTGCCAGAAATAAATCAGTGTAACCCAGGCTCAGTATTTACATGTATACACGTAGAGCTTGATATACACTAAATGCGACATTAGCACATACACAGTATGCACACAATATGTGTCTTGTTATATTCTACTAAGCAGTGCTTCAATGGTGTAATGCTTTGAGAGACCCCATCCAGTCTGTACAGCAAATCCGACGAATACTGTATGAGGCGTTGTCCGAAAATGAAATATTAGAGATTTAGAATCCGTAAACAATGTACATGTATGATAAAGTTGTAAGAACTAAACACGTTTTTACAACTTATAGTAATCACTCTCAAGATCTCATTCCTGATGGAATCCATCGCCACGAGAGAGAAAGAGAGAAGGGTAATGTGAATTTTAAATGCCTTGCCTAAGTGTACAATCGTAACGGCTCACGCTGGGCGCGAAACCGGGGCCACATTGCCTTTTCTCTCTCTTTCTCTTGGCGATGGATTCCATCAGGAATGATGTTTCGATAGTGATAAATATAAGTTGTAAGAACTTGTTTCGCAATCGAGATAAACTAAATGTGTATAAACAATTAGTATTCCCGTATTTGGTTGTAGGTTGTATGTGTCTGTAATTTATTTTGTCAGGAATGGAAATCATTTGGTCGTGTTTGTAACGAATACGTGACGGCCACTGAGACGAACATATTTCTGTTATACAACTTTATGTCCAGTGCAGTTGATGTCATGTCTGCTAAGCAACGTAAAGCGATACAAGAGAAGCTCATGGATGAACTTGAAGAATCAATCAATAGCAATATCCTAGAAGACGAATATGAATAGAGTGTATGGGAATCCAGTAATTGTGTACAGCTACCCATATAAAAGGAGCACACTGTCAAATTAATCTACATACAGACGGATATGTAGTCCAGTGGTAACACGCTGGACTGGTAATCCAGGGATCGCAGGTTCGATCCCCCGTCTGACCCTAATATAATTAACAGTCTTTCAGACTGGACGTCAAACCGAGGTCTCGTGTCGGTGCTTTACACCGTGCACGTAAAAGAACCAGAGGAGATTCTGAAATGGGTCTCTGTCTATATCATTGCACTATCCTCCAAAATCTAAAATAACTAATCTCTTCAGGAGGCGTCGCTCATATGGGCAACCGGTAGCGACGATAAATAGACGTAAAACACACACACATTTATCTACATTATGTAATGACGCATATACCTGTTGTTTGTTTTGTTTGTTTTTATGGTTTTACGTCGCAACAGCAGCTTAGGTCAAACGGTAACTATTCCGCTATTATTTTTGTTTTTAAACTTGATTTATTTTACAACGATTGCAAAGAGTTTTAACAACTTATATTAATCACTCTCGTTGGCTGGGATGAAATCGCATATGTGGTCATTCGTGTGGGAGGAAACCGGAGTACCCGGAGAAAACCCACCTGTCCGATCTGACGACCATCGTTTCCGCTATTATTGATGGAGGATACCCTCCCAAGCAGTATTTCAGGCATGGATTAAAACACGTGTAGAACCACTGAGCTACCATACACCATCGGATAGTTGTATCACTTGAGGGTGGGATTCGAACTTACAGCGGTCATCGGAAAGTGATTTGAAGTCAACTACCTTAGCCACTCGGCCACGGTGGCCTTCACGGCTATACCGATGCTTAGCAGTTATGCTACCGTTAATTTGTATCCCCATATGTTTTAAATACGACACTGTAGATATATCGTATGTGAACACGTGTACTGTGAATCATTGCAACGTATCGCATACGCCGTCGTGCGCATTAATATTGTCAATAGTATCTGCCGTTGGAAACGAAACATTCTTGTGTCCCAAGCACATGTGGCTTAAATTAGTAAAAAGACGCAGTGGATATTCCTAGATAGCAGATAAACCATACATTGGAAGCGAGCAGTCTGCAAGCATATCATATCTATCATATAACGAAATACATTAACATTGACTTTTAGAGGAAAACAGTGCAGCCATACTTAAAGATTTGTCAGCAATTCCCCTTGGAACTTTAAATAAGCGCATACCCGAAGCAGCTCGGATATGTGCAACTACCTGGTTATCAAAAGTGGAGATACCATTATACTATTCGATGTGAATAATGGTACAGGTGCAACGTGATATGTGAAATATGTATATGAACAGAAAACCAATACAATAAACACGATATAGGTGATCCAGGTACTGGTCCAACGCGATATGTGAAATATGTATATAAACAGAAAACCAATAAAATAAACACGATATATGTGATCCAGGTACTGGTCCAACGCGATATGTGAAATATGTATATGAACAGAAAACCAATAAAATAAACACGATATAGGTGATCCAGGTAGTTGGTATCGACCATGTATAATGAGATACAATCACTTAGTCAACATAAAAGCGGGTTTCACTCTATCTTAGTGTAATGGTATCGTCCTCAATATCGCATTTCATTTATATGCGACAGTGAAATCGGATTTTTCCAAAACATTAAAATGTGATAGACAATAAAAGATAACGGGATTATTGCATCGAGCAAGATCGAAAAAATAGTTTCAACAATTCAAATAGATTCGAATCACATTGAAACGGTGACAATGACATATATTTGTTTTTTCTTCAGATACATCGTTTTCTATCATAAAAACACGTTTCAGAGACAAGAAAGAACGTCCTCCATTTCCGTCTAATAATGAAAGAAAGAAATTTACGTTGAAAACATAAAAAATAATGTTCATTTTAATATAGCCACATTAATCATGTTGTCATACCATGCAACTGTCAAATATGTCATGTGTTCTGCCTGATATGTCCCTATGTCGTATGTCTTGGAATTTCTAAACGCCCTTATCATATTACAATAAATATTACAAGTTGCGATATATGTAGTGTAATGTGGAAAAAACATAAAACATATCGTCGCTACCGGTTGCCCATATGAGCGACGCCTCCTGAAAAGATTCGTCATTTTAGATTTTTGTGAGGATAGTGCAATGATACAGACAGAGACACATTCCAGAGTCTCCTATGGTTCTTTTACGTGCACGGTGTATAGCACCGACAAGAGATCTCCGTTTAACGTCCCATCTGAAAGACTTAATTGTATTAGGGTCAGGCAGGGCATTTAACCTGCGATCCCTGGATTGCCAATCCAGAGTGTTACCACTGTACTACAGATCCATCTGTATAATTCCGATTTCGGTTTTAGTTCTATTTTAATACATCGAATAGAAATTGATCATTGGTTTTAACTTTGCAACTTTTGTAATATATACTGATTCATAGCTTAATATATAGTTGTTGTGCGTGTTGTGTTTGTAATATGTACATATATGAGACTGCTATAAAGATTGCTATTTGTATTTGATTTTAATTTGGAATATGATTTAAGATTAATGGTAATATTTTCGTTCACTGTGGCACTAGCTATCGTAGTACTAACGTCTTTTAGTTACATATTTGCATGGTAGAAACTATGGCTTTGCAGTTGGTATTCTCGAGCATGATGCGCTCAGAACACAAACGAACAGGCATATACAGTGTCACAATACAGCTAAAAGTGCAATGACTCAACAATTCGTTAAATTGATACACCCCTCTGCCAGGTAATCAATTTGAACTATTCAAGGGAAGCAACTCAGGATTGACTGAACGGATTGCGAGATTACTTCTACCACATAAATGTGTATATATGTCGATGCACCCACATTCTCATACTACTAATATTAGTCCCTATTTGTTTACTCTTTTCATCTGAATGTCTATGTACATGTATAATTGGTATAATTGATGACAGGAGTTGCCAAATATGTATTTTACAAAGTAATTCTATTGAAAACTATTGCAAACTGGTTAATATTTACAGTGGCCATTTAAGGACTGGTTATAATGTGGACGGTTTGGGCGCTGCTTCAAAACGTCAATGGCTGTACATATGCCCGGGATACATATTTGTCCAAAATATATCAATTGCATAGAGCAATTTTGAAGATATTGGTCAGGATTGGCTATTTCAGCAATTCAAGCGCAATAACTATGGAGCTACTGGTCCAATCTGGGTAAATGTAATAGCACAAAAGATAGTGTGGGGACATATATTTTAAATTGGATCCACGCGCTTTCAAGATATTGGCCCCTATATTAGCTTGAAGTTCAAGAGAAATAATTCTGGATCTACTGACAGAAGTGAGTCAGAAAATAGAATCTTCTTTCTTCGTCCTTAAAAAGGGTATCAACTCTCTCATCATTTAAGAGTCAACTGTTTAATTTACTTTACTCAGGGAAACAGAGAAACCAGATTATCCATTCCCGGCTCCGTATGAAAGCGTATAGTATATATGGGTGTCAATGTATAACCTAAAGCACGTTAGAACTAACACAACGTAAGTATATATACTGCGTTACATTTATCTCGGACGAACCTACATGTAATAGTATCCACTTTAAATTAGTCAAATCGAGCGCTCAGTGCACAACTAGTGTAAGACAGATCTAGTGAAAGGCTTACAGTAGTTTTGCACCCAACCCTCGAAATATAGCTTTACTTTATGATATTTTGAGATTATCCTCCAAAATGATTAATATAGTAAACATTTAATAGGGACAATGTATGACAGAGAAGCGTATACGTATGTAATACAAGATTGATTAGTATGTATTAGTATTATATTCATTTGTTTGTAGACCATAAACGGTATATTAAGTTTGTGTCTTAATAAACTATTCTTCTTCTTATTCTTATAAACTGCACCACCATACTTGCTGACGATTTGTTCTCTCAAAACATCTTAAGACTCAGTCACAACTGCCGTACGTTTTTTTAGGGAAGCATGTTCTCTGCGATTTTTTCGGGTTTTCATGGCCGTGGCAGGTTCGCAGAGGCCGTGGAAGTCTCGTGGCATTTGCAAGGGCCCCGTCAGTGGAAATATCTTTCAAGCGTGCGCCGTGCGTTGTAAGTGCGACTTGTACGTGCTCCTTGCAAATGACGCAAGGCAAACGTGAGTCAAACGCACGTTTGTCGCACGTTTTCATGAAACGTACGGCCCCTTTCAACACACGCACGATGGACGCAAGATGAACGTACTTATTGCGTACTTTCTCCATGCGTCGATAGTACGGCCCGCGGTCCATTTCCACCTCTCTACATAAAGTGTCCCTCGTCGACCAATTCATCCAGATCGTCCAGATCATACACAGCGTACACATACAGTTCACATCACACACCATGGCACTGCCACGTAGAATGAGACGTTGTCTTCTACACCTCCTTGCGCTGGAGGAGGAAGAACAACAGCGGGGTGATCGGGATGCCATTTTGGATATCCTAGGTCACAACCGGGTAGCGGAAGAGAGAGGGAGAAGACGCAGGCGCTGGTGTGTCAGGCCCTGGTTGCAAAGGCGGCAACTCTTCGGCCAGTACGAGACCCTGTTCCAGGAGCTGGATCGCGAGTCGCAGGGAGACTACATGGCGTATCTCCGCATGGACCGCAACCTCTTGGCTGAAGTACTTCAACGTGTTGCTTCGCGCATAACGAAGGGTCCAAAGTGAGTGTCAAATTAAAAATACAATATTAAATCAGCTAATCCTTTTATTTTCGACATATTACATGTATTTTCAAGAAATATATTTAATTGTCAAACATTCAAGTAGCTCAATCAATTATAAACAAGATTAGGAAACAAAGGAGGTAATTATCCACTGATACTAGCAACACATACCTTGTGTTCTGTTTGAAAACTCTAAGCTAGGCTTTTGTATATATAATTTTAACATTTGTAGTCCAACAGTTGCTGATGACATGATTCTATTCTCCATGTCCAAGTACGGACTAGATCAGATGTTACAAATATGTTATGAATATTCATTAAAATGGAGGTTTGAATACAATGCCAAGAAATGCTCTGTCGTTGTGTACAATGAAACAAAGCATGACTTTGATCAATATGATAGGTCATGGAAACTTGATGATC
>CM026393.1:15786626-15848088 GCA_014843695.1 Archivesica marissinica
ATAAATAGATATACATATATAGATAGATACACATATATAGATAGATATACATATATAGATAGATATACATATATAGATAGATATACATATATAGATAGATATACATATATAGATAGATATACATATATAGATAGATACATATACAGATAGATAGATATACATATATAGATAGATACACATATATAGATAGATGTACATATATAGATAGATGTACATATATAGATAGATATACATATATAGATAGATATACATATATAGATAGATGTACATATATAGATAGATATACATATATAGATAGATATACATATATAGATAGATAGTATACATATATAGATAGATGTACATATATAGATAGATACAAATAGATAATACATATATAGATAGATATACTATATAGATAGATGTACATATATAGATAGATGTACATATATAGATAGATGTACATATATAATAGATGTACATATATAGATAGATGTACATATATAGATAGATATACATATATAGATAGATATCATATATAGATAGATATACATATATAGATAGATATACATATATAGATAGATATACATATATAGATAGATATACATATATAATAGATGTACATATATAGATGATATACATATATAGATAGATGTACATATATAGATAGATAATATACATATATAGAGATATCATATATAGATAGATACATAATAGATAGATATACATATATAGATAGATATACATATATAGATAGATATACAAATAATAGATATACATATAGATAGATAAATAATAGATAGGTAGATATACATATATAGATAGATATACATATATAGATAGATATACATATATAGATAGATATACATATATAGATAGATGTACATATATAGATAGATATACATATATAGATAGATAGATATACATATATAGATAGATATACATATATAGATAGATGTACATATATAGATAGATATACATATATAGATAGATGTACATATATAGATAGATGTACATATATAGATAGATGTACATATATAGATAGGTAGATATACATATATAGATAGATGTACATATATAGATAGATATACATATATAGATATATGTACATATATAGATAGATGTACATATATAGATAGATGTACATATATAGATAGGTAGATATACATATATAGATAGATATACATATATAGATAGATGTACATATATAGATAGATATACATATATAGATAGATGTACATATATAGATAGATGTACATATATAGATAGATGTACATATATAGATAGGTAGATATACATATATAGATAGATGTACATATATAGATAGATATACATATATAGATATATGTACATATATAGATAGATGTACATATATAGATAGATGTACATATATAGATAGGTAGATATACATATATAGATAGATATACATATATAGATAGATGTACATATATAGATAGATATACATATATAGATAGATGTACATATATAGATAGATGTACATATATAGATAGATGTACATATATAGATAGTAGATATACATATATAGATAGATGTACATATATAGATAGATATACATATATAGATATATGTACATATATAGATAGATGTACATATATAGATAGATGTACATATATAGATAGTAGATATACATATATAGATAGATATACATATATAGATAGATGTACATATATAGATAGATATACATATATAGATAGATGTACATATATAGATAGATATACATATATAGATAGATATACATATATAGATAGATATACATATATAGATAGATGTACATATATAGATAGATATACATATATAGATAGATGTACATATATAGATAGATGTACATATATAGATAGATAACATATATAGATAGATATACATATATAGATAGATGTACATATATAGATAGATATACATATATAGATAGATATACATATATAGATAGATATACATATATAGATAGATATACATATATAGATAGATATACATATATAGATAGATAGATATACATATATAGATAGATATACATATATAGATAGATATACATATATAGATAGATATACATATATAGATAGATAGATATACATATATAGATAGATATACATATATAGATAGATGTACATATATAGATAGATGTACATATATAGATGTAATATAGATATATGTACATATATAGATAGATATACATATATAGATAGATACATATATAGATAGATATACATATATAGATAGATGTACATATATAGATAGATATACATATATAGATATATGTACATATATAGATAGATATACATATATAGATATATGTACATATATAGATAGATGTACATATATAGATAGATAGATATACATATATAGATATATGTACATATATAGATAGATAGATGTACATATATAGATAGATGTACATATATAGATAGATAGATATACATATATAGATATATATACATATATAGATAGATAGATGTACATATATAGATAGATGTACATATATAGATAGATATACATATATAGATAGATATACATATATAGATAGATAGATGTACATATATAGATAGATGTACATATATAGATAGATGTACATATATAGATAGATAGATATACATATATAGATAGATGTACATATATAGATAGATATACATATATAGATAGATGTACATATATAGATAGATATACATATATAGATAGATGTACATATATAGATAGATGTACATATATAGATAGATGTACATATATAGATAGATATACATATATAGATAGATATACATATATAGATAGATGTACATATATAGATAGATATACATATATAGATAGATAGATATACATATATAGATAGATATACATATATAGATAGATATACATATATAGATAGATATACATATATAGATAGATGTACATATATAGATAGATATACATATATAGATAGATATACATATATAGATAGATATACATATATAGATAGATATACATATATAGATAGATATACATATATAGATAGATAGATATACATATATAGATAGATGTACATATATAGATAGATGTACATATATAGATATATGTACATATATAGATAGATATACATATATAGATAGATAGATATACATATATAGATAGATATACATATATAGATAGATATACATATATAGATAGATGTACATATATAGATATATGTACATATATAGATAGATATACATATATAGATAGATGTACATATATAGATAGATATACATATATAGATAGATATACATATATAGATATATATACATATATAGATAGATATACATATATAGATAGATATACATATATAGATAGATGTACATATATAGATAGATATACATATATAGATAGATATACCTGTGTATTTAATGCTAAATCAGCACCTGCATAGACATATACATACAATATATTACAAACATCACGAACTAGCGATCACAATCGCGACTGTTTGCATAGTCTCGTGTACAAACATCTTCTTTTAACATACAGTTAGATGAGTTATGTGCTAAAACGACCAACGATGCCATATATATGTATATGTTTTCATGACTTGAATTATATATTGAGGCAATGAATAAAATATATGAAACAATTTAAAGGCATAATCTATGTCTCATCTCAAGTGACATTCGACTAACATGTTCTGAATAAACAACAACTGGTTAAACGTGATGTACCTGACTACTATACACATGTTTATCAACTGATACAGTTGAGAAAATAATCACCATACTTACCCAAATAAATGCATACATGTAGTTCAAGCACATCACGATCATAGCCTGTTTTAAACCTTGTTTTGTACCGGAATAACTTCGGCATACTTTTTGCCCATTAAGTGCCATCTAATGAGAGACATAGATCAGTTACTGCCCCTGAATACTTCCTAAACGTATGTTTATCGTTTAATCATAATTTATTATGACACAGAATCTACATACAATATATGCAACGAAAGCAAAAATGGGTCGAGCCACAAGTTCTTACAACATTAGAGACGTCTCTTCCTAAAAGTATGTATGTCCTCTTAAGTGGTTTCCTCTGTGTTTATCGTTGTTTCCTTTGCACAACATACTATCAATTTCCATCCACTAAATCTAGACAGATATCCTACACAGTATACGTATATCCAAATGGTACCTATATATAAACATTTCTTATCAATTAATTAACATGATTTTGATACAATCACAAATATCATACCACAACATCTTCTTAGAGAACGACAGTAACAACAAAAAAGGATTCCATATACATTTCGGAATAAATAGGATTGTATCTGCCAAGGGAGGTAATTCCAGAATCTCCTCTTGTTTTCTTACTTGCACGGTGTAAAGCACAGACACGAGACCTCGGTTTAAAGTTCCATCTGAAAGACTGTTAATTTTATTAGGGTCATGATGGGGATCGAACCTGCGACCCCTGGATTACCAGCCCAACGTGTTAACCACTGGACTACAGATCCGGCTGTAATTGATATATAAAGCATAAAACCCCATCCCCTATCTCGAGCATGTCCTTAACCAATGGAGAACTGATCCGTCGCCGTAGTATAGGCTCTAAGGTTTGACAGTAGCCTGGGTTCCAGTCTGTCGATTTTTCACCTTTTTAACCATTTACTTACACCCTCGTTTATGAGGGTGTATATTTGAAGAACGACTACTCTTCTCTACAAGATACTATCGCTAAATATAGAAACGGAATGATATCGGAAATCGCCGAACAGACACGATTATACACGATCATTTGCCTCATTTACATCGCAAACATAATTTCCCATTTCTGTTGTTATATCGACGAGATGGCGGCTTTTAAGTGGTAATGGGTCGATTCGGCGTAATTGAAGTAAGGACGACTTAAATCTTGAGTAAATATGTCAAATCAGACGCACACTGTACTTTTTAAAAGTATTTATCGTTCCGTTGACCCGTAAACAACGGCGGCCAAGTTTTATCAACATTGCAGTGCCTCGCTTTCGATTCAAGTACGTCATTAATTAAGTCGCATGCTAATATGCCTATTAATAGGATTAATGCTAGTCAATAATTACACGGAAAATCCGTCCAGTTTCCCCAGGCGTTAATATCATCAGAAACTCAATACGGCCCAATTAATAGTCTCGGTGTTAAAATATATTTATTTGACTGACCAGGCAAAATATATCGACGCTTGTTCCCAGGCTAGTTTGACAGGAAAGAACATGCTGATGCTTCGGTTTGAGTTAAGTGGTGATCTATGGTATTACGAGACACTACGATAGTCTGAAGCTTAAGTCCAACCAACATCTTTTGTCATATTGCGACTCCTTCAACTGTTATGGTTGGGGGAAGATCCCGGATGTCCTTTCCAGCGGTATTTCAAACAAAGACAGACACCCGATCTTCTGCAAGCCAGTTGTATCGATTCCTCACATCCGAGACCCCCCCCCCCAGTGGAATTATAATCTACTCTTTTGCTAAATTGTAAAACGTCGTTAATACAGTGTGAATATGCAATGGAGTGAGCGGTGCCTCCTTTGGGGTATATATGATCTGTAACAAGTAATAGTTAACTACTTAATATGATAAGAACAGAATTCGCAAGTGACTAAACTGAGACGCAAACCACACTAACATCAATAATTATACAGTCAGTTTCTGGAATACTTATGATACATACTAAAGATCAATCTAGACATATATTGTTATTGGACAGGATCTAAGCAATGGGAAGGTATTTGTCAAAGGTTCGTGTTTGTTCTGTTTAGTAATTAGCTCCTGTCATACATACTGGGGTTGTTGTTTTTGGCTGCGTTTGTCTGTTTGTATATCTTTCTGTGTGTAAACTGTGTATGTGTCAGTGTGTCTGCTTGTCGACAGGTTAACTAAAACAGTTGATGGATTTTATTGGAACAGTGTGAATATATAGAGGGGTTGGTCTAGGCGGACGTGATTCGAATTTGGGAGAAATTAGTCAAACGGGTCAACGCCTGTGGTCACGGCGATTAGCGCATTGTCCAATCAAGTGTGTGCTTATATATATCCGAATGCTATTATCTAGTTTCTAATTTTGCAACTTATATATATTTCAAGTATTGGATTAAATGCTATTGCAAATTATGTATATGAACTGATTATGTGAACTTAGGGTCGTAAAACTAGCAGCATGTACTTTGTTATGGAACTAGCAGTATGTACTTTGTTATGGAACTAGCAGCATGTACTTTGTTATGGAACTAGCAGCAGGTACTTTGTTATGGAACTAGCAGTATGTACTTTGTTATGGAACTAGCAGCATGTACTTTGTTATGGAACTAGCAGCATGTACTTTGTTATGGAACTAGCAGTATGTACTTTGTTATGGAACTAGCAGCATGTACTTTGTTATGGAACTAGCAGCATGTACTTTGTTATGGAACTAGCAGCATGTACTTTGTTATGGAACTAGCAGCATGTACTTTGTTATGGAACTAGCAGCATGTACTTTGTTATGGAACTAGCAGCATGTACTTTGTTATGGAACTAGCAGAATGTACTTTGTTATGGAACTAGCAGCATGTACTTTGTTATGGAACTAGCAGCATGTACTTTGTTATGGAACTAGCAGCATGTACTTTGTTATGGAACTAGCAGCATGTACTTTGTTATGGAACTAGCAGCATGTACTTTGTTATGGAACTAGCAGTATGTACTTTGTTATGGAACTAGCAGCATGTACTTTATTATGGAACTAGCAGTATGTACTTTGTTATGGAACTAGCAGCATGTACTTTATTATGGAACTAGCAGCATGTACTTTGTTATGGAACTAGCAGCATGTACTTTGTTATGGAACTAGCAGTATGTACTTTGTTATGGAACTAGCAGCATGTACTTTGTTATGGAACTAGCAGTATATACCTTGTTATGGAACTAGCAGTATGTACTTTGTCATGGAACTAGCAGTATGTACTTTGTCATGGAACTAGCAGCATGTACTTTGTCATGGAACTAGCAGCATGTACTTTGTCATGGAACTAGCACCATGTACTTTGTTATGGAACTAGCAGCATGTACATTGTCATTGAACTAGCACCATGTACTTTGTTATGGAACTAGCAGCATGTACATTGTCATTGAACTAGCAGTATGTACCTTGTTATGGAACTAGCAGTATGTACCTTGTCATGGAACTAGCAACATGTATATTGTTATGTAACTAGCAGCATGTACATTGAACTAGCAGTATGTACCTTGTTATGGAACTAGCAGTATGTACCTTGTCATGGAACTAGCAACATGTATATTGTTATGGAACTAGCAGCATGTACATTGTCATTGAACTAGCAGTATGTACCTTGTTATGGAACTAGCAGTATGTACCTTGTCATGGAACTAGCAACATGTATATTGTCATGGAACTAGCAGTATGTACCTTGTTATGGAACTAGCAGTATGTACCTTGTCATGGAACTAGCAGCATGTATATTGTCATGGAACTAGCAGTATGTACCTTGCCGTGGAACTAGCAGTGTGTACCTTGTCGTGGAACTAGCAGCATATACCTTGTCATGGAACTAGCAGTATATACTAGTACATTGTCATGGAACTAGCAGTATATACATTGTCATAAAACTAGCAGTATATACCTTGTTATGGAACTAGCAGTATATACCTTGTCAAGGAACTAGCAGTATGTACCTTATCATGGAACTAGCAGTATATACATTGTCATGGAACTAGCAGTATATACCTTGTCATGGAACTAGCAGTATATACCTTGTCGCGGAACTAGCAGTATATACCTTGTCGCAGAACTAGCAGTATATACCTTGTCGCGGAACTAGCAGTATATACCTTGTCGCGGAACTAGCAGTATATACCTTGTCGCGGAACTAGCAGTATATACCTTGTCGCGGAACTAGCAGTATATACCTTGTCGCGGAACTAGCAGTATATACCTTGTCGCAGAACTAGCAGTATATACCTTGTCGCGGAACTAGCAGTATATACCTTGTCGCGGAACTAGCAGTATATACCTTGTCGCGGAACTAGCAGTATATACCTTGTCGCGGAACTAGCAGTATATACCTTGTCGCAGAACTAGCAGTATGTAACTTCTCATGATTCAAGGATAACATAATATGCAAAACAATTGCTACATTCGCTATAACCCGCTTACATTCGCTATCAGGCCCGTCGCTGGGCATACGCAAGTACGCACGTGCGTATCATTGGTCTCAGAAAATGAAAAAAATGAAAAAATCCAAAAATGCAATAAAACCCCAGGGGGGTAGTAGGGATACATAGGCGCCGTGATGTGTGGAATGGTGGAATAATATAGCCCATTGCAAATATGGTGCATCTCGACATTTAGTGTGTGCTATTTTACGTGCTTGTTTAATTGATAAGGGCGGTAGATCATGTATATTATACATCTAGCCTTAATTTTTACCTTTATACGGATTGTCGTAAGAACTTTAGTCCTGTACGTTACAAAATGCACTGAAATGCAGGAAATTGCTTCCTCATTTCAAACAATTTCAGGGGAGGGGCATGCCCCCGGACCCCCCTAGCGTACTCGCTCGCTATGATCACTCGACAAACAAGCATATTTGGCCGTGCGTATCATAAAAATAGCTCCAGCGACGGCCCTGGCTATCACCCGCTTACATTCGCTATCACCCGCTTACATTCGCTTACATTCGCTATCACCCGCTTACATTCGCTAACACCCTCTTACATTCGCTAACACCCGCTTACATTCGCTAACACCCGCTTACATTTGCTAACACCCGCTTACATTCGCTAACACCTGCTTACATGCGCTAACACAGGCTTACATTCGCTAACACCCGCTTATATTCGCTAACACACGCTTACATTTGCTAACACCCGCTTACATTCGCTAACACCCGCTTACATTCGCTAACACCCGCTTACATTCGCTAACACACACCTACATTCGCTAACACCCGCTTACATTCGCTAACACACGCCTACATTCGCTAACACCCGCTTACATTCGCTAACACACGCTTACCGTCGCTAACACCCGCTTACATTCGCCAACACCCGGCTACATTCGCTAACACACGCTTACATTCGCTTGTGTTATATTTGCTTCGTGCAATCTTACACTTTTCTACCGCTACTTTATTACAGATTATATTGTTAGGTCAACGTCAGGCGCGTCGAATGTAGCTGACATTGGGGCTGCGTGAGCATCGTAACGCCCCCTATCCTCTTCCAATAAAATTTAGAAAACCAGAACGTCTCAGACACGATTTCCCAGTACACATTTTCACCTTCCACAAGTTGCACAAGTAACCGGTTCAAACGATTGTTTGCAGCAACATTTCCTGGTTTAGAGAACTATATTTGAAGGAGAAATACTTCTGGGAAAAAACTAGGCGTTGGGGTGATGGGGTGGTGGTGCCACTAGTCGCACCGGCTTAATGTGTGTATGAGTGAATATGCACACACACGTCCGCTGTATGTCTTATTACAACGGCGTAGCTACTCTTAGGTACAGTAGTCATGGACCTACACATCATATGGAATAATGAAAAACATACGTTGAGGCCCCCCATGTCAAAATAATGGGGCATTGGCGCCAACAATTATTGGGTCCCTGCGGCCCTAACTGCGACGCCACTGTATTGACGCATTTATTTAATAACGCCAGAACGACCTACATACGGGTCGCTGTAATATTTGCGTAGTGTCAATAGTCGTATTTCTTCGTGTAATATAAATCATGGTCTGTGACCTAGACATTCCCTTGTAAATAGGGATAAACAATGCTGTTATCTTTCAATTTGATAACATTCAAAAGTACATGTTGTGCTTCGTGTATCGTAACACTATACACAGGTTTGAACTGAGATAGCGGATAATGAGCATCATTATTCGATATCGGTTACCTCGTTATAGGCATTTCTAACCTATTCTGATGACGAGATGTACACCGGATTAAGGACGCACTCACCTGTGTAGGGGTTATCTCAAAATATAAATATAATAAGCGTTTAGGCATAGCCAAAATAAACACTGGTTTCTTTCAAATAAAATATAAATCAATAAGCAGGTGTCGCATTTTTTTTTATTCAATTCTAATCCAATCCATACTCTTGTAGTAGTGTAATGTGTTTCTCATAAAGTCATTGTGCAATTCGTTGTTCTCGCGGATTAGATCCGCCAGTCGTCACCGACGACGCGGGGGCTCGACTTGCTCATCGTCAGAACTTAGATTCGCAGCGATGTTGTCGCGACGATCTCCGGCTGCAGTAGCACGACGACCAGCCGCTCTTTAAGGAGCACGGGCGACCTGGTTACCTGCCCTCCGTGGGGCACGGCCGTCTGCTCTTGGCCGTCTATCATCCTGTACTGGCGCAGGCTGGTATCCATCCTGTACTGGCGCGGGCTGGTTATCATCCTGTACTTGCGCAAGCTGGTTATCACCCTGTACTGGCGCGGGCTGGTTATCACCCTGTACTGGCACGGGCTGGTTATCATCATGTACTGGCGCGGGCTGGTTATCACCCTGTACTGGCACGGGCTGGTTATCATCCTGTACTGGTACGGGCTGGTTATCATCCTGTACTGGTACGGGCTGGTTATCATGATTGGGGATGTATAAATTATATTTATATCCTTTAGACTACCGTCTTTCTGTCAGCAAGGAACAGAACATTATTGTTTATGATTTGGGCAAGAACATATCCAACATACCATGTGTTGGCCATCATGTTTGGTGTAAGTGTTGGTTGGCACTGTGAGTCTTGAAGTCAGACATATTATCCCACTGATTTATGACAAGTTAAGGCATTTTGTTGTTTGGCCGACAGTGGTTGAATGGCTATGGAGAGTACATGGGCCAAACTGCACATTGTCGTGGTTGTCATAGATCGAACGTCCCATCAAATGTATCGACAAGAAATGGAACCACAATAACGGTATTAGTCGGGGCACCGTAACTATCATTGCATGCACTCACGGGTGGTGGTTGATGTGCATCGACACATCGAGCGTGGATATCTAGGTCATATTGACGATGCCCAACAATACTGCTTGATGAAACAGGTTGGACCAGACTTACATTTTCCAGACGATTTGCATATTTTAGGCGACAAAAATCGACCATAATCGCGATTATGTTATGAACGCATATACCTCGAAAGCAGCCAGGATAAAGACAAACGTGTCGTAAACTAAATAGACATATCACAAAATACAGAGTGCGCGTAGAGCATGCTATGGCAGATATCAACTGTTATAGATGTGTTGGTACTGTGTGGAGAAACCCCAGACATATGTTGTCCCAAACGGTGTCCATATGTGTTTCGTTGTGTGTAGGCGCAAGCAAATGGAACTGATTCTTTAAGAAATAAAATAAAATAGTATGGCTAAATCCGATTTCTTTTCTTTGAATTATTGTCGTTACAAGTTGGCTTGGATGTATGGGGTTTTCATTTTACTGGCATGGCTAACCCAGATAAATAGAAGGCAACAGTCCATATAGAAATCCTACACAGTCATGCCAACTACAATGGACAGTACTGTACAGTGTACAGTATAGTGTACGCCTTACAAAATAAATAACCCCTTGCTACAGCCATGCATTAATTTTATATTGTACAATAAACTTGAGAAAACCCTCAATATTTTATCGTCATCCGAATTTCATCTCGTCATCAGAATAGGTTAGAAATGCCTTATACGGCGTGCTACATCTTCAGCTTCTAGCCATCTAATCAGGCGCGTAGCTAGGCTTACGCATGTACGCACGTGCGTAAGATATATTATGACAGTTCCTGAAAATGAAATTAAATAAATGCGAAAAAAATGCAATAAAAACTGGATCTTAATGGGGTAAGGGGGGACACTAAAAATGGGGTAAGGGGGGACACTGACATTGGCCATTCACAAGAAAGCAGACATGAACAAAATGCCAACATATATTGATTGTAGCTGATGTTCATAGTAGGCAAACGTCACCTGAGACGATTTGGCGGGAAAAAATCTCTGGGTGGGGCATACCCCCGGACACCCCATATAATGGTGCGTAATCCATATTTAGGCCTAGATACGCGCCTGATCTTGTTATATCAATATAAATTGTTTTTATGTTTAGTGGAAATAATTATTGGTACTTTTTGAAGTCATTTTTTACGGTATATATATATGTAAAAGTTGTTAAAACTTGCTTCGCAATCGTTGTAAAATAAATAAAGTTTAAACAATCCACAGGTGTCTGAATTCTCCTCTCCTCTCTCTCAGCTAATTCAGACACCTGTGGATTGTTTAAACTTTATTTATTTTACAACGATTGCGAAGCAAGTCTTAACAACTTTTATTAATAACTCTCGTTGACGCGGATGAAAGCGTATATGTGGTCATTCGTGTGGGAGGAAACCGGAGTACCCTGAGAAAACCCATCTGTCCGATCTGGCGATCACCGTACCAGCTCACATACTTCCCTGTCCGAGGATCGAACCCGGGTTGCAATGGTGAGAAGCGAGCGCGTTAACCACTGCGCTAATCGGACAGCCATACACCTGTGGATACCCAGAGGAAAACCACATACCTTCTGCAAAGCAGCCGATTGCACTTGGACATGTGCCTCTCTATACCACGCACATTGTGAAATAAATAAAAATGGTTAAATGAAGATAAATTCACTATTTTCTGATAGAAATTATTGCATTTTGAAATGCGTAAGCAACGCATAGACTATCCCTGTTAGCCTGGGAACAGGCGTCGATATATTTTGCCTGATCAGTCAAATAAATATCTTCAGGAGGCGTCGCTCATATGGGCAACCGGTAGCGACGATAAATAAACGTAAAAATATTTTTAAATTGCCGTCCTTTACAACAATTACAATTACTAATAACCACTAGTGGCTACAAAATACAGGTGCGGGGTGGGGGGGGGGTCCTACACGCTTAGAATCAAACTCTTGAAGATCCAATAATTAGTCTCATACGAAAAACTATAATTGTAATGGTAGTATTAGTCATCTTAGTATGACTTAAGCGGCGGCTCAAACTTATGACCCCTGATATAAGAGCTCGAACCTATGACCCCTGACATAAGAGCTCGAAAATATGACCCCTGACATAAGAGCTCGAACCTATGACCCCTGACATAAGAGCTCGAACCTATGACCCCTGACATAAGAGCTCGAACCTATGACCCCTGACATAAGAGCTCGAACCTATGACCCCTGACATAAGAGCTCGAAAATATGACCCCTGACATAAGAGCTCGAACTATGACCCCTGACATAAGAGCTCGAACCTATGACCCCTGACATAAGAGCTCGAACCTATGACCCCTGACATAAGAGCTCGAAAATATGACCCCTGACATAAGAGTTTGAACATATGACCCCTGACATAAGAGCTCGAACCTAAAACCCCTGACATAAGAGCTCAAACCTATGACCCCTGACATAAGAGCTTGAACATATCACCCCTGACATAAAAGCTCAAACCTATGACCCCTGACATAAGAGCCCGAACCTATGACCCCTGACATAAGAGCTCAAACCTATGACCCTGACATAAGAGCTCGAACCTATGACCCCTGACATAAGAGCTCAAACCTATGACCCCTGACATAAGAGCTCAAATATATGGCCCCTGACATAAGAGCTCGAACCTATGGCCCCTGACATAAGAGCTCGAACCTATGACCTATGACATAAGAGTTCGAACCTATGACCCCTGATATAAGAGCTCGAACCTATGACCCCTGACATAAGAGCTCAAACATACGACCCCTGACATAAGAGCTCAAACCTATGACCCCTGACATAAGAGCTCAAACATATGGCCCCTGACATAAGAGTTCGAACCTATGGCCCCTGACATAAGAGCTCAAACCTATGACCCCTGACATAAGATTGTAGCGTATCAACCACGGATCCTCTACCTGCGATAAATTTACTCGTGTAGGCCTACATGTATATTTACATGCAACATACTGTGTGTATATGTGTACACGTTACACTTTGCTGTGTCGCGTGCACAGAACATTAGTAATCATAAAGCAGTATAAATGCTCTCTTATGGAAAGTTCGATGACATACATTTATGTGGTTGATAAATAGATATTAGTGTAAATATTACCACAGGAACTTGAAATTTTATCCACAAGCCACCAACGGTCTCGTACCTCTATCCTAGGACACACCCCTCTATTAAAGGGGGGTGTCCTAGGATAGAGGTACGAGACCGTTGGTGGCTTATGGATACAATTTCAAGTTCCTGTGATATTACTTAATCCACATATAAACGAATTGCAAATGTCTTTGTATTTCTGTTCATAACTTTGTTTCCAAACTTTTACCATGGCTAGTAGTCTATATTCCTTGTTATATTTTCAGATACTCAATTGTAGAACATGCTCAAAATGGTGTAGATCCCAGCTGTTCCGAGATTCTGTTGGCCTTTATCTGGTCACGTTTCTGTTCATACTGCCGTTTCTCTGCCGGAATCTACGACACTCGCCTTACGAAATCTTCTTCTCTAAAAATAAAACTGCTGAGAAAATTATATTAATCGCGAACAATGAATACAGATTTAACCACTCCGTGTCGTTATTGAAGAAGATGCATAATTACACTGACATACGGGTTAATGCAACCCGTCACAAAAGCCAAAAGACAAGTAGTCCGATTAGTAACGGCATAGCGGTAACAATTATTACTATTGCTCGAAACAAAGCCATGAAAGAAAATTACAGACCACACTATTTGGTACAATCTGTAGCAACTTTTGTTAAGTTGATTAAGAAAGCAGACGGTATTCCTTTACATTTCAGTATTTGTAATGTAGACAGCGATCCACGGAGCCATACAGATATGGACTACATACCGAAATGGATAACTGTTTTTCATCGATTCTCCAAAAACAATGCAAGTAGGCATACGGTATTGTCGTATAATGATTTGCTTGATAAAGAAAAGGAGGATTATGTATTTTGTTTAGAAAAAGCATTTGAACAAAATCTGACGTATGCGTTGCTTGTAGAGGACGACACTCTGCCTCGCGCGGATCTATTTCCGGTGATCAAAGCGAAAATATTGGCAGCGAATGCCGAGGAAAGACGACGAAATAGTCTAGGAAATGTATTATACGTAAAACTGTATCACCCAGAGAGACTTCTGGGATATTTTAGTCTCGAGATCGAAAGAATACCAGAACTATTTTGCCTCGCAGTCATCGTTTCCTCCATATTAGTGCGTGTGTATACAAAATGGCGACACGATTCTCGGCCATTATGTGCAAATGTTTTTGTAGTATTCTTTATATATTCTCTGTGTGTTTTATTCTTAATTGGACGCCAGAACATCTTGAAAGTCCGGCTCTTCTCACAGCATTTATATCAAATGACGCCTGCCCCAAGCTGCTGCACGCCCGCCATGTTGTTTCCACGCGCCGGTGGGGAAATTGTTATGCAGTATCTGAGAGGAGTGACATGCCACAGACAGTTTGGAAAGGATATCGCGCTAGATAGACTAGTCCGGGAAAGGAGACACATAACTCGACTTATACAGCCTAATTTGTTTCAACATATTGGCCATTACTCGTCTTTAAGATCGGCATTTATAAATCCATTTTGGGTAGAATAAAGCTACCATGAGCATTCATGTGAACTCCAGTTTCGTGTTCATAGTGTGACTAGTTAATGTGATAACAACCACTAAATTGGTGTAAGCAATAACACGTTCTTGCAAGAAAAACTGCTACAACTCCAAAACGAATAGTCCCATTTTAGTTTCGTAAAAACAGGATCCTGACTGTGTGATTTGTTTTATTCCTCGTAAAAAGTACTGGACTCGAGAAAGTTATTAAATTCGAACGTTCGTATCAGAGCAGGAACGGAATGAGGAGTTTCGATCGTCATTACCAGAACAGGAACGTGATGTCCATCCCAGGTCCAAACTGGATGCGGTCGCAGAACAACCGTTTCTGGAGGTAGATGACTTTAATAGATGTCACTACTGTGACACACTATTTCAGAAATCACTAAACGCAAACATTTCAGTTAATTCAACTTGTTCAGATTGTTCCATTGCTGAATTAAATGTTTCTTGTTTATATCGTGAGGCCTATTCCTTTTTTAATTGCGCTTACGAAACTTGTAAATGTACCAGTAATTTAGCCTCAAGCACTGATATATGTTCAGCTGATAGTAGTGAATGTAATAGTAATTATAATGATAGTAGTTTTTGTGAAATATGTTCTGTATGTTTGTTAAACAGAAACACATGCAACTGCATTTCATGCTATGTGCTAGATACAGATAGTTCTACAGTACAAAATGTAACTAATGACACTGAATTTCTGATCAATGATACGGATTTAATAAGTACTACCTGGTTTAAAAACACGGGTCTTCACATTGTTCACCTTAATATACATTTTATTTACCCAAAGTTAGATGAAATTAAGTTGATAATGTCTGATCAAAATAATAGGCCTATTGACTTGTTTTGTATTTGTGAAACGTTTTTGGATACCACCGTTAGTGATCATGAACTTGTTATTGATGGTTATACTATGTTTCGAAAAGACAGAAATACGTTTGGTGGAGGTTTACTTATCTATGTTAAAGACTACTTAAGCTGTACTCATAGGGTAGACCTGGAACACTCTAATTTAGAAGCTATTTGGCTTGAAGTTAAATTTAAACACTCTAAGCCATTATTTGTGTGCTATACCTACAGGCCACCATCATCCAAAGTTGAATGGCTTACACATTTCTCTAACAGTCTCGATAAGTCATACTCAGAATCTAAGGAATGCATCATACTAGGTGACTTCAACTTCGATTTGCTCAAGCAAGACCATAATTCAAACACATGGATTAGCCTTCTTGATTCTGTTGATTTCACTCAGTTGGTTTGTCAACCTACACGAGTAACTCAAACCACGTCAACACTGATTGATCATGCTTTTATAAATACACCCAATAATATATCAGAGGTTACAGTCCAAAGTTATTCCATTAGTGATCATTACCCAGTTTGCATCACCAGGAAAACTAATGGCCATAGCAAAAACACTTCGATTCATAAATGTATTCAGTATAGATCATTGAAAAATTTCAATGAAGCTGAGTTCTTGCTTGAACTTTCCATCCAGCCTTGGTCACTTGTAGACATTTTTGATGATCCGGACGACTCATCTGATGTATTCATTGATATGTTCGCTACTGTTCTCAACAATCACGCACCTATCAGAAATAGAAGAGTCAAAAGGACGTCACAACCAAACTGGATAAATTCAGATATTTTAGAAGCTATAAAACATAGAAATCATTTTCACAAGAAACAAATATCAGATAAGTTTAAAATATGGAGACAAAAAGTCAAATCACTTATATTTACCTCAAAGCATAATTACTACACAACACATATTAACTCAAATAAACACAATCCGAAACAATTATGGAGCAGCCTAAATGAATTATCAGGACTGAACAATAAATCTCAAACACAGTACCTACATGATGAAAATGGATGTAAAATATTAAATGCTAACTATACGGCCAATATTTTTAATGAACATTTCTGTAATATTCATAGGCAGTTTCAGTCTGATAACCCACCACCGCACTACTCTAACTTTGCACTTGAAACTACTAACAACACTAAATTGTCAAACATATCTAGATTTTCTATTCCCTTAGTATCTGTGCAGTTTGTTGAAAAACAACTTCTTTCACTTGGTGTATCTAAATCAACGGGCTCTGATAATATACATGCCAGATTCTTAAAGCTTTCTGCCAAAGTCATTGCTCCAATTTTAACACAAATATTCAATTCTAGCATAAACTCCAACAAATTTCCCAAAGCATTTAAATTAGCCAAAGTTATACCCATTCACAAAAAAGGTGACAAATCAGATAAAAATAATTACAGACCTATATCAATATTACCTAGTATGTCATTGATTCTTGAGCGCCATGTCAGCTTTCACTTGAAACAATTTCTCGAGGAACATAATTTATTATATAATCGACAGTCCGGATTCCGTAAAAATCATTCATGTCAAACTGCCCTTACACGCTTACTGGATGACTGGATATCAGCAATTGATAAGAATGAAGTAGTGGGCACAGTCTTTCTGGATCTTTCCAAAGCCTTTGATCTGGTTGATCATTCTATCTTAATATGTAAAATTATCTTATTATGGTCTTGCTGAATCATCACAAAATTGGTTTTCCTCGTACTTAGCTGACAGGTTCCAACAAACGAATGTTTCTGGTGCTCGTTCTGATGCTGGACCTGTTGTTTCTGGTGTTCCTCAGGGGTCTGTCTTAGGTCCCATTCTCTTTATAATTTACATCAATGACTTGCCTATGACTCTTACCAGCACAGTTGCAGACATATTTGCTGACGATACAACTATATCTGCCTCCGATCAATCTCTTGACACTCTTACTGCTTCTGTATCTACTGATTTGATAAATGTTCAACAGTGGTGTTTAGACAATCGTATGATTCTCAATACTTCTAAGACCAAAATCATGTATATTTCCTCTAAATCAAAAGCTCATAGTATCAGTGAGTCTGCTATTGAAGTGAAAGTGAACAACACCGTCATACATCCGAGTTCTGCTGAACGACTACTCGGAGTTATGATTGACAACACACTATCCTGGGATAAGCATACTGACAATGTTCTCAAAAAATGTAACTCTTATTTATATTTATTGTCTCGTATAAAAAGGTATCTCTCTATTCCAAATCGCAACCTCTTCTACAATGCTTACATATTGCTTCACTTAGACTTTTTTGTTGTGTGATTTGGGGTAACTGCAACTCATCTTTAGAAGATAAAATAGTTCGGTTACAAAAGAGAGCAGCTCGACTAATTCTAGATCAGGACTTTGACACTCCATCGCAATTATTATTCTCCCAACTAAAATGGATGACCTTTCCAGAACGAGTCATATATCAGAAGGCTATACAAATGTATAAAACATTACATGGAGCTGCTCCAGACTATTTAAAATCATCCTTCACTTTTACTTCTGATATACATCCTAGAATTCTTAGATCAACCTCAGAATATCAATTATACACACCAAGACCAAATTGTGAATTATTTCGTAATACATTTGAATTTTCAGGATCATCTATTTGGAATTCATTGCCTCACTCAGTTCAAAATGCTCCAATTATCCAACAGTTCAAAATTCTCTACTTAAGGTGGAACTATAACAATTCAAACTAATCGCGCACTTCTACTGTTATTATAAACGTGTATTGCGATTGCTATATTTATTAGAATCGTAAATATTGCTGTCTTTAAGTTGATTTCATACATATTTTGAAGATACCACTACAAGTCAAATCTGCATATTGTTAGATAGATCTAGTATCATTAATTGTCTCATTCCCATTTTCTACTCTGCTAGCCAATTCCATATATCATCATATTCCATTACATATTAAATATAGTTTCTCTATTTTTCAGCTTTTACATTACTATAGTATTCCAATGTGCAGTTCTCACTTATAGTGCTATCTTTTGATTGCATTTGATTGTATATATGTTGAGGGCCTCATGGTAGATTAACTTTTGTTAAATGAGTACTCTCGTTAAATAAAGTCTTTATTATTATTATTATTATAAATGTGTATGTAGTTTCTTTAGAACTGTAAACCAAAATACGATAAGTGTGGCCGTTTCTGTCAATATCATCGTCCGATTAGCGCAGTGGTTAGCACGCTCGCTTCTCACCAATGCGACTTGGGTTCAATCCTCGGATATGTGAAATGGTACGGTGGTCGCCAGATCGGACAGGTGGGTTTTCTCCGGGTACTCCGATTTCCTCCCACACGAATGACCACGTTTACGCTTTCATCCGCGCCAACGAGAGTGATTAATATAAGGTGTTAAACCTTGCTTCGCAATCGTTGTAAAATAAATAACATTAAACAAATATATCATCGTCCTTACTAACTACCTACTAACTACCTACTAACTACCTACTAACTAACTACTAACTAACTACTAACTACCTACTAACTACCTACTAACTACCTACTAACTACCTACTAACTACCTACTAACTAACTACTAACTAACTACTAACTAACTACTAACTAACTACTAACTACCTACTAACTACCTACTAACTACCTACTAACTACCTACTAACTAACTACTAACTACCTACTAACTACCTACTAACTACCTACTAACTACCTACTAACTAACTACTAACTACCTACTAACTACCTACTAACTAACTACTAACTACCTACTAACTACCTACTAACTACCTACTAACTCTACCTACTAACTACCTACTAACTACCTACTAACTACCTACTAACTACCTACTAGTGACACTAACTACCTACTAGTGACAGCTGTGATTTATTTTCGTTGTCCGTAAATTTTGATTGCTTATTTACCATATAACATGTTTGCCAATTACATGTAAATGTACTAGTATTCAACTATTTTTCTTGGGGAGGGCAGTTTACTAATGTTGCTAGAACTTGTTGCCCAACCCATTTTGCTTTTTCTTTGCTTTGTCGTGATTATGTATGTAATGTAAATGTCAATTAGCATGTGTGTTTTTACTTTTATTTATCGTCGCTACCGGTTGCCCGGTAATATGAGCGACGCCTCCTGAAGAGATTAGTTATTTTATATTTTGGAGGATAGTTTATACAAATTTATTTTAGCTCGATTGCGAAACAAGTTCTTTCAACTTATATTAATCACTCTCGAGACCTCATTCCTGATGGAATCCATCGCCATGAAGGAGAGAGAAGAGGCAATGTGGAATTTAAATGCCTTGCCTAAGGGCACAATCGTAACGGCTCCAGCGGGGCTCGAACTGAGGTCTCGAGAATGATTCATATAAGTTGAAAGAACTTGCTTCGCAATCGAGCTAAAATAAATTTGTATAAACTATAAACTTGTTTAACATGGTTCGTCTGTTACGGTATGTGTTTGTGTAACTGTGTTAGATGTCTTCACGCAGTTATTGGTAAGAAGGTTACACCGTAGTGGTTTTATTCATTCATATATGCATGGTTTGGTTTATATGATGTTCAATTCGCGATATTGAGAAGAGTAAAAACAATTTTGTGAGATTTTGTAGTTTGCATGCAATATTGTGCATTTACAGTCAAACCTGTCTATAAAGGCCACCCTCAGGAAAGTCAAAAGGTGGCCTTTGTTGGCAGGTGGACTCTCAATTGATGGTTAAAATGCATTGAAAATGGCTCGACATGAGAGAACAATGGTGGTCTTTAGAGAGTTTTCCATATGTGGCCTTTATTTGGAGGTGGCCTTTAGCACAGGTTTGACTGTATAAGAAGAAAGATTAAACAAGCTAAGCTGCAGTACCCGTATTTCTACACCAGTGTTTTCAGAGTCCACCCCAAAAATAAATGAACAAATAATACGATTAAACGTTATTAATTTTACAGCGATTACGAAACAAGCTTTAACAACTTATATTAATCACTCTCGTTGGCGCAGATGAGAGCGTATATGTGGTCATTCGTGTGGGAGGAAACCGGAGTACCCGGAGAAAACCCACCTGTCCGATCTGGCGACCATCGTACCATCTCACATACGCTAACCACTGCGCTAATAAAAAATACAGTGTTTGTTAAAAGCACATGTGACCAGTCAAAATTATGATTGTAATTCAATAACATACGTAATCTTCTGATATCATGAAAATATACATCACTAGAAAAATGACCATGGCTTCAAATATATGGCTGAACCATGTTTTGGCTCTTAGTTGGCTCCAAATTGAGCTTAAGCACGATTGCGAAACAAGTTCATACATATTATTTGAATCCACTCTCAAGACGTCATTCCTGGTGGAATCCGTCGCCAGAGAAGAAGCAATGGAGAATTTAAATACATTGCCTAAGGGCACTATCGTAACGGCTACAGCTGGGCTCGAGCTCAGTGCCGTTATCACCAGCAATAAACGTGCTACCATTGCGTTGTTGGGAATCCAAGTTGTTAAATTGGCTCTATTTTGTCGAATTGGTGACAGAATTGACGCAGACAAAATGTGGGCCAGACGGAACCCCTGGTAGTGTATATGTACGATCGGAATCTTTTGAGTGTCTATCTAGGCTCCTGATGAGATTTACGTCTTCAAAATATTTACTATAAATTGGCTAATGGTGGAGAAATGAATCCGTCCGATTGCCTAAGATGGAAAGTTGCGCTTTTTATGCATCATAATTTCATGTGTATGTGTTGTGTGTGTGTGTGTGTGTGTGTGTGCGTGCGTGCGTGCGTGCGTGCGTTCGTGCGTGCGTGACCCATACGTGGATATTCGAATTGGCAGTTTGAAAAATCAACATGTACATGTAAATCATGCTCTACTCGTGTATCGTAGTCCCGTGACCGCTTACACTGTCCTGGTCAGGTGGTGTAGATCATGCAATGCTCGTGTATCGTAGTCCCATGACCGGTTGCACTGTCCTGGTCAGGTGGTGTAGATCATGCAATGCTCGTGTAACGTAGTCCCGTGACCGGTTCCACTGTCCTGGCCAGGTGGTGTAGATCATGCAATGCTCGTGTAACGTAGTCCCGTGACCGGTTCCACTGTCCTGGTCAGGTGGTGTAGATCATGCAATGCTCGCGTAACGTAGTCCCGTGACCGGTTGCACTGTCCTGTGCGTGCATGCATACGTGCGTTTTACGTTTATTTATCGTCGCTACCGGTTGCTCATTGTGTGTTATATTAGTGATATTTTTGTAGCATTTCATAATGAAACTGCGAATAAAGAGCATTGCTATTGTTTGCCCAAAGTGTACTTATTGTTACATGCATTCGGTTGTAATTTCTGTGTGAGTTATTATTTATTAGACAGTAGGCTGTCCGAACATAAGCACACACTCTTAGACGATATGGCCACTACTACTTCTCGAAGAGATCTGATAGTAGTGTTTATTTAAACTGGCTATTGTGATTTAACATAGCCAAAGAAAGATTAAGAATTACGTCCCTTGTACCGTATCGGGTTCACATATTAAGTTTCTATATTCCGCACTTTTGACGGAACAATAATTGAAATTAATTCTGGTTTGACCCATACGTGGATATTAGTATTCGTAGTCCCGTGACCGGTTGCACTGTCCTGGTCAGGTGGTGTAGATCATGCAATGCTCGTGTAACGTAGTCCCGTGACCGGATGCACTGTCCTGGCCAGGTGGTGTAGATCATGCAATGCTCGTGTAACGTAGTCCCGTGACCGGTTGCACTGTCTTAGTCAGGTGGTGTAGATCATGCAATGCTCGTGTATCGTAGTCCCGTGACCGGTTGCACTGTCTTGGTCAGGTGGTGTAGATCATGCAATGCTCGTGTAACGTAGTCCCGTGACCGGTTGCACTGTCCTGGTCAGGTGGTGTAGATCATGCAATGCTCGTGTAACGTAGTCCCGTGACCGGATGCACTGTCCTGGCCAGGTGGTGTAGATCATGCAATGCTCGTGTAACGTAGTCCCGTGACCGGTTTCATAGTCCTGGCCAGGTGGTGAAGATCATGCAATGCTCGTGTATCGTAGTCCCGTGACCGCTTGCACTGTCTTAGTCAGGTGGTGTAGATCATGCAATGCTCGCGTAACGTAGTCACGTAACCGGTTGCACTGTCCTGGTCAGGTGGTGTAGATCATGCAATGCTCGCGTAACGTAGTCACGTAACCGGTTGCACTGTCCTGGTCAGGTGGTGTAGATCATGCACTGCTCGTGTAACGTAGTCCCGTGACCGGTTGCACAGTCCTGGCCAGGTGGTGTAGATCCTGCAATGCTCGTGTAACGTAGTCCCGTGACCGCTTGCACTGTTCTGGTCAGGTGGTGTAGATCATGCAATGCTCGTGTAATGTAGTCCCGTGACCGCTTGCACTGTTCTGGTCAGGTGGTGTAGATCATGCAATGCTCGTGTAACGTAGTCCCGTGACCGGTTGCACTGTCCTGGTCAGGTGGTGTAGATCATGCAATGCTCGCGTAACGTAATCCCGTGACCGGTTGCACTGTCCTGGCCAGGTGGTGTAGATCATGCAATGCTCGTGTAACGTAGTCCCGTGACCGGTTGCACTGTCCTGTGCGTGCATGCATACGTGCGTTTTACGTTTATTTATCGTCGCTACCGGTTGCTCATTGTGTGTTCTATTAGTGATATTTGTGTAGCATTTCATAAGGAAACTGCGAATAAAGAGCATTGCAATTGTTTGCAGAAAGTGTACTTATTGCTACAAGCATTCTGTTGTTATTTCTGTGTGATTTATTATTTATTAGACAATAGGCTGTCCGAACATAAGCACAAACTCTTAGACGATATGGCCACTACTACTTCTCGAAGAGATCGGATAGTAGTGTTTATTTAAACTGGCTATTGTGATTTAACATAGCCAAAGAAAGATTAAGAATTACGTCCCTTGTACGGTATCGGGTTCACATATTAAGTTTCTGTATTCCGCACTTTTGACAATAATTGACATGAATTCTGGTTTGACCCATTAGTATTCGAATTGGCAGTTTGAAAAATCAACATGTACATGTAAATCATGCTCTATTCGTGTATCGTAGTCCAGTGACCGGATGTACTGTCCTGGTCAGGTGGTGTAGATCATGCAATGCTCGTGTAACGTAGTCCCGTGACAGGTTGCACTGTCCTGGCCAGGTGGTGTAGATCACGCAATGCTTGCGTAACGTAGTCCTGTGACAGGTTGCACGGTCCTGGCCAGGTTGTGTAGATCATGCAATGCTCGTGTAACGTAGTCCAGTGACAGGTTGCACTGTCCTGGTCAGGTTGTGTAGATCATGCAATGCTCGTGTAACGTAGTCCCGTGACCGGTTCCACTGTCCTGGCCAGGTGGTGTAGATCATGCAATGCTCGTGTAACGTAGTCCCGTGACCGGTTCCACTGTCCTGGTCAGGTGGTGTAGATCATGCAATGCTCGCGTAACGTAGTCCCGTGACCGGTTGCACTGTCCTGTGCGTGCATGCATACGTGCGTTTTACGTTTATTTATCGTCGCTACCGGTTGCTCATTGTGTGTTATATTAGTGATATTTTTGTAGCATTTCATAATGAAACTGCGAATAAAGAGCATTGCTATTGTTTGCCCAAAGTGTACTTATTGTTACATGCATTCGGTTGTAATTTCTGTGTGAGTTATTATTTATTAGACAGTAGGCTGTCCGAACATAAGCACACACTCTTAGACGATATGGCCACTACTACTTCTCGAAGAGATCTGATAGTAGTGTTTATTTAAACTGGCTATTGTGATTTAACATAGCCAAAGAAAGATTAAGAATTACGTCCCTTGTACCGTATCGGGTTCACATATTAAGTTTCTATATTCCGCACTTTTGACGGAACAATAATTGAAATTAATTCTGGTTTGACCCATACGTGGATATTAGTATTCGTAGTCCCGTGACCGGTTGCACTGTCCTGGTCAGGTGGTGTAGATCATGCAATGCTCGTGTAACGTAGTCCCGTGACCGGATGCACTGTCCTGGCCAGGTGGTGTAGATCATGCAATGCTCGTGTAACGTAGTCCCGTGACCGGTTGCACTGTCTTAGTCAGGTGGTGTAGATCATGCAATGCTCGTGTATCGTAGTCCCGTGACCGGTTGCACTGTCTTGGTCAGGTGGTGTAGATCATGCAATGCTCGTGTAACGTAGTCCCGTGACCGGTTGCACTGTCCTGGTCAGGTGGTGTAGATCATGCAATGCTCGTGTAACGTAGTCCCGTGACCGGATGCACTGTCCTGGCCAGGTGGTGTAGATCATGCAATGCTCGTGTAACGTAGTCCCGTGACCGGTTGCACTGTCTTGGTCAGGTGGTGTAGATCATGCAATGCTCGTGTAACGTAGTCCCGTGACCGGTTTCATAGTCCTGGCCAGGTGGTGAAGATCATGCAATGCTCGTGTATCGTAGTCCCGTGACCGCTTGCACTGTCTTAGTCAGGTGGTGTAGATCATGCAATGCTCGCGTAACGTAGTCACGTAACCGGTTGCACTGTCCTGGTCAGGTGGTGTAGATCATGCAATGCTCGCGTAACGTAGTCACGTAACCGGTTGCACTGTCCTGGTCAGGTGGTGTAGATCATGCACTGCTCGTGTAACGTAGTCCCGTGACCGGTTGCACAGTCCTGGCCAGGTGGTGTAGATCCTGCAATGCTCGTGTAACGTAGTCCCGTGACCGCTTGCACTGTTCTGGTCAGGTGGTGTAGATCATGCAATGCTCGTGTAATGTAGTCCCGTGACCGCTTGCACTGTTCTGGTCAGGTGGTGTAGATCATGCAATGCTCGTGTAACGTAGTCCCGTGACCGGTTGCACTGTCCTGGTCAGGTGGTGTAGATCATGCAATGCTCGCGTAACGTAGTCCCGTGACCGGTTGCACTGTCCTGGCCAGGTGGTGTAGATCATGCAATGCTCGTGTAACGTAGTCCCGTGACCGGTTGCACTGTCCTGTGCGTGCATGCATACGTGCGTTTTACGTTTATTTATCGTCGCTACCGGTTGCTCATTGTGTGTTCTATTAGTGATATTTGTGTAGCATTTCATAAGGAAACTGCGAATAAAGAGCATTGCAATTGTTTGCAGAAAGTGTACTTATTGCTACAAGCATTCTGTTGTTATTTCTGTGTGATTTATTATTTATTAGACAATAGGCTGTCCGAACATAAGCACAAACTCTTAGACGATATGGCCACTACTACTTCTCGAAGAGATCGGATAGTAGTGTTTATTTAAACTGGCTATTGTGATTTAACATAGCCAAAGAAAGATTAAGAATTACGTCCCTTGTACGGTATCGGGTTCACATATTAAGTTTCTGTATTCCGCACTTTTGACAATAATTGACATGAATTCTGGTTTGACCCATTAGTATTCGAATTGGCAGTTTGAAAAATCAACATGTACATGTAAATCATGCTCTATTCGTGTATCGTAGTCCAGTGACCGGATGTACTGTCCTGGTCAGGTGGTGTAGATCATGCAATGCTCGTGTAACGTAGTCCCGTGACAGGTTGCACTGTCCTGGCCAGGTGGTGTAGATCACGCAATGCTTGCGTAACGTAGTCCTGTGACAGGTTGCACGGTCCTGGCCAGGTTGTGTAGATCATGCAATGCTCGTGTAACGTAGTCCAGTGACAGGTTGCACTGTCCTGGTCAGGTTGTGTAGATCATGCAATGCTCGTGTATCGTAGTCCAGTGACCGGTTGCACTGTCCTGGTCAGATGGTGTAGATCATGCAATGCTCGTGTAACGTAGTCCCGTGACCGGTTGCACTATCCTGGCCAGGTGGTGTAGACCATGTAATGCTCGTGTAACGTAGTCCCGTGACCTGTTTGCACTGTCCTGGCCAGGTGATGGAGATCACGCAATATTCGTTTAAAGTTCTGTCTTCAAACAGACATATCAACAAATATTTACAAATAAACAAACATGAACTGTGAACATAACTAATGAATAAGCCACGTTTGAACGACGCCGACTTATCCGAAGTGTGCGTTTTCTATGTCCTCTAGTATATCTAACTCATTGATTCAATACACAGCTGGTAGATGACGCTTCTGACTGTCAGTTACACCCTTGTGTGTTTTACGTTTATTTATCGTCGCTACCGGTTGCCCATATGAGCGATGCCTCCTGAAGAGATTAGTCATTTTAGATTGTTGGAGGATAGTGCAGTGATACAGACAGAGACCCATTCCAGATTCTCCACTGGTTCATTTACGTGCACGGTGTACAGCACTGACACAAGACCTCGGTTTAACGTCCCATCTGAAAGACTGTTTATTTTATTATGGTCAGACGGGGGATCGATCCCTGGATTCCGAGTCCAGCGTGTTAACCACTGAACTGCAGATACGTCTGTCATGCTTTTAAATGTCCTTCATATATATTTTTTCATTGCACATTTGGAGAGATTGTTGGCTTTTATATTACCTCCCTTGACAGATAAAGTTCGATCCCGAAATGTATATTGGTCCTTTCAGTTGGAATCCTTTTTACTGAACATGTGTTCTCTAACAAGGTGTTACGGTAGGATAAATGTAATTTTATCAAAATAATGTTAATTAATTGGTTACCTAGTATATGCATTGGGTATACTGTAGGATATCTGTCAGATATTTAATTTTTTAATATGTATAAGATGAGAAAAGGGATGACAATGAATACTACATAGTGCATATGAAACAACGATAAAAACCGAGGAAACAAATTAAGAGGACCACTATACATTTATGAGTATTCAGGGGAAATAACTGACTAATGTCTTTCATTGAATGCCTGCTCTTATATAGTGGCAAGTGCGCATAGGGAAGTGGTGTTTAGTCTCGCGTTAGTTTGAGTGGGTCGACCAAAGTTTAAACTAAACATCTTAGTACGCTCGCCCACATGGTTCGCGAGGCGAGAGTAAATAAGCTGAATCATCATCGACCAAAGTTTCCCACAGTATATTGCAAGAAAACCGTTTACTAACTGAAAATAATTATTCAAAATTATAATGGAATAATGGTGTGTAGCATTACTCTTACAATTTCAAATTTTATAATATTTTATTCCATGCGATATGGCTTCCGTTTAATGTATCACTGCATGATTACTTTCCTTCAGGCAATGTTGTGAAGCTAGTCAGCAAGCAAATACTACACGTTTCCACTTGCGACCTTTGTTTTGGGATCGTTCAGGCGACAGTGACGAGCTTCTTTGAATTGACCTTGCCGGTGACCCTGCAGTTGACCTTGCTGGCGATATTGAATGACCTCGCGGCTTTGTTGGCGAGTAATGTCTATTGTGTATAGTATGAACTGTGAGATCCTCTTGCACTGATGTCCTCGGCTCAGTTACATGTTGTTTTGGATGTTCACGATTTTCATCGCTTTCTGCAACTGTATTCGATTTGATTTCCGCTTCTTCTACGTCATCGTCGTCTGTAATATAGCGCGATTCTAATGTTTCCTGTGCTAGTTCCAGAACTTCTCTAGAAGGACTGATCAGAACCATGTGTTTCTTCCTGTGGTACAGTGTCTGAACACCATATTCATTCTCAATTCTCCGAATCATCGGCATTATTCCTCCGGGCGTGTTTTCCAATTTGCTCACAGTCTCGTCTGAGATTCTCATCTGGTAAAGATGTCGATACATATTTTTCTGTTAAGATAGAAAAGTGAAAACATTAATTACTGTTTCTTTCGAGATTATTATCTGGTAATGATGTCGATACATATTTTTCTGTTAAGATAGAAAAGTGAAAACATTAATTACTGTTTCTTTCGCGATTCTTATCTGGTAAAGATGTCGATACATATTTTTCTGTTAAGATGGAAAAGTGAAAACATTAATTACTGTTTCTTTCGCGATTCTTATCTGGTAAAGATGTCGATATATATTTTTCGGTTAAGATGGAAAAGTGAAAACATTAATTACTGTTTCTTTCTAGATCGAACTCCTATGGTATCCCAAGGTTCTAACATTCGAACGTGTACATTATTATATTTGTGAACACTTTTGTATGTGGACTATGAAAAAGCTGCTAATCCATCCATCCCTAATCTGATAAGCGGTTGGTTCGGATTTAATAAAACATATTCTGATTTGCACAATAGTGCTCATTTTCGCGGTGTTATGATTTGCAAATTATACATAGATTTTAGAAAGCAGGAAATGTTTCACGTATTGTAATATGCTAGAGTTTAATATTTCGAATATTTCTTAAAATAATGAGAGATCGTGGCTACGAAAGAGAAGCTTAAAAATTAGCATAATTCAAAATCTAAAGTCGAAACAGTGACAACAATTACTTACAAATTGTTCCGGCATCATTTCCTCTTTCAAATGCAGCCTGTGCCATTGCTGGAGTTCAGCGATCACCTGCCAGACGAGAAGCTCGTTTCTGCCGACAACAGTAAATTTACTCGTTTTTTCATCAAACAAACATAAAACCTCCCCCAACTCATTCTTTTCTATTATAGTTTGCTTTACTCTGTTAATTTCCTGTTTGTCTTCAGGAATTTGTAACTCTTTTTCAAATAAGTTGTGTACCTGACCGACCATTTTCTCAACTTGTGATTTAACTATTTCTACAACTCGGACACTACATAAAATTTCCAAACACGATGGGTTTACTTTACAGGGTGTCACTTTCACTGTAACTGTATGAATTCTCTGCAAACGACGCAACTCTTTTGCAAATAGATGGACTACTTTCTTTGCATAATTACCGAGAAACTTCCATACTGCATTATGTCCTTGCAATTGTCCTAGGACTCCATTTTCCGGCGCAGATTTAATTACATAGCAGTAAACCAATGTTTGTACAGCAAGCTCAAGGATATCGAGATGAGGTCCATATATAGTTAGGTGTTTCTTTCTTACGTAATCTAATTTGAGACCAAATTCCTTCTGGATTTTAGTAAGAACGCAGTTGATTCCACAACGCTGCTTTTCGAGTTTTCGAAAAATGCCGCCTGGAATCTTCATTTCACTTTTAAATCGAGAATGCTGCGCAACAGAACCCTGAAATGTTGGTTTAAAACATATTTATTCATTCATAATGAATAATATATATTGTACATACAGAATGAAAATGGATTTAATCGAAAGCTTAAAGCTTATTGAGATTATCTCCATTACATATATAAATGTGTGTACTATAGGCGACTAAGACGTAAACGTAAATGTTAAGCATATGTCATAATATTATTTGGAATTAAAAACAGTCTCAATCATGCTTTTTAAATTTGGAATAATTGTGTTTTATACTTTATATGCTTATATAGTCCACTCTATTATGATATATATACATGCTATCAAGCTGTACAATCATGGTGTTAAAGCAGCATTACATCGTAATAAAGGATGTTTTGGGTAAAATATAAATACTAATATGTGTGTGTTTACAACGATCGAAATAATCGCTCAGAAACGATAAAATTCCAATAAATTTAAACCGTCGTATACGCGAATTTGTTTATCAACACACGAAATGTAAACACACACAGCGCGCATGCGTGAAACAACAGAGGATGTAGAAAACAACATATATATTTTGAACATGAAATACTATCTATCTATCTTCCTCTAATGTCGAACCTCTCGCAGGGTTGTAGACATGTCCCTAAAAGACTTAGCTAACAGAGGTATGAATCATCATATCAAGTAATTTAATTAAAAAAGACAACGTGGGACAAATGGGGACGATGCATTCCGAATGTAAACAAGTGCGGATGATGCGTTCCGGTTGTAAACAAGTGCGTGACCGATCGACTCGGAAATCCAATTTCGGTTTCGAGTTTGTTTTATCGCAAATAAACACTGTTTACCAAATGAACATAAGCATACAAAGTATAATGTTAGAATGTTTAACAGCATTGCTACCCATATGCAAAAATTGAATTTTTCAAATATCTTTTATTTCATACGATGGAATGCTATGAAATGTGACAACTTAGTTTAAACTTTATTTAATTTACAACTTATATTAATTAATCTCGTTGGCGCGGATGAAAGTGTATATGTTGTAATTCGTGTGGGGTGAAACCGGATTACCCGGATAAAACCCACCTGTCCGATCTGGCGACCACCGTACCATCTCATATACGTCCCGGTTCGAGGATCGAACCCGGATTGCATTGGTGAGAAGCGAGCGTGCTAACCACTGCGCTAATCGGACAGCCTTCATCTGCTCGACTTACTGACCTATGTATGTACACGCATCAACACTCCTAACTACACCGATACAATTTTGCGAATAATTTGATAAATCCTGAAAATATGGCGACAAAAAAATTGTGCACGTAAATAAAATAATATATGCGTAACTATTTCCCGTTTTTTGGGATTGATACCTGTTTTAGTTTACGAGTAATGCTGTTTTAGTTTACGAGTAATGCTGTTTTAGTTTACGAGTAATGCTGTTTTAGTTTACGAGTAATGCTGTTTTACTTTACGAGTAATGCTGTTTTAGTTTACGAGTAATGCTGTTTTAGTTTACGAGTAATGCTGTTTTACTTTACGAGTAATGCTGTTTTAGTTTACGAGTAATGCTGTTTTAGTTTACGAGTAATGCTGTTTTAGTTTACGAGTAATGCTGTTTTACTTTACGAGTAATGCTGTTTTAGTTTACGAGTAATGCTGTTTTAGTTTACGTGTAATGCTGTTTTACTTTACGAGTAATGCTGTTTTAGTTTACGAGTAATGCTGTTTTACTTTACGAGTAATGCTGTTTTACTTTACGAGTACTGCTGTTTTAGTTTACGAGTAATGCTGTTTTAGTTTACGAGTAATGCTGTTTTACTTTACGAGTAATGCTGTTTTAGTTTACGAGTACTGCTGTTTTAGTTTACGAGTACTGCTGTTTTAGTTTACGTGTAATGCTGTTTTAGTTTACGAGTACTGCTGTTTTAGTTTACGTGTAATGCTGTTTTAGTTTACGAGTACTGCTGTTTTAGTTTACGTGTAATGCTGTTTTAGTTTACGAGTAATGCTGTTTTAGTTTACGAGTAATGCTGTTTTAGTTTACGAGTACTGCTGTTTTAGTTTACGTGTAATGCTGTTTTAGTTTACGAGTAATGCTGTTTTACTTTACGAGTAATGCTGTTTTAGTTTACGAGTAATGCTGTTTTAGTTTACGTGTAATGCTGTTTTACTTTACGAGTAATGCTGTTTTAGTTTACGAGTAATGCTGTTTTACTTTACGAGTAATGCTGTTTTACTTTACGAGTACTGCTGTTTTAGTTTACGAGTAATGCTGTTTTAGTTTACGAGTAATGCTGTTTTACTTTACGAGTAATGCTGTTTTAGTTTACGAGTACTGCTGTTTTAGTTTACGAGTACTGCTGTTTTAGTTTACGTGTAATGCTGTTTTAGTTTACGAGTACTGCTGTTTTAGTTTACGTGTAATGCTGTTTTAGTTTACGAGTACTGCTGTTTTAGTTTACGTGTAATGCTGTTTTAGTTTACGAGTAATGCTGTTTTAGTTTACGAGTAATGCTGTTTTAGTTTACGAGTACTGCTGTTTTAGTTTACGTGTAATGCTGTTTTAGTTTACGAGTACTGCTGTTTTAGTTTACGTGTAATGCTGTTTTAGTTTACGAGTACTGCTGTTTTAGTTTACGTGTAATGCTGTTTTAGTTTACGAGTACTGCTGTTTTAGTTTACGTGTAATGCTGTTTTAGTTTACGTGTAATGCTGTTTTAGTTTACGAGTACTGCTGTTTTAGTTTACGTGTAATGCTGTTTTAGTTTACGAGTACTGCTGTTTTAGTTTACGTGTAATGCTGTTTTAGTTTACGAGTAATGCTGTTTTAGTTTACGAGTACTGCTGTTTTAGTTTACGTGTAATGCTGTTTTAGTTTACGAGTACTGCTGTTTTAGTTTACGTGTAATGCTGTTTTAGTTTACGAGTACTGCTGTTTTAGTTTACGAGTACTGCTGTTTTAGTTTACGTGTAATGCTGTTTTAGTTTATGAGTACTGCTGTTTTAGTTTACGTGTAATGCTGTTTTAGTTTACGAGTAATGCTGTTTTAGTTTACGAGTACTGCTGTTTTAGTTTACGTGTAATGCTGTTTTAGTCTACGAGTACTGCTGTTTTAGTTTACGAGTAATGCTGTTTTAGTTTACGAGTAATGCTGTTTTAGTTTACGAGTAATGCTGTTTTAGTTTACGTGTAATGCTGTTTTAGTTTACGAGTAATGCTGTTTTAGTTTACGAGTAATGCTGTTTTAGTTTACGTGTAATGCTGTTTTAGTTTACGAGTACTGCTGTTTTAGTTTACGAGTACTGCTGTTTTAGTTTACGTGTAATGCTGTTTTAGTTTACGAGTAATGCTGTTTTAGTTTACGAGTACTGCTGTTTTAGTTTACGAGTACTGCTGTTTTAGTTTACGTGTAATGCTGTTTTAGTTTACGAGTACTGCTGTTTTAGTTTACGAGTACTGCTGTTTTAGTTTACGTGTAATGCTGTTTTAGTTTACGAGTACTGCTGTTTTAGTTTACGAGTAATGCTGTTTTAGTTTACGAGTAATGCTGTTTTAGTTTACGAGTAATGCTGTTTTAGTTTACGTGTAATGCTGTTTTAGTTTACGAGTAATGCTGTTTTAGTTTACGAGTAATGCTGTTTTAGTTTACGTGTAATGCTGTTTTAGTTTACGAGTACTGCTGTTTTAGTTTACGAGTACTGCTGTTTTAGTTTACGTGTAATGCTGTTTTAGTTTACGAGTAATGCTGTTTTAGTTTACGAGTACTGCTGTTTTAGTTTACGAGTACTGCTGTTTTAGTTTACGTGTAATGCTGTTTTAGTTTACGAGTACTGCTGTTTTAGTTTACGAGTACTGCTGTTTTAGTTTACGTGTAATGCTGTTTTAGTTTACGTGTAATGCTGTTTTAGTTTACGAGTACTGCTGTTTTAGTTTACGTGTAATGCTGTTTTAGTTTACGAGTACTGCTGTTTTAGTTTACGAGTACTGCTGTTTTAGTTTACGTGTAATGCTGTTTTAGTTTACGAGTACTGCTGTTTTAGTTTACGAGTAATGCTGTTTTAGTTTACGAGTAATGCTGTTTTAGTTTACGAGTAATGCTGTTTTAGTTTACGAGTAATGCTGTTTTAGTTTACGAGTAATGCTGTTTTAGTTTACGAGTAATGCTGTTTTAGTTTACGAGTAATGCTGTTTTAGTTTACGAGTACTGCTGTTTTAGTTTACGAGTACTGCTGTTTTAGTTTACGAGTACTGCTGTTTTAGTTTACGAGTAATGCTGTTTTAGTTTACGAGTAATGCTGTTTTAGTTTACGAGTAATGCTGTTTTAGTTTACGAGTAATGCTGTTTTAGTTTACGAGTAATGCTGTTTTAGTTTACGAGTAATGCTGTTTTAGTTTACGAGTAATGCTGTTTTAGTTTACGAGTAATGCTGTTTTAGTTTACGAGTAATGCTGTTTTAGTTTACGAGTACTGCTGTTTTAGTTTACGAGTACTGCTGTTTTAGTTTACGAGTACTGCTGTTTTAGTTTACGAGTACTGCTGTTTTAGTTTACGAGTAATGCTGTTTTAGTTTACGAGTACTGCTGTTTTAGTTTACGAGTAATGCTGTTTTAGTTTACGAGTAATGCTGTTTTAGTTTACGAGTAATGCTGTTTTAGTTTACGAGTAATGCTGTTTTAGTTTACGAGTAATGCTGTTTTAGTTTACGAGTAATGCTGTTTTAGTTTACGAGTAATGCTGTTTTAGTTTACGAGTAATGCTGTTTTAGTTTACGAGTAATGCTGTTTTAGTTTACGAGTAATGCTGTTTTAGTTTACGAGTAATGCTGTTTTACTTTACGAGTAATGCTGTTTTACTTTACGAGTAATGCTGTTTTACTTTACGAGTAATGCTGTTTTACTTTACGAGTAATGCTGTTTTAGTTTACGAGTAATGCTGTTTTAGTTTACGAGTAATGCTGTTTTAGTTTACGAGTAATGCTGTTTTAGTTTACGAGTAATGCTGTTTTAGTTTACGAGTAATGCTGTTTTAGTTTACGAGTACTGCTGTTTTAGTTTACGAGTAATGCTGTTTTAGTTTACGAGTAATGCTGTTTTAGTTTACGAGTAATGCTGTTTTAGTTTACGAGTAATGCTGTTTTAGGTATGTCTACCATCAAAACCAGTCACATTTTTCGCTTTTCTATAATTACGCTTGTCAATATTTTGAATGACACGCATGCATTTCAACAAGGTATGTGAAGCGAGTTGCACGTGCAACATGCATACCAGGAAGATTTGCAAGCCACATGGTAGCGTCAGAAACCCACATTGTGACAGGGGGAAAAACGATTCCAAAAATAGCGAGACTGAGTCTCCAAGTAAGAGGCATAGCCGTAGGCCTGGTTCAGGGTGGACTCTCACATTTGCAAGTAAGTTAAACTGTTACATGTAATAAAATTGTACTCAAACCAGTGAGTAAGGTACAACCATTTGAATGTGATACATTAGTTACATCGCGGCTCGTTTGCATGTAGGATACGGTGGATAGCATCTGGTAGTGTTTACTCATTGTGTATTTTTTCTGACCGTCCGTTTGTTCTACTGTGTTTCCCGTCCGTTTGTTCTACTGTGTTTCCCGTCCGTTTGTTCTACTTTCCCGTCCGTTTGTTCTACTGTGTTTCAGGTCGCTAGAAGGATGAACGTTCTGAAGAGGACCATTACTAGTTTGATGAATAAGTTCCGACTAACTGGAAATGTCTGTGACGTCGTGAGAAGACCTTGCAGCCGAGTGACTTCGCACCGCCAAGATCGCTACATCGAAGTGACCAACATGGGGGACAGACGACGTCCGGCTACTGTCACAGCTAGAGACTGTTGGAAACCATGGACTCCCCATCAGTGATCAGACAGTGCGGAACTGACTGCGGAACAATCGTATCAGACCACGACGGCCGTTTGTGGGTATTATTCTAACGCCTCGTCATCGAGCGGCAAGACTACGATGCGCTCGGACTCACCGACGCTTCATGAGGGCTAATTGGGCAGTTGTATTGTTCACAGACGAGCGTCGCTTTAATCTCCAAGGTCACGATGGGCGTACGCGGGTATACAGACGGACTGGTGAGCGTTTTACAGACCCATGTGTTGTAGAGATAGACATATTCGGTGGAGGATCGGTCATGATCTGGGCCGGTGTGTCATTCCACACGAAGACAGGCACTGTTGTGATCGACGGTAACCTTAGCGCAGCCAGATACCAGGATGAAGTTCTGAGACCGATTGCCATTCCACACATACGACAGAATAGAGGGATGCAACTGATGCAGGATGGTGCCCCATGCCACACAGCAAGAGCCACGAGAAACCTTCTAACTGCCAGTAGAATCAACGTGTTGCCATGGCCTGCCAATTCCCCTGACCTGAACCCGATTGAGAATCAGTGGGACGAACTAGGACGGCGGACACGAGCCGGAGCGAATCCACCACGGAACCTACAAGACCTGCGCGTGAGATTGACAGCAGAATGGGCAAACATTCCACAATTACTAAAATTACTAATCTCTTCAGGAGGCGTCGCTCATATGGGCAACCGGTAGCGACGATAAATGAACGTAAAACACTGACACACACAATGAGGGTACATGTTATCGAGCTGTTCATGGTGTCAAAAGAAAGGTACTATTATGCCGTGTGTGTTTTACGTTTATTTATCGTCACTACTGGTTGCCCATATCAGCGACGCCTCCTGAAAAGATTAGTAATTTTAGATTGTTGGAGGATAGTGCAATGATACAGACAGAGACCCATTCCAGAGTATCCTCTTGTTCTTTTACGTGCATGGTGTAAAGCACCGACACGAGACCTCGGTTTAACGTCCCATCTGAAGGACTGTTAATTTTATTATGGTCAGATGGGGGATCGAACCTGCGATCCCTGTATTACCAGTCCAGCGTGTTACCACTGGGAGCTTCCAGTAAATAACGTGTCGGTACAGGAGATGCTTTCAGTGGGAGTTTCCAGTAAATATCGTGTCGCTACAGGATATGCTGTCAGTGGGAGTTTCCAGTAAATAACGTGTCGGTACAGGAGATGCTGTCAGTGGGAGTTTCCAGTAAATATCGTGTCGCTACAGGATATGCTGTCAGTGGGAGTTTCCAGTAAATATCGTGTCGATACAGGAGATGCTTACAGTAGGAGATTCCAATAAATAACGTGTCGGTACAGGAGATGCTTACAGTGGGAGATTCCAATAAATAACGTGTCGGTACAGGATATGCTGGTCAGTGGGAGTTTCCAGTAAATATCGTGTCGCTACAGGATATGCTGTCAGTGGGAGTTTCCAGTAAATATTGTGTCGGTACAGGAGATGCTAACAGTGGGAGATTCCAATAAATAACGTGTCGGTACAGGAGATGCTGGTCAGTGGGAGATTCCAATAAATATCGTGTCGGTACAGGATATACCTTCAGTGGGAGATCATATATAAATAGGAAGAATACTAACATGGGAAAAGCTTGGTGACGTTGAGTTGCGCTGTGCTTTATAATGACCTCTACCACGGGACGCCCATTCGTCCATCACTTTCCTAAGATTATCTTCAGTTTTCGCGAACACTGTGAATTTTTCCTGGCGGTCGTTAAGGATGCAGACGACAGTCTGGTCAAACTTAAGTTTACGCTGAATAAACTGCCTCAATCGGACGATTTCTGCATATGAACCAATAATGTCAATATCTGCTTCCATGAGATTATCCACGTCTGCTTGTAGTTGGTCTACCATGGGTTTGACTTGTTCCACATCGTCATAGCTATAAGAACAGAACATTTTTCAGACTTGTACATAGTACATCGTCAATTATACACACCCACATAATTATGTAACATATAAATACTAATTCACGTGAATTGGTACAAAACAATTGGCAATATCTTCAATAGCAGAGGATGAACATATTACATAATAATATTTAAAAGTGAAGTTCTAACTTTCAACGATTCTTTAACTAAATTAGCTAAAAATAGATTTATTGCAGATTGCATTAGGTCAATATACTTGTACAGTGACAGCCTTTGATAGACACATGTTTAATGCACCTTTTCCTGGTCTCATTAAAACAAGAACATATAAAATGGTACTCATCTTCAAAATATTGAGTATTACACCATAAACAATAGCTTTCATTTCTTTCATATAAGAATGACATTAGATCACACAATTTACGAATATGACAACTATTAGCACACACACACACACATCACCTGACGGTAAATACATTAATGGCAACAATTCATAGTGTGTGTTTTACGTTTATTTATCGTCGCTACCGATTGCCCATATGAGCGACGCCTCCTGAAGAGATTAGTCATTTTAGATTGTTGGAGGATAGTGCATGATACAGACAGAGACCCATTCCAGAATCTCCTCTGGTTCCTTTACGTGCACGGTGTAAAGCACCGACACGAGACCTCGGTTTAACGTCCCATCTGAAAGACTGTTAATTTTATTAGGGTCAGACGGGGGATCGAACCTGCGATCCCTGGATTACCAGTCCAGTGTGTTACCACTGGACTACAGATCCGTCTACAGTCCAGTTTGTTCTGTGGGTTACAGCTTAGATAGGACGAACGACTATGCTATGCAGGTAATAGTTTTTAGCTGGGAAAGCAATACGTCACTTTTGGCCTACACATGGCGGATTTCTTTGGGTGGACCAACAGTCTGCTGTTAACAGGTACAGACGGGTCAGTAGTCCAGTGATTAACACGTTGGACTGCGAATTCAGGGATCTCAGGTTCAATCCCACGTCTGATCCTAATAATACATGTATTAACAGTCTGTCAGGTGGGACTTTAAACCGAGGTCTCGTGTCGGTGCTGTACGCCATGCACGTAAACGAACCAGCGGAGACGCTGAAATGGGTCTCTGTCTGTAACATTGTACACATGTTAACAGGTATAGTAATTAACTATTGAAGCATAGGATCTAGCATGAGTGGTGATTTCATAAAATATGGTATAAAATCATCACGAATGTAAGGTCCTTTTTATCACATTACCATATTGGGCCACAATTATATTTTTGAACAAATTAACACTGCTACTTTCATTTTGGCTCCAATTATCATCGCAAATAGTCATGACGTCACTAAATTTTCACGACGTCACTAATATGTTTCAAACAGCGTTATGATTGCACCAATATTTCTTTTAAATCGTAGTTTGTCTTACCATTAATGCTATGTACCAATTCAAAGAGATATATGCATACTTTAAAGTTTAATTTACAAATAATAAGGATTATTCTCTCAACCAATCAGAATCCTTCCACGTGTTATTACACATGTGTAGCCTACATATAAGAAATTATGAAATTGTGTTATTACATACAGACGGATATGTAGTCCAGTGGTAACACGCTGGACTGGTAATCTAGGGATCGCAGGTTCGAACCCCCGTCTGACCCTAATCAAATTAACAGTCTTTCAGATGGGACGTTAAACCGAGGTCTCGTGTCGGTGCTTTACACCGTGCACGTAAAAGAACCAGAGGAGACTCTGGAATGGGTCTCTGTCTGTATCATGCACTATCCTCCAAAATCTAAAATGACTAATCTCTTCAGGAGGCGTCGCTCATATGGGCAACCGGTAGCGACGATAAATAAACGTAAAACACACGTGTTATTACATTGAATACAATTAAAGTTATGTGATAAAAGTAAGCCGTTCCTTATCGTATCGTTGCCACTGGTTGCCCTACACATAGTGCCCTACTAGACGAGGTTACCAGAAGAGTATTAAAGTCGTATTCATTATCAAAATGATTGACCCGATGTTTTTTGAAAGTTTTCACAATTTCAATAACAATGTTGTCACAATCAATTTCTAATAAAGGTTGTCACAGTTTATAAAAAGTGTTGTCACAGTTTATCAAAAGGTTGTCACAATTTCTAAAAAAAAGTTGTCACAATTTCTAAAAAAGTTGTCACAATTTCTAAAATAAAAATTGTCACAGTTTATAAAGAAGTTGTCATAATTTCTAATAAAGGTTGCCGTTATCATGTAAGTGTAAAATACGGGACACTTGTACACAGTGCAATTTCGTCTTTCTAAAGTCGTGATAGCTCAGCGCTAGCGCGTTCGCTTCACGTGTGAAAGGCCCGGAGTTCGAGCCCCGCTGGAGCCGTTACGATTGTGTCCTTAGGCAAGGCATTTAAATTCCACATGCCTCTTCTCTCTCCCTCGTGGTGATGGATTCCATCAGGAATGAGGTCTCGAGAGTGATTAGTATAAGTTATAAGAACTTGTTTCGCAATCGAGCTAAAATAAATGTGTATAAACTAAGGTAAATACATCTGGGTAAAGACAAGAAACCTAACTTTGAGCGGAACCGGAAGTAATCTTACCTGGAAGTGATCTCGAATTTTAGCGGCGTGATGTTCACGTGAACAGATGGTATTCTATGTATGGTCTCAATCTCTGTCCTGAATAACTGACTAGCCTTGACAGCATAGTCGCCTTGGAACTTCCACACCGCCCGCCGACCCATATCGATCTCGCCGCAAATCTCACTACCCTTCTCTTGTTTGGAAAAATATCTGTCCAAAATTACATATGTATAAATCGTAATTTGAAAACAATTTCAGGTCAGACGATGTTATTGATATAGTGGTCTGGGATTGGTTGAGAACGTGTAGGGAAGCCCATAAGAGTTATTGATACATGAACTGGCTGAGTAGACCTGTATTACCAGCAATAGTGAAACTGACTTCTAAATATTAAAATAAAATATATGAGCTGCATTTTGGAATATTTGCATACTATTTGGTAACAAATAAGCACAATAATTATTATAAATGCAGGTGCCAGTGCAATATTCACCACCAAATTACCTTTAGAGTAGGGGGTGGAAATTTAAAAAACCGCAATCGGTCAAACCCATTGAAATTTGACATTTGCTTTGGGCCCAAAGGCCAGTCTGTTGAAAACTACCGTCTTTTGTGTCAAACTATTTTTGGAAAAATTTAATTGCACTGCGTGTTATAATGGTGGCCTATGAAAATTGCAATAGAGGTGTCTGACCTTCACACAGAGATGCTTCTCAAATCAATGTCTCCTTGAGTGACGGGAAATGCATTTGGATTTTGTAGATTAGATCCTATTTATTCGTAAATTCGAATCTAAATAAAAATGGCACGGTAATGAAGACTCCATAATCTAATATTGAACTGAATTATATTTATGTATTTGCCGTCACAAACACATTTATTGTTCCCCCCCCCCCGAATCGCTAGGACAGCTGCAAACCCCCGTTCTGGACTGACCGCCATGCTGGCATGCCTTGACCAAAATATTCCCCAAATCGAATCACGTCCTCCTGACCCAACCCTCTATATATCCAACGTTAAAAACTTTCATCAAAGTTCATCCATAACTTTTAGAGTTACCCTGCTAATATACATATGTGATCAAACATAGCATGCAGACACACACAGAGACACACGCAGCCAAACACAATAGCCACCGTTCCTACGGCAGAGCGGTTAATTATATGGTTCAGAAATGAGTGTGTGTTATACGTTTATTTATCGTCGCTACCGGTTGCCCATATGAGCGACGCCTCCTGAAGATATTAGTCATTTTAGATTTTGGAGGATAGTGCATGATACAGACATACCCATTCCAGAGTCTCCTCTGGTTCTTTTACGTGCACGGTGTAAGGCACCGACACGAGACCTCGATCTAAAGCCGCATCTGAAAGACTGTTAATTTTATTAGGGTCAGACAGGGGATCGAACCTGCGATCCCTGGATTACCAGTCCAGCGTGTTACCACTAGACTACAGATCCGTCTGTGTTCAGAAATGAACAAATGTATTGGAAATATGTAGCCTGGGAAATTAATCGATATATTTAATAAACTAGTTTATTAAATATATATAATACATGTAACTAACAACGCCTTTCCTGGGCTGGTACTTGGTGCACCAACCTAGGTAAGAAACTGCCAACTTGTTCATATAACCACTCGACCACGGAGGCGGACATTAGTATGTTATTGCTAAATTTAAGTATCCGTATGAGAAAAACTACTTCAGTGAAACTTTACCTGCGTTGAAGAGTCTCAATGGCCAACTCCAATATGTCTGGATTAGGCCCGACTATCCGGTAGGTTTTAGAGCCCATGTATGAGCTGGTGGTCGTTAACCCGAACTCCTTTTGTATTCTGGTTAGAACTGGTCTAATTCCCCCTTGGTCGCCTTCCATCTTCTCGACTAACGCGTCTGGTATCTTCATCTCACACTGTCGCCGAGGAGACGACATTGTATTATAATACACCCAAGGCACCCTATGCAATACAAAATATTGCTGTTAATGCGAATAGATGATATTTTTAAAGCTTTATTTATTTTACAGCGATTGTGAAGCAAGTTCTAACAACTTATATTAATCACTCTCGTTGGCGCGGATGAAAGCGTATATGTGGTCATTCGTGTGGGAGGAAACCGGAGTACCCGGAGAAAACCCGATCTGGCGACCACCGTACCATCTCACATACTTCCCGGTCCGAGGATCGAACCCGGGTTGCATTGGTGAGAAACGAGCGCGCTAACCACGGCGCTAATCGGACAGCGATAGATGATATGCTAGCCGCATTGTTGGAAGATCAACATGATAGACAGTAAAACGTGTAACTTTTCAACAGGATATATTTACAGACGGATCTGTAGTCCAGTGGTTAACACGTAGGGCTGGTTCGATCCCCCGTTTGCTCCTAATAAAATGAACAGTCTTTCAGATGGGACTTTAAACCAAGGTATCGTGTCAGTGCTGTACACCGTGCACGTAAAAGTACCAGAGGGGACTCTGGAATGAGTCTCTGTCTGTTTCATTGCACTATCCTCCAAAAATCTGTCTGTATTATTGCACTATCCTCCACAAATCTAAAATGCCTAATCTCTTCAGGTGGCGTCGCTCATATGGGCAACCAAAGCGGCGATACATAAATGTAAAACACACAAGTTATATTCAAGTTTAGGTTAAACACATTTCCTTTCGCTCGATTGCGGAGCAAGTTCTTACAACATTAGTTTAATCGCCCCCGAGACCCAATTCCTGGTGGAATCCATCGCCATGAGTGATAGAGAAGGGACACTGTGGATTTAAATGACTAACACAATGACACTCCCCGGGGGCTCATCAACCAAGGGAAATAATTATCATTATAAGACCACCACGTTTCAAATGACAAATGGCTGCATTGCCGTTAATTTGCATAACATGTACGTCCATATATTTGAACTTGTTTCTTGTTTACAAATGAACAAGTATTACATTGAGCTTTACAGCACTGTCTTGCTAATTTCTCAATAGAACAGTTGGTTCCAAAGCTGCAGCCGTTATATGCTTAGCTTATTGGCATAATTTATGCAAATTTATGATAATAACTAAGATGAAAATTGTCATAATTCTCCAAAGAAGACTTTGGTTACACCAATTGAAATCAATGAAACAAAGATTGGTCCAACAGGAAGAAAGTTGAAATGTTCCCCTCAAATGCAAAGTGTAACCAAATTGGCAATAAAACGTGTGTCCAGTAGAAGCACGAGAAAATGAATCGCTCAGTATGTCCTAGTGTGCTACAATGGTAGTCCACCATCGTGGTCAGAATATGTCGTTAGCAACGAGGCTATGTCATGTTTCTGACTACTCGAATTGAAATAGTCTAACCAGTGTGTATTGAAGAACACTCTTAATCGCTTCTGAAATAATTGAATTTGAGTTTCAGTGTATCAATCGATTCTTGTATGGTGTATCAATTATTCATTGTAAAACAGATTGTAAAACAGTTTATTGCATCGAGTTATAGCGATTTTATTCAGTAGAATTCAGTTCGATCAGTAGAATTCATTTCAAAACAGAAATAAATGACACCTATTTGTTAGTTTTGTTTGTATTTTGTGCTTACCTTTTATTGTCTATATATCATGATACAAATAAATATATTTCCATGTTTTAACATTATAGTAGACGTCTAAACTGGTAAGTTTTACATTGACTAGCAGTTGTGTTATAAAAAATGCAAGTTTAAATATTTCTATATACGATATACGAAATCAATGTTTTGTGTTTTGCACACATGACCCTTTTCATTCGGCAATGTATTGTATGAAACATGATACTTGATATTGAATAGACAATACAATTGAAGTATCAGTTTAGCTTGGTACCATGTTGCAGCTAAATGTGCTGTCTTGTTTTACGTTCACTAAATTAAAAATAACGTTGAGTTTAAAGATTATTATAAAATAATGAGTTAGTCGTGTTGAAATATCTGGTGTAAAAGTGTAGTTTAGGTTTGTAGGACTGCTAAAAGTGTAGTTTAGGTTAGAAGGACTGCTACAAATGTAGTTTAGGTTTGTAGGACAGTTAGATTATGTAGTTTAGGTTTCTAGGACTATTAAAAGTGTAGCTTGGGTTCGTAAGACAGTTAAAAGTATAGTTTAGGTTTGTAGATCTGTTAATGGTGTAGTTTAGGTTTGTAGGACAGTAACACTATATAGTATAGGTTTGTAGGACTGTTAAACATGTAGTTTAGGTTTGTAGGACAGTAATACTATATAGTATAGGTTTGTAGGACTGTTAAACATGTAGTTTAGGTTTGTAGGACATATATGCAAGTGTCGCGGACGGAGGGACTACCAGTATATTTGTTTTCCAACCAGGCTGGATTGGTCAAGCACAAAAAAAAGAGAACCAAACAAGTATAAGGACATACATTTGTCTGTAGTGGACCAGTGGTACAGTAAACACAACTCCACAGCTATACCGTACTAAAATGACTCATACTCATTACAAATACAGCTGATATCCGATACAATGACAGTTGCTATGCCTATGCCAGTCTTGTCCCCAATATAAACGACCCGACAGATGGCAGAGTTGTCACAGATAGCAACGACCCAATTGATAGTAATGCTGCCTTCGACATAGACAATCCAACTAATATCAATGCTGTCTCCGATATAGACGACCCAACTAATGTCAATGCTGTCTCCGACATAGACAACCCAACGAATGCCAATGCGTCTTCGATATAGACAACCCAATGTATGTCAATGCGTCTCCGATATAGACAACCCAACTAAAATTAATATCAATGCTGTCTCCGATATAGACGACCCAACTATTGTCAATGCTGTCTCCGACATAGACGACCCAACTATTGTCAATGCTGTCTCCGACATAGACGACCCAACTAATGTCAATGCTGTCTCCGACATAGACAACCCAACGAATGCCAATGCGTCTTAGATATAGACAACCCAACTTATGTCAATGCGTCTCCGATATAGACAACCCAACTAAAATTAATATCAATGCTGTCTCCGATATAGACGACCCAACTATTGTCAATGCTGTCTCCGACATAGACGACCCAACTAATGTCAATGCTGTCTCCGACATAGACAACCCAACGAATGCCAATGCGTCTTAGATATAGACAACCCAACTTATGTCAATGCTGTCTCCGACATAGACAACCCAACTATTGTCAATGCTGTCTCCGACATAGACAACCTAACTAATATCAATGTTGTCTCCGACATAGACAACACAACTAATACCAATGATGTCTCCGACATAGACGACCCAACTAATACCAATACTGTCTCCGACATAGACGACCCAACGAATGCCAAAGACTGTCTCCGACATGGACGACCTAATTAATGCCAATGCTGTCTCCGACATAGACAACCCAAATTAGTGTGGACAGCAACAAGCTTCTGTCCATTCGTGGCATTGTTAAAGGTTCCATTTTGGCTTAGGGAAAAAAATAAACGTAACATGTTCTCCCGATAGCGACTGTCTGAATTGCACAGACACCACTGATATATGAAGATTAATAACTATTTTATTATTAGTTATATCTAAATATCAAGGAGTTACAATTAGTAAAGATTTAAACTGGTCTCCACATATACATCTGTGAAGCTACAGTAACTAGGTCTCTCAGTTAGATGCATTAAAAAGAACACGAAGACTAGTAAACAGAAGATTTAAGAAAAAGCTTATAACACATTCGTTGATCCTCAACTCGAGCATTGTTCAAACATATGACATCCCTGGCAAATGTCTCTCACGTATTTATAAAGCAGAAAACGTACACAGATCAGTCGCACGCTATATATGCAATGACTGCAACAATTCAAGCAGTGTTGCTAAAATGATTAACTGTCTGAACTGGAAAACATCTTAATATCGACACCTACAATCAGCAGTCATATACCAATACAAAATCGGAGATTAACGTGGTTTGCGTCGACTATACCTATCTACTATTTAATTCCACAGCCCCGAACCCAGTACAATACACCACACCGAATAACACATATCTGGAATGGCAGCCACACACCTACTATGTACAGTTCAGCGGAACCTGTATCTGGATCTGGATGTATACGTCGCAGGACCAAATTTGGTATATATCGCGACGGGAGAGAGATGCGATTCGGTTAATTATATGTCCCGAATCAGGGCAGCTTTGAAGCTGCTTGCTTTGTCAGCGCGCACAACACTATCACTCAAAGAGTTCCAATCAATGATGGTTTGAGGAAACTATGACCTCCTATACTGTTCAGTTTTGCACTGTAGTAGGTTAAAGCATGTTGAATTGTTTGTCACATAGTTTGATAACACATTTGATGTTGTGTAACCACTGAATTGTTTAGGCTTTATGCTTCTTTTCCCCCTTATGGGTGTTAGTATGTCATGACTGGGTAGAACTGCCACCTGCCCCTGAACCACTTTGTACATAAACGTCAGTCTGTTGACCCTCCTTCTGTGTTGGAGGCTGTGCAGGCCCTGGCTCTGTAGTATGGTGGTGACACATTCTTCCTCTCGGGACTTGTAGTCTCCAGTAATGAATCTGGCTGCTTGTTGTACTCTTTCGAGTCTTTTGATGTCCTTGGCATAATAAGGATCCCAGACGATAGAGCTGTATTCGAGGGTAGATCGAACAAGAGCCAGATAAGCTGTCCTCCTGCATGTAAGTGGGCAGTGAGAAAGGTTACGTCTGATGAATCCCAGAGAAGAGTTCGCCTTCTTTATGACCTTGGATATATGCGTGTTCCACTTCAGGTCGGATTGGATAGTGACTCCGAGGTAAGGGTTCTCGTTGACTTGTTGAAGGAAGACATTATCAAGTTGGTAGAAGTGTGATGACGTGTTGTTGATACTAAGTATGTAGCACTTCTTTACGTTGACATGCATTTCCCATGTCGTGGCCCAGGACTCGAGGGCTGATAGGTCCTCCTGCAACATCAGATGATCCCTTGCTGACTTGATGGGTCTGTACAATAGACAATCATCGGCGAAGAGCCTAACTTGGGACTTCACCGCCTCTGGGAGATCATTGCTGTGGCATAAGAACAAGAGCGGGCCAAAGACAATACCCTGCGGCACACCGGAGTCAACGTGGACTGCATATGACCGTTCACCCTCAATCACGACGCTCATAGTGCGGTTCGTAAGAAAGTCACGTAGCCAGTTGTTGATAGGGCCGCTGATGCCATAATCGTTCAGCTTGTCGAGTAGCATTCGTGCGGCACGGTGTCGAACGCCTTGGAAAAATCTAGAATGGCGATGTCGATCTGATGGCCCTTGACTCTGAAGTAGGTCGTGCATAGTTGTGATCAGTTGGGTTTCACAGGAGTACCCGGAGCGGAAGCCATGGTTAAGAGATGTTAAACTCTTGTGCTTGGAGAGATGATCAAGGATATGCTTGCAGATAATATGCAGATAATATGCTCGAGAAGTTTACATGATATACAGGTTAGAGAAACTGGTCTGTAGTTTTCGGCCAAGTGGACGTCACCTTTCTTGCTATATTCGCGTTGCGCCAATCCGCAGGTAGACTTCCAGAGTTGAGTGATTGCTGGAAAATATAACGTAGTGCGTGGGGGGGGGGGGCTAGCTGTGCTGCACAAGTCTTCAGTAAGATGTTTGGTATGCAGTCAGGACCCATGGCCTTAGATACGTTGATATTTTTCAGCAGTTTCTCTACTCCTTTGGTGGTGACGGATAGGTGTGTAATATTCTCCGTATAACCATTTTGCTGAGCGGTTGGCCATTGTAACACTCATATAGCCCTATGTCCATTCTTACCATTCGTATGTCCTGTAGTTTTTTTCCATACGATTAATAACTGTCCCAGATTAGAGCATTACGTCCCGGTCGATCTACTCACGACGTGGACGTCGTGACCGGGGCACATCCCGCAGCAGCAGCAGCGTAGGATTCTGGGATCTTCCGGTTGTCGATCTTGCGAAGGGGGAAGTTCGCCAGCATGTGGACCCACGGCTATGGCACATCAGGACAGATACACCATCTCTTCTAGATAGTGTTTACCTGATACACTATATCTTCGCTGGCTTCTTCGACCTTTTCCTCCTTCTTCTACTTCTCCGGCGGATAGACGAGACAGCGGACCTGAGTTGTGGCATCCACGCTCCCCTGAGTAACAATCGACGACCAGATGTCTAACTACCAGATCCGTATAAGTGCTGCTGCGGGGTGACCAACAGTGAGGAGGGTGGCCCTCCAAAGGACCACGTACAGACCAGGCATTGTCACCCTGACACGGAAAGAATGAACCACCTGAGGATGTCTTCGTAAGCTCCACAGAAAAATAATCATCGTAGAAGACAAGAAATCATCATAGAAGAACCAACGTAGAAAAAAGAAGAATCATCTTAGAATCAACAATAAGCACCGTAGAGGATTAACCTACTTAGCAGACGACTAACCTACTTAGAAACATTCGGTCGCCCAAATGCTGTATTGCGGTGGCGACCATCAACAAGCGTATTATCATCAGAGCATTAAGTTTAGTTTTTGTAATAAAAAAATATGTAAGAAAGGTGTCAGTCGCATGCGGAGCTTGAAGAATTGTGTACTTGTTTCTGTACAGGAAATTCGGGTGCTCTTCTCCACCACAACACACTGAATCGTACTATTCCAGATTGGATCTGGATCTGGATAATTACATCGCAGGGCCGTTTAAGGCATGTAACGCGATGGGAGAGAGATGTGTCTTCTTGATATTGACACTGGAGAGCAGATTGGAAGCTGCTCACTGTAGCTGCGCACACAGCATTGTTATTTAGGTTGTTCCAATCAATTATTGTTTCAGGAAAAAAAGAGTTCCTGAACTGTTCAGTTTTACACAAGATTAACTTAAAACACTTAGAGTTGTTTGTCACATGTTTACTTAGTACATTTGTTGTAGAGTAGTCGCTGAATGTTTTAAGTTTAATGTTTCTTTTTTCTCTTATGGGGGTAAGTATGTCTTGGCAAGATAGAGCTGGCACCTGCCCCGCGACCACTTTGTACATGAAGGTCAGCCTGTTGGATCTCCTTCTGTCCTGGAGGCTCTGCAGTCCATGGTTCAGGAGCATGTTAGTGACACAACCCCCCTCTCTGGATTTGTAGTCGTCGGTGATAAATCTGGCTGCTTGTCGTTGGACCTTCTCAAGTGTGTCTATGTCTTTGGCGTAGTATGGGTCCCAGACACTGGAGCTGTACTCGAGGGTGGAACGTACAAGGGCCACATAGGCAGTCTTCCTGCATATCAAGGGGCAGTGGCTTAGGTTACGCCGGATGAAACCCAGGGAGGAGTTGGCTTTCTTGGTGATCTTGGATATCCCACTTCAGGTTGGCTTGCATAGTGACTCCTAGGTAGGGAGTTTCGTTGACAACTTGGAGGAAGTGCTTGTCAAGTTCATAGAAATGGGACGACTTGCTGAGGATGTAGCATTTCTTGGCGTTGAAGCGCATTCCCCATGTCTTGGCCCAAGTCTCCAGCGCTCTCAAGTCTTCCTGTAGCACAATATGATCACTGGCTGTCTTGATGGGCCTGTATAGCAGGCAGTCGTCTGCAAACAGTCTGACCTGCGACTTGACAGCTTCAGGTAGATCATTTATATGACACAAGAAGAGGAGAGGGCCCAGAACCGTGCCCTGCGGGACTCCGGAGTCGACGTGTACCGAGTCTGATGATTCGCCATCGACCACAACCTTCATGGTACGATTGGTGAGAAAGTCACTGTCATAGTTGGTCAGCTTCGAGAGTAGCAGTTCATGGGGCACTATGTCGAACGCATTGGAGAAGTCAAGGATGGCCATATCGATCTGGTGGGCTTTGTCGTGGTCTTTAAGTAGGTCATGAATGGTCGTAATCAGTTGCGTCTCACAGGAGTATCCGGATCGGAAGCCATGGTTGAGTGAGGTTAATATTTTGTGTCTGCCGAGGTGGTCGAGGATGTGTTTGCTAATGATATGCTCTAGGAGTTTGCATGTAGTGCAGGTTAGCGACACTGGTCGATAATTCTCAGCTGAGTGAACGTCTCCTTTCTTAAATATGGGGGCAATGTTAGCATCACGCCAGTCCATAGGTAGTTTGCCCGAGTCGAGGGATGTTTGGTAGATTCGTGCTAGGGCGGGGGCAAGTTGAGTTGCACAGTTTTTCAGAATGACGTTAGGGATACTATCAGGCCCCATGGCCTTGGTGATGTTGATATTGTTTAACAGTTTCATAACTCCTTTCGTCGTGATTTTCAGAGGAGGAATGCTTGCTGTGGGTATGCGGCTAGTGCCTTGGGCTGAAGGAGGCGTTCCTTTGGTGAACACAGAGCTGAACTGCTCTACGAGGATTTGAGCTTTGTCTTTGCTGTTGTTGAAGAGCTTACCCATCTTCGTTATGGGAGAGATTCCGGTGTTATCCTGTCTACGAGATTTTACATAACGCCAAAATGGTTTACTGTTATTCTCATCGAGACCCTTTTGAATAGTACTGTTTATGTAGTTAATATCAGCTTTTTTAAATTGTCTTTTGCATTCTTTCTGGAAGATGTTAAAACTTTGCCATTGGTTTGTCTTCTTTGCATGTTTATATAGTCTAGCCTTCCTTTTGGTCATACGCTGGAGAGATCGGTTGAACCAGGGTAGTGACCAAAAGGAAGGCCCTGTACACATCAACGGTAGAAAGAAAGAACCTCTAATATATGTCCTACGGTGTCGATCACACACACAATCGTCATCATGTTTGTGTTTGTTCCATTTTTTAGCTTGATGGTGTTACAGCTATGTTTAATATGCTGTCCAAATTCGACATAAAAATATCGTGTACACTGTGAGTGAACATTTGGGTGGATTTATGTCCATTTGGGTAATTGATTCACTATATCAAGCGTCCGCATCAAGGCTACAAAATCAAGCGCTCGATAAACGTAGAAGATTATTGAGCTGCTTTCAAGAATTGTTTTTTTTTTTTAAATATATCGATACGTTTTTTTTCTCAGGTAATTTTGTTGTAATTACTTCATAAATAGGAATTAGTTCTCCATAGTTCCAATAAGTTCTCACTCTAGGTATTTCCCTGAACTCGATACGGAATCAAAGTCTCAAAGACTAACCAGTAACCGATAGGTGATATCAAATGTCAATATTGAATAAATATCAATACAACTGAATGAACAGATGAGTATGTATGTATGTTCCTTTAATGTCAAACCCCTCGCAGGGACTTAGACATGTAGTGTATTTCGGCATGGGTAGAACAGCGGCCCGGCTAGCTCAGTTGGTAGAGCTGTCCGACTAGTGTTCGGGAGGTCGTGGGTTCGAGTCCCACGTCGGGTCACTAACTTTTCCGCTCTTTCTTTGCATGGTCACTTTAATGGCGACGAGGATATATGGTATGGGCAAAGGAGTAGGAGTGCGGCTCCTAAAGAATAAAAGAGGGAAGAGTGTAGTGTATTTCGGTGTGGGTAGAACAGCGGCCCGGCTAGCTCAGTTGGTAGAGCTGTCCGACTAGTGTTCGGGAGGTCGTGGGTTCGAGTCTCACGTCGGGTCACTAACTTTTCCGCTCTTTCTTTGCATGGTCACTTTAGACATGTTTTCCTGGGCAGGCTTAGCCGACCTACAGGATTAACCAGTACTAAGCAATGTGTGTGAGGTGCCTTGCTCAATGACACTACATACGTGGCCTGACCGAGTATCGAACCCGGGACCGTTTGATTCCAAATCCGACGCTCTACCACTGGACCACGGATGCCACACATAGAATGAATAGGCATAACACCCAAATTCTGAAGTCACCTGACGTTATAAACACATTATTATGCATATGTGATAAAATTATATGTATGCCTATAATTAGTATCATTTCCGAAACCAACTACAATTGCTCAGGTACATGACACAATGTCAAGACCCCCAGACCCCTCATATACTAATAATAGCTAATATTATTAGTATATGAGGGGTCTGGGGGTCTTGACACTGTGTCATGTACCTGTGTTGTGATGAGTGAAAGAGATTTTTGATCAGCTGTTGCCAAACTAGGAAGAATCTGAAAATGTTCATGAATTCATATTGTAAGATGTCTACGCGAGGGGTTCGACATTAACGGAAGATAGATAGAAGATAACGACGTGAACACTCGGAATTATCCCGGTGTTACTGGTTTCCGACGATGTAGTGCATAACAGAAGGTTTAGAATGTCCATACACTGCAAACAATTTGATGTCACCGAATAAACAATATATTACCTTTCATTCACAAAAATCTTGAAGAAAACGATTGTTTACTTTGTGAGAAAAGTTGACAAAATAGCGGCACCTCATTCTCGGTAATCCGGAATGACGTCACATGTTTTCGCCTAACTGTGGAAATTGCCTATAGCGCGAACATTAGTATGTAAACTACAGTTCTTGCTAACAATACAATATAAATAATGAACACTTTAATAACAGGCTTAATTTATCATTTTCACTCAAAATTCATTTGTTGGACAGCATTTTGTCTATATACTGTATCTAAAACACTAACATTTAGTTTAGTTTAACTTAGACAAACACATGGGGCATAGGAATTACTCTGACTGGGTGCAGAGCCGTAAATGGACCCATCCATCGCACACATCACATGGTGCCCAACAGAGAATAACTAGGTTTACACAACCATGTATATCTATTGGAGAATCTGTGACAACACATGGACCTGAATGCGAAAAACGATGAAAATCAATATTATTCATAAGAACCCCTTGTGTGTAATAACGGAAGAAACTCATAAGCACGGAAGAATGAGACTATAATGACATTATTTATTCATAAATGTATTGGTGTGGCAGACGATATGTCATTTGGGGGGGAAATTGCTAATTTCTTTAAAAAATGATATTTATATTGCGACATAAAATGGATATAGTGAAATTAGTTTTAAAAGTTTTCACCGCTCATTTACCTGTCTGATCTCCATGATCGATTAGAAATAGATTGGAAGTGCATAAGGTATGTTTATTTATATTTCCGGTAACTGGAGCGTGAAATATCGCATGATCTCTTGCGACTTGCTATTCCCACAGTTAGGCGAAAACCTGTTCTGGGCGAAAATTCTTCACGCCGGGATACTATGAAAAGATAGTTTAGTTACAAATTGAAATAAATCAGAAAAACTCGTAAATGAAATTGTTATTGGGTACGAAGAAGTTTTATCCATCACTGTAGTCATATAATTTATGATAGCTCCGGAATCAGTATATTCAAAATGGACGAGCTGAGATTTACAGCTGGAGTCACCGATTTCGAAACAAAATGCGGGTAGCTTATAGTTCATTCTGGAAAATGATTTTGTTATCCAAGGCTCACGCTAGAGGGTGAAGTGGTCTCTTTATTTTCCGCCACTTCGCCGACAATAAACATCCATTTCGCCTTATTTCTGGAGGATATAATTGCTAATTAATGGTAATACGCTTTGTCATTTGACAGCCTGGAAATTCACGCCGCCAAGCATATTAAGCTAATCTCCCTCCGACATCCATATATTTGCCGTAATCCAATCAGCTTAATAAATTATACCATTGATACACATTGCCAATTAGCGACCCCGAAGCAAACATATTTACATAATTCCCAGCCTAATTAGCATAAATAGCCAGATGATCTTTATCCAAATTATCGATGTTGTGTGACACAAGATGCAAATTTATAACAAGTAGGTAAGTGCTAAAAAAATTTAGTCAGTCGAAAATATGTGCGAAATTTGACTAATAAAATATCAATTTGCTGAAAATTGGAATGTACTAAAGCTATTTACGGAAATAACTTGGGTCATGGTAATATTCTGTGGTTGTGACTAAATTTATCGGGTTGGCTTACCAATTATTTCAGTGCCTACCGTACATGTATAGGTATATTTTATGAAAATCACTTGTTTTCATAGTAATTCCGACTCTTCATGTCGCTAGCTTACATTATGAATGAAATTTTTCGGATTCGACTCAGCTTTTGCAAATGATTTATACATATTAGTTTAGTTTAAACATATTTTATTCAGTTCATAACATTGTTAAACACATACATTCAAATACACCAGACAAAAGAAAATGGATGGGAAAACAAGCAAAAAAATGCTTATATGAATTCCTTTCCATGGTGGAGTTTGCACACTATGTATTTACGCAGTGCGGTAAGTAGACATGGCGAGAGCAGTTGTGTTCGTTGTAAATTAATAAATTTGTTGCTACGTTACCAGCTTGAAAATATAATAATATTCATGTTGTTTAATAGTTCGAACCTTTTATGCAAACTAAAGGAAGTACATTGATTTGCGTTCTTACGATATTTGATTGAACTGGTAAATATAGGTTATAGTTACAAGCATAAAAAAAAAGAACGAAAACACATATATCCTGAATTTAAACACATTTGTATACATATTATATTATTAAAAATGCATGCATACAAATGTGTTTAACTTCAAATGTTCATATATATTGAAATGAATATGACCGCTTTATATAAGAAATGTATGCAAATTAACGGTTTTACAATGTCGTCGAACCGTACTCGATCTGTTTCGTACCGATTTCGTGCATAATAAAATTAAATGCAATTGTTTGTATAATCAACATTCCTATTGGTTTGTCAAGATTTATCTGCGTGCAGGACCCAGAAGGCTCAGATGTTGAACTCAACTACCGTACTTAGTGTATATATATACTGTACATGTAGTGGCGTCCGTGGTAGAGCGTTGGATTTGGAATCGAACGGTCCCGGGTTCGATACTCGGTCAGGCCACGTATGTAGTGCCATTGAGCAAGGCACCTCACACACATTGCTTAGTACTGGTTAGTCGCTTAGGTCGGCTAAGCCTGCCCAGGAAAACATGTCTAAGTCCCCGCGAGGGGTTTGACATTAAAGGATACATACTTACTTTGGTTCTGTAATCTGTGGGTTTTGGCATGCACACGCCTATAAGACGGGTTGGTAAAATTGACGGAAAATTTTTAGGCAATGTTTTGTGACCCACTTATAAGACGGGACCCACTTATAAGACGGTACCCCAAGTTTGAGCCTTAAATCAGCTGAAAATATACCCGTATTATAGGCGAAACCTCGACTAAGTACGGTTTCACTATTTGCAGTCGTTCAAAAGTCTCCCCACTTCTCCCTAAATCATCTGGATGAGAAGTGACTTCTCCCAAAATTCGTTCATTGGCCGAAGCTGGAGTTATGACGTATATGTTTAAACGGACTCCGCCCTCACCGATCATATTTGACAGACAAATTATGATAATTACACTGAGAAAATGTTCGATGACACTTGACTGCTCAAGAGTCAAACAAGCGTCTTTAGTGATTTTCATGCGTCAAAACCCTGTCGCTCGGGTCAAATGAACGCCCTAACTAAGCAATGCGTGTGAGGTGCCTTCAATGACACTACATGTACATACATGACCGGTTATCGAATCGTTTGATTACAAATTCGACGCTCTACCACTGGACCACGGACTCCACAAAGTAACATGAAACTTAAATACTTGCAAGTCCTAGACCAATATGCAAAGCTCTGCAAACTAGTCAATGTTTTCACTAATTCTGATAACAAAATTACAGCACTGCACATCCAGTGGCAGGCTGATCTGGTTGCACCCAAGACACACCTTGGTCCAGCGGTTATTATTTGGTCTGGAAAGAATTACATGTACAGAAAGCTCAAACATGCAAAGATGCTAGAATAATCCAGTTTTACTCTTGAGATTTTGGGGTGTTCTCACTTTCCCAACATTCTGTTTTTCAGGTAGAAAGTTGGGGTTTTGGTATATTGGGAAAGTGAGACACTATTGTTAGGTTTAATAATGGAATTAATTGGAGATAATTGGTCAAAATTGCTATTCTGCACAGCGAAAAGTTACATGCCACCTTTTGGATAAAAGTAAACCAAACATGTGTATAAAAAGACTTTATTGGCTTTTAAATTACTTAAGCATATACATTTGCACTGTGAATAATGGAAGAAACATCCCTTCACTGCTACGACCAGGTAGACAGCGATAACGGCATGTTTCGCTGCAACTTCGAAGTCCATCATGACAGTTTCTGGTTTGAGTTCGATGTTGTGCTGGTCACCAGCGCCCTGAACAAGTTCAAACAGCCATCTGTAGGTGGTCTCGCGTTTGATCGGTAACAGCACATATATAAGAGAGTACACATGTACCCATCAACCATAACATGGATTGTGTACTTCTGGTAGAAGTATGATATGATGGACTGGAGTATAAGGTCCCATCGACATACCAAATGTCGGCTCTCGAGAGTTCCATTAAGTTCTCCAACGTAGCGAACACGATGATGCGGTTTTCTTCCCCATCATCCGCAAGTAGGAACTTATCGCCCGCCGTCGTCTCAGTCCATTTTCCATCCAACTTCTTGTCGAACCTTCGGTAACTTAGGTTGTAGTTTCGTCCTTGGGATCACGTGTGATATTATTCACTGTAACATTGTTTTGTAAATACAAATGATAACAGACTAATAACAGACCGCTCAAATTATGTATGCATTTTTATAAAATGAAATCATCATTTACCTGTACAAAACAGGACGAGCAGAATAGAATGTCGGTAACTTGATCGCGACAGCCTCTGTATCCTCATCCCATGCTGGTGTTTGAAGAGTGGCTAACATATCGTGGTATATGGCAGGTATCGGCTCAATGGTATCTCGCACTCGTTTCCGATTGTTGCTCATCATTTGTTTCGCTGTAACTCCGACAGGGTCCTGTGGGTAGTTGTGATTCACCATTATCTTAGTTGGAATCCCATTCTTTGCTGTACAATCTCGGTTCACACAGTTCCAGTAGCTGCGGTCGCCTCTTCTTGTCTTCAAATTGAACAAGTATTCATTGTGTACCAGCGTCTGAGATCCATGACTGTTCTCTATAAACCGTACTCGGACTTGAGCGTTTGCCACGATGCAAGTGTACAGTTCAACATATTTGGTGGAATATATATACACTTTCACAGTAGAGTTACAATTATATGTAATTAACCCTTTCAACCCCACAGGCCTCTAAATAGGCTTATGAAAAGTGTAGATCCAGATGAGCCGGCTCGTAACGAGCCGTCTCATCAGGATCTGCACTTTTTTGCCAGTAATAATTATTACTATATTTAGATAAAATTACCCATTTTGATAAATGAACTGGTCCAAATGTAATTTTCTTATTAATTTATTGGTCTAAAAATAGCATGCACCAGTCCATGTCAGTTACTTGGTGTTGAAAGGGTTAAGATACACACACATTTAATGTGAAATTTAGTCTAATCATATGTCTGTAGTTAACATTAACCCATTCAACACCAAGTAACTCACATGGACTGGTCCATGATATTCATAAACCAATAAATGAATCAGAAAATCACATTTGGACAAGTTCATTTATCAAAATGGGTAATTATGTCTAAAAATAGTCATATCACTGGCAAAAAGTGCAGATCCTGATGAGACGGCTCGTCACGAGCCGGCTCATCTGGATCTACACTTTTTGTAAGCCTATTTAGAGGTCTGTGGTGTTGAAAGGGTTAATTGTAATTGAAACTATTGACAATATATTATTTAATCAAGTATTCAATCATCAAGTATGATTCATTTGATCTTGTCTGATACTGTAATAATTTATTATTAAACATGTGTGTAACGCACCTTTAAGCCCAGCAGTCCAGCAATATACTTACCACACATGTACGGCAAAGATGTGAAAGTTGAATGTTCGGAAAGCGAGACAGTCTAGACAGCCCAAAAAATCAGAATGTTGGGAAAATGAGATACAACAACGTTGAAAATCAATGATCCTTGAGGTCAAATCTTGGTTGTATCTCACTTTCCCAACATTTTGATTTTTCAACATCTAGTGAACACCCTTTTGTGAGGCATTGCAATAAACCATGCAATATCCACCATCATAGAAATAGGTTTTTAGCATAGAGACAAGCATGGAGGAATTCCATTCATTTTGACGCTGAATTCTGGCGTTTTTTCTCTTTTCAACGGACAATATTAATGGAGTATATCTGGTTTTTTTCTTTATAATAATTTTTTTTTTTCTTTATAATAGTTATTTGTTTTTTCTTTATAATACTGTGTGCCCCCGTTTAAACGCCCCCTCCCTAATAAACGCCCCCTCCCATTTTGAAGCAAAACAACATAATTCTTCCCTCAGTGTCTGCTGCTATCATAGTCTGTCCATAGTCTATCCTAGCGCTACATGACCTTAGATGTTGATGCGCCGTAAAACACCATTCATTCATTATCATAGTCTGTACTGATAGAAACACAGTGGTCTGTGTCGATGTCAGATACCGACAACTCCACGGTGGAGCGTCCCTGGCCTCCTGGACCAGAGTGTCGGTGGCCCCCTCAATCATTTCACTGACCTAGTTCGTTTTCCGTGAATCATTCAAAGTCTTCTTGATTGTCCTCCTGGTCAGACTGCTCACCGACATGTAATTCCACACTTTTTGAAAGAACAGCGAATGATAGCTGGTGTGATATTGTCCCATGCTTCTTTAATCCAGCGTATCAATAACGCTTTCGGTGGTGCACGTCTGTTTGCTTTCGGTGTCACATCGACTAGGCCCCAGAACAAATGTTCATCATAAAGTTCTGCAAGTTTGGATCCGAACACTTTGACTGCTTTTAATTTAAATGCAGCAGAATATGACCGATGCCCACGTGATGTTGATTCCATTTTTATGACGCATGTGTGAAAGCTGCAGGGAGGGAACGATCACATGATATTTTTCGCTGAAATTACATTGCTCGGCGGTGAATGATTTTGAAGTTTTTTCCCGCTTCAGTCCATGTCCATATATGGTAATCGATGCAAGGTTAAACTGCTCTCCAGATACTCACACTACACACGTGTCGGTTCGTTGCTATGGATACGCTATACTAGTAGATAATAGGGACTGTTTCAAGAGGTACGAAGAAAGGGGGGGCGTTTAAAGGAGTCCCACATATACTTTGCATATAATTTGTCGCAAATTGCATCGCCCCCGGGGGCGTTTAAACGGGGGTATACGGTAGTTATTATTTTTTCTTTATAATAGTTTTTCTTATTTTTCTTTATAATAGTTTTCTTTCTTTCTTTATAATAGTTATTCTTTTTTTAATTTTTTTAGCATGCAAAGCGATATAGATATTGTTGTTGATTATAAATTATTAATGATCATTCATGGAATATATCTCAGTTATTAATTAGTGCAAATCTTGCTGGTATGAATAGAACATACATGTATATATTTGACGCCATTAATTAGTGCAAATCTTGCTGGTATGAATAGAACATACATGTATATATTTGATGCCATTAATTAGTGCAAATCTTGCTGGTATGAATAGAACATACATGTATATATTTGATGCCATTAATTAGTGCAAATCTTGCTGGTATGAATAGAACATACATGTATATATTTGACGCCATTAATTAGTGCAAATCTTGCTGGTATGAATAGAACATACATGTATATATTTGACGCCATTAATTAGTGCAAATCTTGCTGGTATGAATAGAACTACATGTATATTTTGACGCCATTAATTAGTGCAAATCTTGCTGGTATGAATAGAACACATGTATATATTTGACGCCATTATTAGTGCAAATCTTGCTGGTATGAATAGAACATACATGTATATATTTGACGCCATTAATTAGTGCAAATCTTGCTGGTATGATAGAACATACATGTATATATTTGACGCCATTAATTAGTGCAAATCTGCTGGTATGAATAGAACATATATATTTTTGACGCCATTAATTAGTGCAAATCTTGCTGGTATGAATAGAACATACATGTATATATTTGACGCCATTAATTAGTGCAAATCTTGCTGGTATGAATAGAACATACATGTATATATTTGATGCCATTAATTAGTGCAAATCTTGCTGGTATGAATAGAACATACATGTATATATTTGATGCCATTAATTAGTGCAAATCTGCTGGTATGAATAGAACATACATGTATATATTGATGCCATTAATTAGTGCAAATCTTGCTGGTATGAATAGAACATACATGTATATATTTGACGCCATAATTAGTGCAAATCTTGCTGGTAGAATAGAACATACATGTTATATATTTGATGCCATTAATTAGTGCAAATCTTGCTGGTATGAATAGAACATACATGTATATATTTGACGCCATTAATTAGTGCAAATCTTGCTGGTATGAATAGAACATACATGTATATATTTGACGCCATTAATTAGTGCAAATCTTGCTGGTATGAATAGAACATACATGTATATATTTTGACGCCATTAATTAGTGCAAATCTTGCTGGTATGAATAGAACATACATGTATATATTTGACGCCATTAATTAGTGCAAATCTTGCTGGTATGAATAGAACATACATGTATATATTTGACGCCATTAATTAGTGCAAATCTTGCTGGTATGAATAGAACATACATGTATATATTTGATGCCATTAATTAGTGCAAATCTTGCTGGTATGAATAGAACATACATGTATATATTTGATGCCATTAATTAGTGCAAATCTTGCTGGTATGAATAGAACATACATGTATATATTTGATGCCATTAATTAGTGCAAATCTTGCTGGTATGAATAGAACATACATGTATATATTT
>CM026393.1:15849088-15910502 GCA_014843695.1 Archivesica marissinica
CCATTAATTAGTGCAAATCTTGCTGGTATGAATAGAACATACATGTATATATTTGATGCCATTAATTAGTGCAAATCTTGCTGGTATGAATAGAACATACATGTATATATTTGATGCCATTAATTAGTGCAAATCTTGCTGGTATGAATAGAACATACATGTATATATTTGATGCCATTAATTAGTGCAAATCTTGCTGGTATGAATAGAACATACATGTATATATTTGAAGCCATTAATTAGTGCAAATCTTGCTGGTATGAATAGAACATACATGTATATATTTGATGCCATTAATTAGTGCAAATCTTGCTGGTATGAATAGAACATACATGTATATATTTGATGCCATTAATTAGTGCAAATCTTGCTGGTATGAATAGAACATACATGTATATATTGATGCCATTAATTAGTGCAATCTTGCTGGTATGAATAGAACATACATGTATATATTGATGCCATTAATTAGTGCAAATCTTGCTGGTATGAATAGAACATACATGTATATATTTGACGCCATTAATTAGTGCAAATCTTGCTGGTATGAATAGAACATACATGTATATATTTGACGCCATTAATTAGTGCAAATCTTGCTGGTATGAATAGAACATACATGTATATATTTGAAGCCATTAATTAGTGCAAATCTTGCTGGTATGAATAGAACATACATGTATATATTTGACGCCATTAATTAGTGCAAATCTTGCTGGTATGAATAGAACATACATGTATATATTTGACGCCATTAATTAGTGCAAATCTTGCTGGTATGAATAGAACATACATGTATATATTTGATGCCATTAATTAGTGCAAATCTTGCTGGTATGAATAGAACATACATGTATATATTTGACGCCATTAATTAGTGCAAATCTTGCTGGTATGAATAGAACATACATGTATATTTGACGCCATTAATTAGTGCAAATCTTGCTGGTATGAATAGAACATACATGTATATATTTGACGCCATTAATTAGTGCAAATCTTGCTGGTATGAATAGAACATACATGTATATATTTGACGCCATTAATTAGTGCAAATCTTGCTGGTATGAATAGAACATACATGTATATATTTGACGCCATTAATTAGTGCAAATCTTGCTGGTATGAATAGAACATACATGTATTATTTGACGCCATTAATTAGTGCAAATCTTGCTGGTATGAATAGAACATACATGTATATTTGACGCCATTAATTAGTGCAAATCTTGCTGGTATGAATAGAACATACATGTATATATTTGACGCCATTAATTAGTGCAAATCTTGCTGGTATGAATAGAACATACATGTATATATTTGACGCCATTAATTAGTGCAAATCTTGCTGGTATGAATAGAACATACATGTATATATTTGACGCCATTAATTAGTGCAAATCTTGCTGGTATGAATAGAACATACATGTATATATTTGATGCCATTAATTAGTGCAAATCTTGCTGGTATGAATAGAACATACATGTATATATTTGAAGCCATTAATTAGTGCAAATCTTGCTGGTATGAATAGAACATACATGTATATATTTGACGCCATTAATTAGTGCAAATCTTGCTGGTATGAATAGAACATACATGTATATATTTGACGCCATTAATTAGTGCAAATCTTGCTGGTATGAATAGAACATACATGTATATATTTGACGCCATTAATTAGTGCAAATCTTGCTGGTATGAATAGAACATACATGTATAATTTGACGCCATTAATTAGTGCAAATCTTGCTGGTATGAATAGAACATACATGTATATATTTGATGCCATTAATTAGTGCAAATCTTGCTGGTATGAATAGAACATACATGTATATATTTGACGCCATTAATTAGTGCAAATCTTGCTGGTATGAATAGAACATACATGTATATATTTGACGCCATTAATTAGTGCAATCTTGCTGGTATGAATAGAACACATGTATATATTTGACGCCATTAATTAGTGCAAATCTTGCTGGTATGAATAGAACATACATGTATATATTTGACGCCATTAATTAGTGCAAATCTTGCTGGTATGAATAGAACATACATGTATATATTTGACGCCATTAATTAGTGCAAATCTTGCTGGTATGAATAGAACATACATGTATATATTTGACGCCATTAATTAGTGCAAATCTTGCTGGTATGAATAGAACATACATGTATATATTTGACGCCATTAATTAGTGCAAATCTTGCTGGTATGAATAGAACATACATGTATATATTGACGCCATTAATTAGTGCAAATCTTGCTGGTATGAATAGAACATACATGTATATATTTGACGCCATTAATTAGTGCAAATCTTGCTGGTATGAATAGAACATACATGTATATATTTGATGCCATTAATTAGTGCAAATCTTGCTGGTATGAATAGAACATACATGTATATATTTGACGCCATTAATTAGTGCAAATCTTGCTGGTATGAATAGAACATACATGTATATATTTGACGCCATTAATTAGTGCAAATCTTGCTGGTATGAATAGAACATACATGTATATATTTGATGCCATTAATTAGTGCAAATCTTGCTGGTATGAATAGAACATACATGTATATATTTGATGCCATTAATTAGTGCAAATCTTGCTGGTATGAATAGAACATACATGTATATATTTGACGCCATTAATTAGTGCAAATCTTGCTGGTATGAATAGAACATACATGTATATATTTGACGCCCTCCAAATACAAAATAGTACTAGTTTGTTATCCACACAGAATAACTGTAAACTATCCGCTAGATGTCTGGCATTCTCTTGGAGTTACATTGATTACGCTGTACAATATGAATGCAATTGGTGCACAATGTTGACAAGTGCAGTAACGTAATAGGTATTGGCTATTCTGTCAGACTAATTGTTTACAGTGCTTCTGTGTCAAAGCAAGCGAATAACTACGCTAGAGAAGTGGAGACGGTAAAACGCATCCCATGTCACTACTCGATTAGAAATATCACGCAAACCTGCGAAAATTATCAACAAAATATGAATAGACTGTTTGTAGTCCCTAGAATTGTCTGTACTCCCTAGAATTGTTTGTACTCCCTAGAATTGTTTGTACTCCCTAGAATGTAGTCCCTATAATTGTTTGTAGTCCCTAGAATTGTTTGTAGTCCCTAGAATTGTTTGTACTCCCTAGAATGTAGTCCCTAGAATTGTTTGTACTCCCTAGAATGTACTCCCTAGAATTGTTTGTACTCCCTAGAATTGTTTGTACTCCCTAGAATTGTTTGTACTCCCTAGAATGTAGTCCCTATAATTGTTTGTAGTCCCTAGAATTGTTTGTAGTCCCTAGAATTGTTTGTAGTCCCTAGAATTGTTTGTACTCCCTAGAATGTAGTCCCTAGAATTGTTTGTACTCCCTAGAATGTACTCCCTAGAATTGTTTGTACTCCCTAGAATTGTTTGTAGTCCCTAGAATTGTTTGTACTCCCTAGAATTGTTTGTAGTCCCTAGAATTGTTTGTACTCTCTAGAATGTAGTCCCTAGAATTGTTGTACTCCCTAGAATGTAGTCCCTAGAATTGTTTGTACTCTCTAGAATTGTTTGTACTCCCTAGAATTGTTTGTATTCCCTAGAATTGTTTGTACTCCCTAGAATTGTTTGTACTCCCTAGAATGTAGTCCCTATAATTGTTTGTAGTCCCTAGAATTGTTTGTAGTCCCTAGAATTGTTTGTACTCCCTAGAATTGTTTGTAGTCCCTATAATTGTTTGTAGTCCCTAGAATTGTTTGTAGTCCCTATAATTGTTTGTACTCCCTATAATTGTTTGTACTCCCTAGAATGTAGTCCCTAGAATTGTTTGTACTCCCTAGAATGTAGTCCCTATAATTGTTTGTAGTCCCTATAATTGTTTGTAGTCCCTATAATTGTTTGTAGTCCCTAGAATTGTTTGTAGTCCCTAGAATTGTTTGTACTCCCTAGAATTGTTTGTAGTCCCTATAATTGTTTGTACTCCCTAGAATTGTTTGTAGTCCCTAGATTGTTTGTACTCCCTAAATTGTTTGTAGTCCCTAAATTGTTTGTACTCCCTATATTTGTTTGTACTCCTAGAATTGTTTGTACTCCCTATAATTGTTTGTAGTCCCTAGAATTGTTTGTACTCCCTATAATTGTTTGTACTCCCTAGAATTGTTTGTACTCCCTAGAAGTGTTTGTACTCCCTAGAATTGTTTGTACTCCCTAGAATTGTTTGTACTCCCTAGATTTGTTTGTATTCCCTAGAATTGTTTGTAGTCCCTAGAATTGTTTGTAGTCCCTAGAATTGTTTGTACTCCCTATAATTGTTTGTACTCCCTAGAATTGTTTGTACTCCCTAGAATTGTTTGTACTCTCTAGAATTGTTTGTACTCCCTAGAATTGTTTGTAGTCCCTAGAATTGTTTGTAGTCCCTAGAATTGTTTGTACTTTGTACTCTCTAGAATTGTTTGTAGTCCCTAGAATTGTTTGTAGTCCCTAGAATTGTTTGTACTCCCTAGAATTGTTTGTACTCCCTAGAATTGTTTGTACTCCCTAGAATTGTTTGTAGTCCCTAGAATTGTTTGTACTCCCTAGAATTGTTTGTACTCCCTAGAATTGTTTGTAGTCCCTAGAATTGTTTGTACTCCCTAGAATTGGTTGTACTCCCTAGAATTGTTTGTAGTCCCTAGAATTGTTTGTAGTCCCTAGAATTGTTTGTACTCCCTAGAATTGTTTGTACTCCCTATAATTGTTTGTACTCCCTAGAATTGTTTGTACTCCCTAGAATTGTTTGTAGTCCCTAGAAATGTTTGTACTCCCTAGAATTGTTTGTACTCCCTAGAATTGTTTGTACTCCCTAGAATTGTTTGTAGTCCCTAGAATTGTTTGTACTCCCTAGAATTGTTTGTACTCCCTAGAATTATTTGATATGTATACCACTATGATACTGATAGTGATCAAAAGGTATCGCCGGTTTAGTTTATAGACATTTATTTTAGCTCGATTGCGAAACAAGTTCTTACAACTTATATTAATCACTCTCGAGACCTCATTCCTGATGGAATCCATTGCCACGAGGGAGAGAAAAGAGGCAACGTGGAATTTAAATGCCTTGCCTAAGGGCACAATTGTAACGGTTCCAGCAGGGCTCGAACTCCGGACCTTTCGCATCTGAAGCGAACGCGCATCCACTGCACTATCACGACTTCCACGCCGGTTCAGTCAGTAAACAGAGATATCTGTGTATCGCCACTAGCCGCTTTCATACATTATTATTCACTAAAATATTGTTTTAACTGGTTGCTTCCATAATTAACGAAACCCTATTTTGTATCATTACAGTGTTAATAATCTATTATTTAGATGTTTTGTTTTATTTAGCGAACTGTCGATTATCGTGGTCACAAGTTTGGTGGTTGTTTGTTTGAAAAATTGAAATTTGAAACTTTTTAATTTGATAAAACGTCTATTTTTACATAAAAACATATTCGATGGCATTGTACAAATAAATAAAATAAATATCAAAGCGAATTAATAATGGACATTTACATCATACTACTTAACAGTTATTAATAATTAAACTTTGAGACAATTAGAATGAAATACAATATCCTAAAATCAATATAAAACTCGGTATAACAATAAATATTAAAATATTACATTCACGACTAAGAATATAAAACAGTTTGTTTAAGACTAACTGATGCACTTTTAGTATCTACAGGGTAAAATTAACATCATTTATTTAATACATCTACGTTCTATCTCAGTCACTGCACCCACTAAAATAGTGTGTAAAAGTCTTGAAAGTAATGTGTTTTCAGTGTGCAGTCAGTCAGCTGTGAATAAAATGTTTTTACCACGGTGACATTACAGTGCATTTTTGATAGTATGGTTTAACCCTTTCCCCCTTAGAAGTGTCTCTCGACGCCAATGCCTATTGACATATATCGACACATTAGTAGTCAAACAAGCTATAATAAAGACCCTTTCCCCCTTAGAAGCGTCTCTCGACGCCAATGCCTATTGACATATATCGACACGTTAGTAGTCAAACAAGCTATAATAAAGATCGGAACAACCCGTAATAATTCTTAGTAACCTCCATGAAGATGGAGTAGGCAAGTTCACAGCTTATCCATTGCATACGATTGTTAAATTACAGCCAAATGTATGAAATAAAACTATATCTCTAATATTCTCTATGGAGGAAAGGGTTATATTAAGCATAAAGAATGTACAGAACCAAAACAAATAGGGTTAAAATGCACAGTACAACCATTAAATACAACATATTAAACAGAGTCGGGGCAGATGTCCGCCCCTACATAACAGGGTCGGGGCAGATGTCCGCCCCTACATAACAGAGTCGGGGCAGATGCCCGCCCATGCAAAACAGAGTCGGGGCAGATGTCCGCCCATGCAAAACAGAGTTGGGGCAGTTGTCCACTTTAGTCGGGGCAGATGTCAGCCGCTGCAAAACAGTCAGGGCAGATGTCCGCCGCTGCAAAACAAGAGTAGCGGCAGATTTCCTCCCTAGGCATTTTTGGAGTCGGGGCAGATGTCCTTCGGGGCAAATGTCCATACCCCTGTATTCAAATATGCAAAAGGCGATCTCACCTATAAGATGACCCTCCTACTTTGGTCCTGAAATCTGTTGTTCATAAAATGAAGTACAAATTGCATGTTTGGCCAGTGAAAGTTGAAGAAATGTGTAACGGTAAGTTTTTGTTTAAAATAGGTATGGCAACGCATCGTATAAAATTAGCAATTTCATTGTATTTTGTTCTCAAATAAAATGTTACTGTATATACTGCATATAACTGTTTAATTTTCAATCAATTAATATTCAGACATAACAAATATAACACAAATGAATGGTCCCATGTGTGATTTGTCTCTATGCAACAATTGACAGGTGTTGACAGCTTGCGCATAATTACATTACCTTTCATGTTCTACAAATTGTGTAATACAGTCTAATTGATGCACACAAGCTGAGAATAATAATTGTTACACTTGTCAGTGAAAAAACTGTCCCACATGAAGCTTCAATGTTTATAAATATCTGTTTAACAAAAGACCATGCTGTTTTTGGTCATTCATGTCTTAAAGCAGCATTACATCGTAATAAAGGATGTTTTGGGTAAAATATAAATACTAATGTGGTGTTTACAAAAATCGAAATAGTCGTTCAGAAACGATAAAATTCCAATAAATTTAAACCGTCGTATACGCGAATTTGTTTATCAACACACGAAATATCAACACGCACAGCAACAGAGGATGTAGAAAACAACGTATATATTTTGAACATGAAAGACTATCTATCTATCTTCCTCTAATGTCGAACCCCTCGCAGGGATGTAGAAATGTGCCCAAAGACTTAGCTATCAGAGGTATGAATCAACATATCAAGTAATTTAATTAAAAAAGACAACATGGGACAAATGTGGACGATCCATTCCTAATGTAAACAAGTGCGGACGATGCATTCCGGTTGTAAACAAGTGCGTGACCGATCGACTCGGAAAGTCCTACTTTCGGTTTCGAGTTTGTTTTATCGCAAAAAAACACTGTTTACCAAATGAACATAAGCATACAAAGTATAATGTTAGAATGTGTAGCAAGCATTGCGTAAAAATTGAATTTTTCAAATATCTTTTATTTCATACGATGTAATGCTGCTTTAACCTGTAAATGCTTATATGGGAGTTTATTCTGCAAACATTTGACATGTCTACAGTATACATGCATGATCTGGCCGGCAAGGATAGAATTACATCCGGCTCAGTCGCGTTCAGGTCGTGTCTCATTTATATGAAAAAGTTGGCAGTTTCTTACGGAGGTTGGTGCACCCAAGTACTGGTTAACCGCTGGAGCCTGCCCAGGAAAGGTGTTGTTAGGTAAACTGCCCGTCGGCGATATAGCCCAAAATGGTGCTGATTCAGGCGTAAAAAACTAACTAACAAATAAACATTAATCATATTTATTTATCAAGATACATTTAGTACAATGTACATCACATAAAATACAATTACATGTACAATGATATCATATATGGATTGAATTGAAAGCTAAAAGCCTATTACGTCTTGTATTAAATTTCCCATCCCAAATGGGCCAGGGTCACATTCCCCAGTGTGTGGAGAGCTGTGACCCCATCCAGTATGTGCGATAACCACATGCAAGTAGCTTGTATGGATATATATAGAGAGATCAAGGATCGCACTCCCATGTTGGAGGGTAGCTGCGGATCTTGTCCAGTACCAGAATAACCACAGTTGGGGCATAATAAAATGAACGACGTAGACTAGATTTTTGGGAGTAATGAAACCATATAATTAATATTGGAAATTTGTCATAGGAGCAATCATGTACAAGGCACAAAATACAACAGGCATTTATCAGTGCAATGTTAGGCCGATAAACATGCAAATTACCAATTGATAATAAGCCCCAAATATGTAATCTAGAATAGATGAATAGGTATGAGACAGAATATAATATGATAATGATTACATGTATATGGTATAACATGAGCAGTCGACACCAAGCTTAAATTACATCTACATGTATGCCACAATGTGCCCATTAATCTTTTGACAATGGCAAAGTGTGACTAGCAGAAGCACTCAGGGTCCTGGCACCTGGAGACGCATATTGAAAGATGGTTAACGGTAACACTCATACGCGTTGCTGTTCCAGTCTCCCTAGACTTTAATTGAAGTGTGAATGTAGCCCCCCCCCCCTCTCCTGAAACTATGCCCCAAATATTTCTTGGGGTCCAGTCCCTGGAATGACAACAAACAACTGTGTAGTTTGCTTGCTTTCTTTCTTTATTTTACGACGATTGCGAAGCAAGTTCCAACAATTTATACAAAGTATATGTGGTCATTCGTGATGGTGGAAAACCGGAGTACCTGGAGAAAACCCACCTGTCCGATCTGGCGACCACCGTACCATCTCACATACTTCCCGGTTCGATCCTCGCGAGCGTGCTAACCACTGCGCTAATCGGACAGCCAGTGGAAAACAATCTTGAAATAGCCAGAAATCACTTCTATATAATTATATCCCAGTTTATTATCGGGGGGAGCGTATCCGCAAATCCGCTGCTTCAGTTTAAATATACCTCTGGCTACGCTCCTGGTTATGCTAATTGTGCACATATTCAGGTTTAAAACATATTCTTCAACATGTCCTGGTGAATTATACCGACATGAACCATTAAGACATGAACCATTAATCAGGGCTGCTCAACTTAAATCTATCAACTTGTGACAGCCTTCTGTCTGCAAACTGAAACTAGGACACGCTCATTAATTTACTGTTAACCAGTTGATATCTGCGGCAATTAAACATCACTGTTTTAGTAGCAGCATGTCATCCAAATCAGCCACTTTTGAAGCTTATAAACTCAAAAGTGCAGTAGGGCAACAAGATGCTGGACGGCCTTGTCACAGATCATATCAGGGTTCATTCTAGGTCAGAATTGTTGGGAGAAGTGAGAAAGCGCGTGATCGCTTCCTTAAATGGTGTTCTTTAATATACTTCTGCAAAATAGGGTTAAAATGCACAGTACAACCATTAAATACAACATTTGAATAGAAGGAGTGCTTTATAATGGGCCAGTGTATGTTACTAGACAAAATGTTGTTTGAAAATCGTAAAAACCCATTTTTTTTTTTTTAGGGCGAAGTCAGGGTCCCTAGGGCGACAATTTCGCCCACATCGCCCTCTAGACTGATTCCTGTCATATACGTCACATCGGTGTGATAAATACAGAATGTTCCTGTCTGCTCATATCAATTAAAGCGACACTACATCAGTGAAAACTCATATTTCTACAGAATGTATTTTCCTATTGTATGGTATGATTTGTTTCCAAATATTTGCGTCAAATACTGAGTAGTTCAACTAATAAACAAGCGTCGTATACACAGTTTGTTGACCTATCAAAATAATGTAAATATGGTTGACAGCCACATTAGTAGTGTATCCTGAATAACACGATTTAATGGTCATTCTGTGTATTTTAACCATATTTTGTAGACATTTATTAAATAACATCATTTAAGGAGGTGTTCGCGTGCTTTCTCGTTTCTCCCAAAAATTCTGACCATGAAACTTTCATCTCTAAATGCCAGTAAATATTTGTATTGTACAAAAATGAAATAGCTTTTCCTCTATATAAATCCACATCTTATAGCACTATTGACCACTATAAAATATCATGGAGGATAGTGCAAGACAGAGACCCATTCCAGAGTCTCCTCTAGTTCTTTTACGTGCACAGTGCAAAGCACCGACACAAGACCTTGGTTTAAAGTCCCATCTGAAAGACTGTTTATTTTATTAGGGTCAGACGGAGATCGAACCTGTGATCTCTGGATTACCAGTCCAGCGTGTTACCACTGGACTACAGATCCATCTGGAGGATCAAACCTGCGTAGTATGTGTTAATGTAGATTGTGTGTTAATTTCATTTTATGTTGATGTAGATTACGTTGATGAAGATAAGGGAAAGATGCTCCTCTTAGTACAATGTACATCATTCTGTAATACTGTAGTGTTTCCCGTAATCAGGAATAGGAGGGCAGCCCACCCTGCCCCTTTTTGCTTAGATAATTATCTAGGAAACCACACCATTGTCACAAACTGTAATATATTTTGAATTGTAATACGCAATACGTTGCACGATTGATTCGTCCTCAAAATGTTCGTACTCAACATAAATACGACCATGTCAATTCTGCCCTTTTGAGGACAGCCAACAATAAAAATGCCCTTTTTTCTACCTGCGCCCTGCCCTGTTTTCAGACTGTGGGAAACACTAAATACTGTACCATATTGTAAAACCATTCACTGATGGAAAATCCGATAATGAAATAAGTTACCGAATTATTGCTATTTAAAGATTTTGTGTGATATTTCAAATTGATAAATATCTTTGTCACTAGAAGTATGATTTTGAAAATACTATCAATATAGTAAAGAACTGAGTGAGATATCTGATATAAATGCAGGTCGTTGTTTGTTATCACTACTAAAGTCTCACGTAATCTATGAACCTCAAATATTTGTTTGTTTTTCATTTATTCTTACTCATTTACAATGGAATACGGTCATGCGGTCATTATTTCAAGGTCACCATTTCGTATAGGGTGACTTTTTAAATTAAAATTTTGATTGGCACTGTGGTTAACGCGCTCGCTTCTCACCAATGCAATCCGGGTTCGATCCTCGGACTGGGAAGTATGTGAGATGGTACGGTTGTCGCCAGATTGGACATGTGGGTTTTCTCCGGGTACTCCGGTTTCCTCCCACATTGAGAAAGGCCATAATTACGCTTTCATCCGCGCTAACGAGAGTGATTAATATAAGTTGTTAGAACTTGCTTTGCAATCGTTAAAAAATTAAAATTGATTCATTTTAACTGTTGCTTCTTGCTTCTTGTGTAGTTTTGCGTCTTCCATTTTGTCACGCTTAACTCAACGTGACGCTGATCAGACGTCAAAACAGGGGACATTTCAAAGTAATAAATGTGCCTGCATTTTTAACTCTGCAGATATATGATTATAGGATATTTGTTTGTTTCGGTACAGACGGATCTGTAGTCCAGTGGTAACACGCTGGACTGGTAATCCGGGGATCACAGGTTCGATCCCCGTCTGACCCTAATAAAATTAACAGTCTTTCAGATGGGACTTTAAACCGAGGCCTCGTGTTGGTGCTTTACACCGTGCACATAAAAGAACCAGAGGAGATTCTGGAATTCATTGCACTATCCTCCAAAAATCTAAAATGGCTAATCTCTTCAAGAGGCGTCGCTCATATGGGCAACCGGTAGCGACTATAAATAAACGTAAAACACACACTGTTAAATTCTACGTTGTTTCCTCTCCCCATCATTCCATAATAGTTAACATGTTTAGTTATGTTTGAATTTTAGCTATGTGACTAGTTTTATGTCCATTTCAAATGCTTCAAGTTGCTATACAACTATAGTATTTACCAAATCCATTATGAGGTGTCGTTATATTATAGTCAGGATTTGAACTAGTGGCCAATGTGGGAGAAATAGTTTCCATGGGCTCACTCACTTCTCCCTACAAGGCTTGAGATAGTGGGAGATTTGGGAGAAATAGTTTCCCTGATCTCCCACACTTCTCCCTCAAGGCTTGGCTTGAGATAGAGGGATATTTGGGAGAAATAGTTTCCCTGAGCTCCTTCACTTCTCCCTCAAGGCTTGAGATAGAGGGAGATTTAGGAGAAATAGTTTCCCTGATCTCCCTCACCTCTCCCTACAAGGCTTGATATAGAGGGAGATTTGGGAGAAATAGTTTCCATGATCTCCCTCACTTCTCCCTACAAGGCTTGAGATAGAGGGAGATTTGGGAGAAATAGTTTCCCTGATCTCTCTCACTTCTCCCTACAAGGCTTGGCTTGAGATAGTAGAGGGAGATTTGGGAGAAATAGTTTCCCTGATCTCCCTCACTTCTCCCTACCAGGCTTGAGATAGCGGGAGATTTAGGAGAAATAGTTTCCCTGAGCTCCTTCACTTCTCCCTACCAGGCTTGAGATAGTGGGAGATTTGGGAGAAATAGTTTCCCTGAGCTCCTTCCCTTCTCCCTACAAGGCTTGAGATAGTGGGAGATTTGGGAGAAATAGTTTCCCTGAGCTCCTTCCCTTCTCCCTACAAGGCTTGAGATAGCAGGAGATTTGGGAGAAATAGTTTCCCTGAGCTCCTTCCCTTCTCCCTACAAGGCTTGAGATAGTGGGAGATTTGGGAGAAATAGTTTCCCTGAGCTCCTTCCCTTCTCCCTACAAGGCTTGAGATAGTGGGAGATTTGGGAGAAATAGTTTCCCTGAGCTCCTTCACTTCTCCCTACAAGGCTTGAGATAGTGGGAGATTTGGGAGAAATAGTTTCCCTGAGCTCCTTCACTTCTCCCTACCAGGCTTGAGATAGTGGGAGATTTGGGAGAAATAGTTTCCCTGAGCTCCTTCACTTCTCCCTACCAGGCTTGAGATAGCAGGAGATTTGGGAGAAATAATTTCTCTGAGCTCCTTCACTTCTCCCTCAAGGCTTGAGATAGCGGGAGATTTGGGAGAAATAGTCTCCCTTACTTCTGTTTAATTTGAGCTCGGATAGTAGTTCCCCTTGTAAATTGAGCAATACTACTTCCAATATCACATACCATAATCGTGTATGTATAGGTCTCACTGGAGTATAAGACGCAGTTAAAAAACAGAGAAATTCCAGAGAAAAACCTTATTTGCTGTATAAAACGCATCTTTGAAGAAAAGGACCAAATGTCGCGAAAACTAATAATAAATATATATAAACACTGATTGTGATTTGTAAGCATTACTATTCGTGATAATGACTCTGGTGTATGACCACTAAATCGTTAATATACCATATTCTCTCTGAGCACGGCTCTGTGTACCCATGTGCTTCGACGTAGGCGGCTAACTTCTTATTCGCCGGGTACGATCATAGTAGTAGTACGTTTATTTATCCGCGCTGCCGGCGAACCATGTGGGCAAGCAGGGTACGATCATCTGCTCATGACTTCATTTATATAGTACGTAAAATAACGTGTTTTACATGTGTCAGTGACTACAGTGAGTGAGTAAATCTCAACAAGTTCTAGTATTTAAAGTGACTTAATTTCATCATGTCAACACCTAGTCAAACTTGTCAATTTCAACACATTAACAATAAAAATTAGCGGCACATATGCCAAACAGCAGTCGCTAATTGGTTGTTTGCAAAACTTTATACATATAAATGCGAACCATCATTAATTTTCTTTCAATAAAAGTTGCTTTTGTTGATTTTAGTATTTTTTAATAATCTATTTTCTATCTATATTTTCTATATTTTGATCATAAATTAAATAACATTTTTAACTTTGAATCATTTTCCACACGATATAGATATATAGTCTCGAACGAAATCCGGAACAAATACGGTACGTTATGGGACTTAGAGAAAAATAGTATGAAACATTTATTTCCCTTTGTTGTAATATGCCATTTGTCGTTTTTGAGTCTTTGAAACAATGGAATTTAAAAATTCTAATCTGGAGTATAAGACGTACCAGACTTTTGGATACTATTTTTGAGGGAAAAAAGTGCGTCTTATACATAGACATTTACGGTACCTTTAAATATCTCCCCATTTTGTATGTGTAGCCATGCCCTAGTAATAAACTATATCAAACCATTTGTACAATGTTTCATTATTAACAACTATTCAAGAAACAATATCTCTCAATAACTGTTGAAATTGTGTACTAACTTTGTATGAAATAGTTGGTATGCACCACTTCCCACTACAAATGTTAAAATCATAGCTTAATAATTGGCAAATATCATTGAAATTTGAGGAATATTAGCACTTCTCTGATTCCTATTTAATGTATCGGTATGATTTAATGTTCTTTCAAATTTAATTGGAATATTTGTTTTTATTAACCCATTCAACACCAAGTAACTGACATGGACTGGTCCATGATATTTTTAGACCAATAAATTAATAACAAAATTACATTTGGATCAGTTCATTTATCAAAATGGGTAACTTATTTTCTAAAAATAGTTATATTACTTGAAAAAAGTGCAGATCCTGATGAGACGGCTCGTCACGAGCCGGCTCATCTGGATCTACACTTTTTTGTAAGCCAATTTAGAGGTCTGTGGTGTTGAAGGGTTAAATGATTTGATATTTTTTATTTGGAAGTCATACGATATGGTTTCATATTCGATAGCCACCTAATGCTGCGAATTGCACGAAATATATACAATAGTACTGTTGAACTTCTCCGAGAAATAACACACATAACGTACCATGGAGACAACTGTTTTACTAAATGCCGTTATTGTCCAAAGGAGCAATAGCATTCAGTCTTTCAGATGGGACTTAAATAAAAAATAACTAAAATACAAAATTACATCTAACCACGCAGGAATACGATACGCAACCAGTGGCAGAGAAAATGCCATCTTTCACTGTTTCAAAGCGGTGTAAGATGGAGTTTTCTTTCATTGACAGACAAAAGTCTATTGTTCATTACAGACGGATCTGTAGTCCAGTGGTAATACGCTGGACTGGTAATCCAGGGATTGCATGTTCGATCCTCCGTCTGACCCTAATAAAATTAACAGTCTTTTAGACGGGACTTTAAACCGAGGTCTCGTGTCGGTGCTTTACACCATGCACGTAAAAGCACCAGAGGAGACTCTGGAATGGGTCTCTGTCGGTATCATTGCACTATCCTTCAAAAATCTAAAATGACTAATCTCTTCAGGAGGCGTCGCTCATATGGGCAACCGGTAGCGACGATAAATAAACGTAAAACACACTCTAAAGTTGAATACACTATTGTTTTGTGATTTAAATATATACATAACATAACATAATGTTTATTGACATCAAATAGCATACGCACATTTATAGCCACAAATGATGAAGATTGACAATTAGTGAAATACATGCATGATACAGTTTTCTGAGAAGTTTGAATATATATGTAGTTAACAATTAGATGATGAAGAGGTACAATCATGCAAGTGACACATGAAATATAATTACTGCACTTTTCGTGTATTTATGTATTACCTAGATGCTTTCTTAATCGAAAAGCCAAAAAAGGTATATTTCGTTATATATTAGGTTTTCGAATATATATCGGTGTAGGTAGATATTTGTGTTTGAATTATTAAACCCCCCTGTAGAAGGAATGCTTAACCCATTTCATTCTGGATACATTTAAAGGCTTTTGCAAACAACATAGATCCAGATCAGCCGCAGCGTAATGCTGCATGCTGATCAGAATCTATGTTGTTTGCTACATAGCCAAGTGTCTTAGCAAGATCATCTGAATAGCAAACAGCATAGAGCCTGATCAGACGCAACATTCCGTGGCGGCTGATCTGGCTCTCTGTTCTTTGCAAATACTGTTTGAACGGTATCCAGAATCAAATGGGTGAAATACTTTTATCTCGAAAATAGTAAAATAGACATGTAGTTTCAATGCCATACATGTACCTGCAGATTAACCCTTTCAACCCCACAGGCCTCTAAATAGGCTTATGAAAAGTGTAGATCCAGATGAGCCGGCTCGTAACGAGCCGTCTCATCAGGATCTGCACTTTTTTGCCAGTAATAATTATTACTATTTTTAGATAAAATTACCCATTTTGATAAATGAACTGGTCCAAATGTAATTTTCTTATTAATTTATTGGTCTAAAAATAGCATGCACCAGTCCATGTCAGTTACTTGGGGTTGAAAGGGTTAACTTTTAATGTCAAATCAAGGTTATGTGAAACCAGCATTTGTTGTTGTGTTAAAATTACCGGTGGGGTGGGGGGGGGGGTGCATATCACCGAGTTCTATCCTCTACATATAGATATCATTGCAATACTCAATTTGGAAAAAATATATAATAATATTAAAATGGAGTATTGGATGACAAATTTAGTATTTATGAAACCAAATCAGAAAGAGACCGCCAGCGTGGTGGAGTGGTTAAAGTCGCTGACTTGAATACCACTGTAACCTATCATTACTGATTGTCACAGGATCGAGCCCCGCTCAGGCTGTGTCTTATTTATATGAAAAAATTGGCAGTTTCTTACAGAGGTTGATGCACCAAGTACTGGTTAACCGCTGGAGCCTGCACAGGAAAGGTGTTGTTAGGTAAACTGTACAGTTTTTCATCTAACTGATTGGGACTATCTAGAGATCTTCGACATCATGATCAGGTGAACAAAGTTTAACCCGTATATTTCGGACTGAGATCTGATCATTCTTTCTTACCAGAAATTATTCAAAGTATGTATTGTTTGCTTCCCGCAAAGAAAGTTGGCCACTGTATGTCTTTATCCCATTCAACACTACAGACCTCTAAATAGGCTTACAAAAAGTGTAGATCCAGATGAGCCGGCTCGTCTCATCAAGATCTGCACTTTTTGCCAGTAATATTACTATATTTAGACAAAATTACCCATTTTGATAAATGAATTGGTCCAAATGTAATTTTCTGATTAATTTAATGGTCTAATAATATCATGGACCAGTCCATGTCAGTTACTTGGTGTTGAATGGGTTAACCTAGCCTGACAATTTTTCACTTTTTAACTTCTGGCAAAATGACAGCCTGGGGAAACTAGATTTCCGATCGTAGCGCCATCTACTTACACTCACTTTTATGAGGGTGTAGATTTGAAGAACGACAACTCTTCTCTACAAGATAATATTTCTAAATATAGAAACGGAATTATATTGGAAATCGCCGAACAGGCACGATTATACACGATCATTTCCAAATATACACAAATGCTCCCGTAGACTCATTTACATTGAAAACATATAATGTCCCGTTTCTGTGTTATATCGACGAGATGGCGGATTTTAAATATTACATTTAGATGGTAATGGATCGATTCGGCGTAATTGAACTAAGGACGACTTAAATATTGAGTAAATATGTCAAATCAGACGCACATTGTACTTTTTAAAACTATTTATCGTTCCGTTGACCCGTAAACAATGGCGGCCAATTATAAAGTTTGATCAACATTGCAGTGCCTCGCTTTCGATTCAAGTACGTCATTAATTAAGTCACGTGCTAATATGCCTATTAATAGGATTAATAATTTCACGGGAAACCCCGCCAGTTTCCCCAGGCGTTGATATGATCAGAAGCTCAATACGGCCCAAATAATAGTCTCGGTGTTAAATTATGTTTATTTGACTGACCAAGCAAAATATATCGACGTCTGTTCCCAGGCTAGGGTTAACCTATTGATCAGCTTTCGACGTCTGTTCCCAGGCTAGGGTTAACCTATTGATCAGCTTTCGACGTCTGTTCCCAGGCTAGGGTTAACCTATTGATCAGCTTTCGACATCTGTTCCCAGGCTAGGGTTAACCTATTGATCAGCTTTCGACGTCTGTTCCCAGGCTAGGGTTAACCTATTGATCAGCTTTCGACGTCTGTTCCCAGGCTAGGGTTAACCTATTGATCAGCAATTGACGTCTGTTCCCAGGCTAGGGTTAACCTATTGATCAGCAATTGACGTCTGTTCCCAGGCTAGGGTTAACCTATTGATCAGCTTTCGACGTCTGTTCCCAGGCTAGGGTTGACCTATTGATCAGCAGTCGACGTCTGTTCCCAGGCTAGGGTTAACCTATTGATCAGCTTTCGACGTCTGTTCCCAGGCTAGGGTTGACCTATTGATCAGCTTTCGACGTCTGTTCCCAGGCTAGGGTTAACCTATTGATCAGCTTTCGACGTCTGTTCCCAGGCTAGGGTTAACCTATTGATCAGCTTTCGACGTCTGTTCCCAGGCTAGGGTTAACCTATTGATCAGCAGCTTTCATGCAAATCACATTGATTTAAATTATTAGAAGAAATTGTTGTTGTATCATATAATATAAAGCCCTCACTAAGCCATCCATCTCATCAAGAACCTTCATTCCCATCATTTACCACCTTAATATACCTCATGTAAAAATTCTAATAACCCAATCAGCCAACAGCTGGCCATCAATCAGTTGCTTGCAGCCATTGACAGAGTGAATAATTCAAGCCCATTATCATCTTCTGTAAGTTTAGTTTAATCATATTTTATTGCATTCATTCTATATATACAATGTACAGAACAAAACAAATGAACACACTTGTAGACAGGGTTCATTCTAGGTCATAATCTTTTGGAGAAGTGAGAAAGCGCGTGATTGCTTCCTTAAATGGTGTTCTTTAATATACTTCTGCAAAATAGGGTTAAAATGCACAGTACAACAATTAAATACAACATTTGAATAGAAGGAATGCTTTATAATGGACCAGTGTATCTTACTAGACAAAATTTTGTTTGAAAATCGTAAAAACAATTACAAGAACAAGAATGTTCTGTAAGCTCCCGTCAGCATGAAGTGCATGCTCACTGTGAAGTACTGTGATCATCCAGCATACGTCCGTCCATGCATCAATGCTCACTGTGACGTACTGTGGTCATCCAGCATACGACCGTCCATGCATCAATGCTCACTGTGAAGTACTGTGGTCATCCAGCATACGACCGTCCATGCATCAATGCTCACTGTGAAGTACCGTGGTCATCCAGCATACGACCGTCCATGCATCAATGCTCCCTGTGAAGTACTGTGGTCATCCAGCATACGTCCGTCCATGCATCAATGCTCACTGTGAAGTACTGTGGTCATCCAGCATACGACCGTCCATGCATCAATGCTCCCTGTGAAGTACTGTGGTCATCCAGCATACGACCGTCCATGCATCAATGCTCACTGTGAAGTACTGTGGTCATCCAGCATACGACCGTCCATGCATCAATGCTCACTGTGAAGTACCGTGGTCATCCAGCATACGACCGTCCATGCATCAATGCTCCCTGTGAAGTACTGTGGTCATCCAGCATACGTCCGTCCATGCATCAATGCTCACTGTGAAGTACTGTGGTCATCCAGCATACGACCGTCCATGCATCAATGCTCCCTGTGACGTACTGTGGTCATCCAGCATACGACCGTCCATGCATCAATGCTCACTGTGAAGTACTGTGGTCATCCAGCATACGTCCGTCCATGCATCAATGCTCACTGTGAAGTACTGTGGTCATCCAGCATACGACCGTCCATGCATCAATGCTCCCTGTGAAGTACTGTGGTCATCCAGCATACGACCGTCCATGCATCAATGCTCACTGTGAAGTACTGTGGTCATCCAGCATACGACCGTCCATGCATCAATGCTCACTGTGAAGTACCGTGGTCATCCAGCATACGACCGTCCATGCATCAATGCTCCCTGTGAAGTACTGTGGTCATCCAGCATACGTCCGTCCATGCATCAATGCTCACTGTGAAGTACTGTGGTCATCCAGCATACGACCGTCCATGCATCAATGCTCCCTGTGAAGTACTGTGGTCATCCAGCATACGACCGTCCATGCATCAATGCTCACTGTGAAGTACTGTGGTCATCCAGCATACGACCGTCCATGCATCAATGCTCACTGTGAAGTACCGTGGTCATCCAGCATACGACCGTCCATGCATCAATGCTCACTGTGAAGTACTGTGGTCATCCAGCATACGTCCGTCCATGCATCAATGCTCACTGTGAAGTACTGTGGTCATCCAGCATACGACCGTCCATGCATCAATGCTCACTGTGACGTACTGTGGTCATCCAGCATACGACCGTCCATGCATCAATGCTCACTGTGACGTAGTGTGGTCATCCAGCATACGACCGTCCATGCATCAATGCTCACTGTGAAGTACTGTGGTCATCCAGCATACGTCCGTCCATGCATCAATGCTCCCTGTGAAGTACTGTGGTCATCCAGCATACGTCCGTCCATGCATCAATGCTCACTGTGAAGTACTGTGGTCATCCAGCATACGACCGTCCATGCATCAATGCTCCCTGTGAAGTACTGTGGTCATCCAGCATACGACCGTCCATGCATCAATGCTCACTGTGAAGTACCGTGGTCATCCAGCATACGACCGTCCATGCATCAATGCTCCCTGTGAAGTACTGTGGTCATCCAGCATACGTCCGTCCATGCATCAATGCTCACTGTGAAGTACTGTGGTCATCCAGCATACGACCGTCCATGCATCAATGCTCCCTGTGAAGTACTGTGGTCATCCAGCATACGACCGTCCATGCATCAATGCTCACTGTGAAGTACTGTGGTCATCCAGCATACGACCGTCCATGCATCAATGCTCACTGTGAAGTACCGTGGTCATCCAGCATACGACCGTCCATGCATCAATGCTCACTGTGAAGTACTGTGGTCATCCAGCATACGTCCGTCCATGCATCAATGCTCACTGTGAAGTACTGTGGTCATCCAGCATACGACCGTCCATGCATCAATGCTCACTGTGACGTACTGTGGTCATCCAGCATACGACCGTCCATGCATCAATGCTCACTGTGACGTAGTGTGGTCATCCAGCATACGACCGTCCATGCATCAATGCTCACTGTGAAGTACTGTGGTCATCCAGCATACGTCCGTCCATGCATCAATGCTCCCTGTGAAGTACTGTGGTCATCCAGCATACGTCCGTCCATGCATCAATGCTCACTGTGAAGTACTGTGATCATCCAGCATACGACCGTCCATGCATCAATGCTCCCTGTGAAGTACTGTGGTCATCCAGCATACGACCGTCCATGCATCAATGCTCACTGTGAAGTACTGTGGTCATCCAGCATACGACCGTCCATGCATCAATGCTCACTGTGAAGTACTGTGGTCATCCAGCATACGACCGTCCATGCATCAATGCTCACTGTGAAGTACTGTGGTCATCCAGCATACGTCCGTCCATGCATCAATGCTCACTGTGAAGTACTGTGGTCATCCAGCATACGACCATCCATGCATCAATGCTCACTGTGACGTACTGTGGTCATCCAGCATACGACCGTCCATGCATCAATGCTCACTGTGAAGTACTGTGGTCATCCAGCATACGTCCGTCCATGCATCAATGCTCCCTGTGAAGTACTGTGGTCATCCAGCATACGACCGTCCATGCATCAATGCTCACTGTGAAGTACTGTGGTCATCCAGCATACGTCCGTCCATGCATCAATGCTCACTGTGAAGTACTGTGATCATCCAGCATACGGCCATACTATAGTGAGTCTGACAGAAGAGCCGCACTATAGTGATTCTGACAGAAGGACCGTACTATAGTGATTCTGTCATAGAAGAACCGTACTATAGTGATTCTGACAGAAGAACCGTACTATAGTGATTCTGACAGAAAAACCGTACTATAGTGATTCTGACAGAAGAACCATACTATAGTGATTCTGACAGAAGAACCGTACTATAGTGATTCTGACAGAAGAGCCGTACTATAGTGATTCTGACAGAAGAACCATACTATAGTGATTCTGACAGAAGAGCCGTACTATAGTGATTCTGACAGAAGAGCCATACTATAGTGATTCTGACAGAAGAGCCGTACTATAGTGATTCTGACAGAAGAACCATACTATAGTGATTCTGACAGAAGAGCCGCACTATAGTGATTCTGACAGAAGAGCCATACTATAGTGAGTCTGACAGAAGAGCCATACTATAGTAAGTCTGACAGAAGAGCCGCACTATAGTGATTCTGACAGAAGGACCGTACTGTAGTGATTCTGTCATAGAAGAACCGTACTATAGTGATTCTGACAGAAGAACCGTACTATAGTGATTCTGACAGAAGAACTGTACTATATTGATTTTGACATAGAATATACCTTGAAATAGATGCAAATTGAAGAATTTAGACCCATTGAACTAATTAGTGAATACAAGCATGTGTTTCTGTTTAAACTGCTAATTAGTTCAATACATGAAAATTTAATTTTGTACAATGTAGAGTGGAAATTGATTTTAGGCGAATTTAGGTAAAACTTGTTGCATACAGTAGCTAGGGCTTGTTCATGGTTGGTTTTGGGTCAAACTTGTTGCATGCAGTAGCTAGGGGTTGTTCGTGGTTGGTTTTGGGTCAAACTTGTTGCATGCAGTAGCTAGGGGTTGTTCGTGGTTGGTTTTGGGTCAAACTTGTTGCGTGCAGTAGCTAGGGGTTGTTCGTGGTTGGTTTTGGGTCAAACTTGTTGCATGCAGTAGCTAGGGGTTGTTCGTGGTTGGTTTTGGGTCAAACTTGTTGCATACAGTAGCTAGGGGTTGCATACAGTAGCTAGGGGTTGCATACAGTAGCTAGGGGTTGTTCGTGGTTGGTTTTGGGACTATGTTATGCAGTGTTTGCCAATCTGTGTGATATGTCAGTCATTTTACTTTATTCTTTGAAGTGAACATCACTGATGGTCACGGGTTCGAGCCCCGCTCAGACCGTGTTTCATTTATATGAAAACGGGTGTTGGTGCACCCAAGTACTGGTTATCCGCTGGAGCCTGCCCAGGAAAGGTGTTGTTAGGTAAACTGCCCGCCGGCGATATAGCCCAAAAATGGTGCTGATGCAGGCGTAAAACCCGAAATATAAATAAATAAATTCTTTGAAGTGAAGAAGCTATCCAGCTGGCATGTGGAAGGCTGGTGGTTCTACCTGGGTGCCCGTCCGTGCCTGCAATGTTGCTCCTAAGCACCCGAGGTCCTCTGGCAATAATAACTGGAGCGTCGCCGTACGTTTCTGCTGCTTTAAACCCCAAAAATACTAAAAACAGTTGTGATATCGCAGTGGTAGCGCAGCAGTCGATTTAGCTGTGAGAGGTCTGGGTTCATGCTCAGCTATAGTATGATATGACCTTGGGCAATGCACTTAAATTCCACATCCGCTCGCCCATATTGTACGCCGGAGTCGAGGGTAAATAAGCTCAATCATTAAAGTCCACATTGCCACTCTCTGTCGGGGTAGATTGCAATTGGATTTGACTGTGTCCCAAAACAGGAAAAGGGACCTGCCAGTCATAATCCAAAATTGATTGTTCGGCAGTATTAAGATGTGAGCACTTGGAACGTGTTCTGTACACTCCTGAGCATCTTATCAACGTGTTCTATCAATATGTGTCTGGATATCATGATGTATGAATGTGACAGACAGAACCTCTGTCTGCAAATAATTGAAATTAATTACCAGCCATTTGTTATTGTGTTGTGTAGGATATTGAGGCAAGGTTTCTCTCTAGGCCATTATATTTTTCATATTCACCAGGGATCATTCTAGAGGGCGATGTGGGCGAAATTGTCACCCTAGGGACCCTGACTTCGCCCTCTGAGGGCCCCACTTCTCCCTAAAAAAATAAAATTATTTTTTGGTTTTTACGATTTTCAAACCAAATTTTGTCTAGTAAGATACACTGGCTGATTATAAAGCACTCCTTCTATTCAAATGTTGTATTTAATGGTTGTACTGTGCATTTTAATCCTATTTTGCAGAAGTATATTAAAGAACACTATTTAAGGAAGTGATCACGCGCTTTCTCACTTCTCCCAAAATTTCGGACCTAGAATGAACCCTGATTCACAGTCAAACCTGTCTTAAGCAGCCAGTCATATAACATATGTTTAAGCTTTTGATTGCGTAATAACTAGGGATGGCAACGAATATTCGCTCGAACGTCTATTCTATTCCAGTATTCAATTATTCGGAAACAAATATTATATTGTCCTCAAAAATGCCACCCGCTCAGCCACACGTTTGGAAATGCTTGAATCGCTCTGAGAATAAGAAAACTGCTAGGTGTAATCTATGCAAATTGGATTTAACCCTTTCCCTCATAGAAGCACCTCTCGACGCCATTACCAATACAACATACATTGACAATGTAGTAGCCAAACCGATGTTCATAAACCCTTTACCTCATAGAAGCACCTCTTGACGCCATTACCAATACGACATACATTGACAATGTAGTAGCCAAACCAATGTTCATAAACCCTTTCCCTCATAGAAGCACCTCTTGACGCCATTACCAATACAACATACATTGACAATGTAGTAGCCAAACCAATGTTCATAATAAAGGTCAGAATCCTATGTAGTCCCAGTAATATCTATGGAGGTGGGATAGATATGGCGACTACTTATCCACTGTATGATAGCTAAATGGCTGTCGTTTGTATGGAGATATAATAGTATATTAGCCTAAATCTCTATGTAGTCCCAGTAATATCTATGGAGGTGGGATAGATATGGTGACTACTTATCCATTATATGATAGCTAAATGGCTGTCGTTTGTATGGAGATATAATAGTATATTAACCTAAATCTCTATGTAGTCCCAGTAATATCTATGGAGGTGGGATAGATATGGTGACTACTTATCCACTGTATGATAGCTAAATGGCTGTCGTTTGTATGGAGATATAATAGTATATTAACCTAAATCTCTATAAAGGAAAGGGATAACATATTCGGGTACACTATCAATCTGAATAATCATTTGAAGAAGATGATGTTTACTCGTAAAACAGATATTAGGTTTTGCAATTTTTATAAGAGTTATTTTGAGTTTTTGAGAGAATTCTATCGAATATTCGAATACCGTCCCGACCGAATATTCGAATAGTATAATCGCTATTCATTGCCATCCCTAGTATTAACGCCTCTTTCATTCTGTAGTGTTCAAATCATTTCTATGGGGAGGGCCAATCACTAATGTTGTCAGAACTTGTGGCCCAACCCATTTGCTAATTATATATCGGTTATACGATTGTTATTGTTCTATACATGTATATAGAGCAATAAAATATTATCAAATCAAGCACAGAAAGTTGCTGCTTAGCACAGGTGGCTGCTTAATAGAGGTCAAATGTATAAGAAAGTAACATATATATTTGGAACCCGGAACTGGTGTGTACAAACTTAGATGTGGGGGTGTAAGGGGTGGATTAACATTACAGTTATTGAGAATCTGATAACATAGCCCAGTATGGGATTCTGATAACATAGCCCAGTATGAGATTCTGATAACATAGCCCAGTATGAGATTCTGATAACATAGCCCAGTATGAGATTCTGATAACATAGCCCAGTATGAGATTCTGATAAGATAGCCCAGTATGAGATTCTGATAACATAGCACAGTATGAGATTCTGATAACATAGCCCAGTATGAGATTCTGATAACATAGCACAGTATGAGAATCTGATAACATAGCCCAGTATGAGATTCTGATAACATAGCCCAGTATGAGATTCTGATAACATAGCCCAGTATGAGATTCTGATAACATAGCCCAGTATGAGATTCTGACACTTCGTTCCATGCGACGGCGATGTCTTGCAGACAGAGATTCCAATGAGGATCATACCTGGTACTGACTATTATGTGAATATTTCACTTGACCACTTGGTGACAAATGACGTCACAATGTAACAGATACTGATGCGATGAGTGAATTTTAACTTGTAGCGGACTCTCAGTACACGAAATTTCGGAAATGTATATACATGTATCATATATCGTTTCTTCTTTGACTCGGTGTATTTAAATGCTAATTAACTACCCAACAATTTGTTCTGCCTTTACAAATTTATTTTAGCTCGATTGCGAAACAAGTTTTTTCAACTTATATTAATGACTCTCGAGACCTCATTCCTGATGGAATTCATCGCCATGAAGGAGAGAGAAGAGGCAATGTGGAATTTAAATGCCTTGCCTAAGGGCACAATCATAACGGCTCCAGCGGGGCTCGAACTCCAAACCTTTCACACCTGAAGCGAACGCGCATCCATGCGCTATCACGACTTCCACTATTTTGTGGAAGCTTATATAGTCTAAAGAATCTATCTTTAAAAAGTAATCAACACATGACATATGTTCAACATCGATTTATTTTAAATTATGAAATGGACAGGGTTTCTAAAAATTACAAAACCACATCGGTCCAGTCCATCATTTTAAAACATGGCTTTTATTGTACAAGTTTATTGATATTTGAACAGTGAAGTGCGGGTCATTCGCCGAATACAACGGTCAAGGGTACTATGGCGTAAGACGAGGCCAAGGCATTGATAACTCGAATGACAAAAATGTTTTGTACCTAATAAAAATGAAAATCATAGTTAACTAAATGTAGACTCATGATTTTCTTCATTGTACAATGTTTCGAACTCACATGGAACTGTGGTATTGTAACGCAGTGCGAAGTACTAGCACCTTAGACCGCTCGGCTATTACAACCTTGAATTGTGAAATTAATTGTATTCAATTAAACTGCAAAAATCCATTGCAAATGAAGCGTGTAATTATGATAATATCTCAAGTAAATTTACGCTTGCAATAAATATACTGTAATATTTGTAATATGTTTTTTATCGGTAGTAACATTTATGATATAGCATGCTGGGTGATTGCTCCGTTATTGATAGCAAATCACACATATAAGCTATAGCATGCTGGGTGATTGCTCCGTTATTGATAGCAAATCACACATATAAGCTATAGCATGCTGGGTGATTGCTCCGTTATTGATAGCAAATCACACATATAAGCTATAGCATGCTGGGTGATTGCTCCGTTATTGATAGCAAATCACACATATAAGCTATAGCATGCTGGGTGATTGCTCCGTTATTGATAGCAAATCACACATATAAGCTATAGCATGCTGGGTGATTGCTCCGTTATTGATAGCAAATCACACATATAAGCTATAGCATGCTGGGTGATTGCTCCGTTATTGATAGCAAATCACACATATAAGCTATAGCATGCTGGGTGATTGCTCCGTTATTGATAGCAAATCACACATATAAGCTATAGCATGCTGGGTGATTGCTCCGTTATTGATAGCAAATCACACATATAAGCTATAGCATGCTGGGTGATTGCTCCGTTATTGATAGCAAATCACACATATATGCTATAGCATGCCGGGTGATTGCTCCGTTATCGATAGCAAATCACACATATATAGCATGTCACGTTATTTTCCTCCTGCACAGTGGTTCAGTTTCACAGTATAAAGTTCAGTTTATTCATCCAGAGTACCGTATCCAATGTTAAGCCATGACGACAGCCATGACGACCTCTTGTAGGCTATCAATAATATATAACAAAGGGAATCTGTGGTGGGAGGGTGTGTGTTTGGTCCTATTTAAATGTATTTAGAAGGATTTTTCGTCATAAATTTAAACATTTCGTCAAAATTTGCTACCTCTGTCATTTGATAGCAGTGGTTAGCGCGCTCGCTTCTCACCAATGCAACCCGTGTTCGATCTTCGGACTGGGAAGTATGTGAGATGGTACGGTGGTAGCCAGATCGGACAGGTGGGTTTTCCCCCGGGTACTCCGGTTTCCTCCAACACCAATGACCACATAATACGCATTCATCCGCGCCAACGAGAGTGATTAATATAAGTTGTTAGAACTTGCTTCGCAATCGTTGTAAAATAAATAAAGTTTAGACTTACAGGCCAAGAAAGAAAGGATGGAGATCCGATATTCTTCCGTTTGTATACTGAGCAAGCTGCAAATTGTACCAGGAATATTTTCTGCACGTAGGCATGTCTTCGAGAGGTAAAAAGGTGATTAAACACAACAATAAAATATTCTCAGATATTTCCAATTTTTGTTGACCGTTTTCACATTTGCTGAGCAGCATGATAATTAATCTGTGAAAATATTGAAATAAGGAAGAAAGCATACCGTATTTAGCTATGTATAGTGCGCTATCGTGTATAATGCGCACCCACGATTTGGCACGAAAATCGGGGGGGAAACTGAGTTCCGATGTATACTGCGCACGTGAAAAACACAATTTTCCAAGTCAAAATTTAACATTTCTCAAGAATCTCTAAAAATTGTGCTCCGTGATTTTTACAACATATATTAATCACTCGAGATACCTCATCGAGGAACGGTAACGCACTCAGGCATGATTTCATGAAAATTACATGCATATCGTTATCAAACATCTCAACACGTTCTCAAACATGTCAGCAGATGCTCAAATTTCTCAACACGTGCTACCTAATTAACTGGGACCCATTGTGAATGGTTTGTCAATATTAATTATTGCTACAAACAATTGAAATACTGCAGCCAAAAACAGTTTTTTTTTATGCATTGCATTGTACATAGTAAATATTTCCTGTAAAAATAACCAACACATCGTGTCTTTAATCATGTCGTATTTAAAAACATACGGTATATTAAATCAAATAAACTATAATTACAAAGTTTCTTTATCTCTATGATATCGTACGAAGGCAGCGTCGCTTTATGCGGCGAAGTACGAATGTTATCAAATCGCCATTTTTTATGCATTTAGTAATTTCAATTAAATTCTTCAAAGTTTGCCAAAATAAACGCAATATATGCTAATTTTGTGGTCTTATTCATTTCATTTATTTATATAGACTATCGGCAACTGGTTTTAATAGCTAGTTTATAACGTTTGTCGAATGTAACAAATTATAGAATGACTGTTCGGGTCGAATTTCATGAAATATTGGTCAATATTTGTCCGGAAAAAAATGTCCTGATGTCTGTACTGGTGTATAATGCGCAGTAGATAAAATGGATGAGGATTTCAGTAAGAAATGTGCGCACTATACATAGCTAAATACAGTAAACGATAATACATTGCCAATATTGATCTGTTAATTTGGCCTTGGAAGTAAAACAAGTCATACCAGTAATGATACAATCATTATAGCGTATCGTAATATGTTGCATCTCCGACATGTTTAGCTAACTTATACATTTGCTGTGGAGATATACTATTTTACACTGAACTATAGTCATGCAAAGGTATGTCATCGTTATATATGTATTATTATGTTAGTAATATTATGAGTAGTCCGCCTCCGTGGTCGAGTGGTTAAGGTCTCTGACTTGTATACCACTGTAACCTATCATCTCTGATGGTCACGGGTTCGAGCCCCTCTCAGACCGTGTCTCATTTATATGAAGACATTGGCAGTTTCTTACGGAGGTTGGTGCACCAAGTACTGGTTAACCGCTGGAGCCTGCCCAGGAAAGGTGTTGTTAGGTAAAACTGCCTGTCGCTCAAATGGGAAACCGGTAGCGACGTTAAAAAAACTTAAATAAAAAAAAATTCAAAAAAAATAATTATGAGCCTCATTTATTGTATTGATTGTAATACCGTGTTTATTCATGTAACTGACTTTTATGAACATCAGTACTTCCCGAATCCTATGCTTGTATGCCAGGCGCCAGGCTTGTAGGCAATCGGTAACCATTATTTAACTAGCTGGGCGGTTCACCAACCGACCATATCAGACTGAACCCCCCTCCCGACAAGGTTCGAACCGTCGACCTCCCACTCCCTAGGCGGACGGACGCCTTAACCACTGGGCCACGGAGCCGGTATGCCATGTCATGAAATGAGAGAATAGAAGATATTTAACCTTTATTTATTGTTCTTCTTTTGTACAAAGGGCAAATATGCATCGAAATTATATAAACACACAGGTTGCAGGAAGATAACAAAGGATATTTGACTTGAGTTGAGTAAACTGGCTGTATATGCCTGATACAGGGGTGGGGGATGAATAGTTGTAGAATAAGTGGGTGATTGCTGACAGATCTCTGCCATTAGTGATCTTATAATTGAATTTGAGATAGCCATATGATATTTTTCCGATATTGTGCAGCCATTCGGAAAAAACGACAGTTTCAGGTTGTTGTTTTGGAATACTTGATGGAGATTATTATTGGATTACAGTTAAACCTGTCTTAACCCATTCAACACCAAGTAACTCACATGGACTGGTCCATGATATTCATAAACCAATAAATAAATCAGAAAATCACATTTGGACAAGTTCATTTATCAAAATGGGTAATTATGTCTAAAAATAGTCATATCACTGGCAAAAAGTGCAGATCCTGATGAGACGGCTCGTCACGAGCCGGCTAATCTGGATCTACACTTTTTGTAAACCTATTTAGAGGTATGTGGTGTTGAAAGGGTTAAGCAGCCAGCCAAGGGAGTCAGAGAAAGTGGCTGCTTAGCACAGGTGGCTGCTTAATAGAGGTCAAATATATAGTAAAACAAAATATTGGGAATCTTGAAACTGGCTGCTTAATACAGTTGGCTGCTTAATGGAGGTGACCACTAGCACAGGTTTGACTGTAGTTTTCACCTTGTCCTAAATCTGACTTGACTGAACATTATGGTATATCTGATTGGGGTGGGGGATGGGGCCCGAGTGGTTCACAGTCATTCAAATCACTTGCCCTCACTGCTGTATGTTTGAATCTCATTAGGGGGTGGTCAAATTCTTTCATATGAGGAAGCTATCCTGCTGGCTTATGGAAAGTCAGAGGTTTTACCCGGGTGTTCGTGCACCACTAATAGCTGGATAGTTGCCATATGATGTAGCTTGACGACTTTAATCACCCAAAACATACCAATAGACTAGACTGCAACTTGTTCTATTCTAGTTTTATTCCTGCCCTGGCTAAGTGATCAAAGCCAACTTGTTCTATTCTAGTTTTATTCCTGCCCTGGTTAAGTGATCAAAGCCAACTTGTTCTATTCTAGTTTTATTCCTGCCCTGGCTAAGTGATCAAAGCCAACTTGTTCTATTCTAGTTTTATCCCTGTCCTGGTTAAGTGATCAAAGCCAACTTGTTCTATTCTAGTTTTATTCCTGTCCTGGCTAAGTGATCAAAGCCAACTTGTTCTATTCTAGTTTTATCCCTGTCCTGGCTAAGTGATCAAAGCCAACTAGTTCTATTCTAGTTTTATCCCTGTCCTGGCTAAGTGATCAAAGCCAACTTGTTCTATTCTAGTTTTATCCCTGTCCTGGCTAAGTGATCAAAGCCAACTTGTTCTATTCTAGTTTTATTCCTGCCCTGGTTAAGTGATCAAAGTCAACTTGTTCTATTCTAGTTTTATCCCTGTCCTGGTTAAGTGATCAAAGCCAACTTGTTCTATTCTAATTTTATCCCTGCCCTGGTTAAGTGATCAAAGCCAACTTGTTCTATTCTAGTTTTATTCCTGCCCTGGCTAAGTGATCAAAGCCAACTTGTTCTATTCTAGTTTTATCCCTGTCCTGGTTAAGTGATCAAAGCCAACTTGTTCTATTCTAGTTTTATTCCTGTCCTGGCTAAGTGATCAAAACCAACTTGTTCTATTCTAGTTTTATCCCTGTCCTGGCTAAGTGATCAAAGCCAACTAGTTCTATTCTAGTTTTATCCCTGTCCTGGCTAAGTGATCAAAGCCAACTTGTTCTATTCTAGTTTTATCCCTGTCCTGGCTAAGTGATCAAAGCCAACTTGTTCTATTCTAGTTTTATTCCTGCCCTGGTTAAGTGATCAAAGTCAACTTGTTCTATTCTAGTTTTATCCCTGTCCTGGTTAAGTGATCAAAGCCAACTTGTTCTATTCTAGTTTTATCCCTGCCCTGGTTAAGTGATCAAAGCCAACTTGTTCTATTCTAGTTTTATTCCTGTCCTGGCTAAGTGATCAAAGCCAACTTGTTCTATTCTAGTTTTATCCCTGTCCTGGCTAAGTGATCACAGCCAACTTGTTCTATTCTAGTTTTATTCCTGTCCTGGCTAAGTGATTGATGCCCACTTGTTCTATTCTAGTTTTATTCCTGTCCTGGCTAAGTGATTGATGCCCACTTGTTCTATTCTAGTTTTATTCCTGTCCTGGCTAAGTGATTGATGCCCACTTGTTCTATTCTAGTTTTATTCCTGTCCTGGCTAAGTGATTGATGCCCACTTGTTCTATTCTAGTTTTATTCCTGTCCTGGCTAAGTGATTGATGCCCACTTGTTCTATTCTAGTTTTATTCCTGTCCTGGCTAAGTGATTGATGCCCACTTGTTCTATTCTAGTTTTATTCCTGTCCTGGCTAAGTGATTGATGCCCACTTGTTCTATTCTATTTAAATTATCGCTGACTGTTGAGTTTAACAACAATGAATTGAATTTAGATTGATTTGTATTTTCCATTTATAACTTGAATTACTAGAATGATCCTAGGTCCATATTCATAGACACAACTGCAACCCAATCAATAGATTGAAGCTTGAGTCCTCTATTTAACTCTTTCAACACCAAGTAATGCTGCATTTACAGTCACCACGATGGCCACGATTTGACAGAAACGTGGTGATGCTGAGGGAACTTGATGGAATCGTGATGATCGTATGGATCGTGACAACATTTTTGACAAATCAAAATATTTGCCACGATTATCCCGATTTATTGTTAATCTTGAGAGAGCGTGATAGAACGTGGAACTCGTAGTAGAGCGTATTGCAGCTTAACATACCGTAAAACATAGTGCATCTGACACTGATGCTCCATCTTAGGGGATCTTGATGAACTTGGCCAGCTTGAATCCAGGTGATAATGCTTCCTCTCTTCTATCCTGCCCTGTTCCACCTTGTTGTTACTGCGGACGACAAACTATATAGGCATACGTAAACAATTGCCAATTCAGCATTTTCTTCATCTCTTGCATGCAGTAACATAGTGCATCAGACATTGATGCTCCATTGTAAGGGACCTTGATGAACTTGGCCAGCTTCAATCCAGGTGATAATGCTTCTCGGTTGGTACTTTGTCTCTCTATGATTGGTGCTATTCTTTCCAGGATCTCATCAAAGAGATCTGGAGGCATCCTTAAATAGTTGACGTAGGAGCCGTAGGAGACAACATCTTCACGCCTGAGTTCTCTGTTGAGAAGTTGAGAGTATTGTCCCAATTGGTGCCTTCGGTTCACACTTAGCTATAGTCCTTCCTCTCTCTTCTACGCTGCCCTGATCCCCTCCTGCTGTTTAACCAGGGTCCTTCCTCTCTCTTCTATGCTGCCCTGATCCCCCTGCTGTTTAACCAGGGTCCTTCCTCTCTCTTCTATGCTGCCCTGATCCCCCCTGCTGTTTAACCAGGGTCCTTCCTCTCTCTTCTACGCTGCCCTGTTCTCCCCCCTACTGTTTAACCAGGGTCCTTCCTCTCTCTTCTACGCTGCCCTGATCTCTCCCCCCTGCCCTTGTTGCTGCTGCCGGCGAGTAACTCCTGTAAACATTGAAACTATTTCGCGCATTTTAAGTTAGCAATGTTCGCAGACAGTGCATTTCCACGAATGTTTATATCCGCGAACCCCCGCGGTAACTTAAAAAACCCGAATATATCTAGCTCTAGACAGTTGTTAACGTGTTATTGTTTCAGAAAGAAATAATTATCCGGGTAGCTTTCATGTTTTAGTGTTGACGGATGACGTCATTTCGTACGGACTAATATGCTTACAAATCGGAATGGCAGAACTGACAGCTATAGATGTGCATGATAAACAATTCAGTTTTGTGTATATTTATGTGATGTCAGGGTCCCTAATTTCGCCCACATCGCCCTATAGAATGATCCCTGGCTTTTATTTAAATAACAATGGAGATAATTTGACAATATTTAGATCAATATCATATTTATTATTGAATACATTCTATCTCAATTATGATCAAAACCATTGAATGAACTACATCGAAAGTTGCAATTTTTGCAGAAAATAGAACCAACAAAAGTAAGTGGACATCCAGAGCATGGCCGTAAGATTTAGAATGTCATAGTCACATTGTCATTCTGGTCGTTGTGACGTAACTGCATGGCCACAGTTAAAAGTTACACATTCACGTAATATAGTTTCCTTGCACTCTAATGTCCTTCCTGTGCCTATCCAGCCATCTACCTCAATGTGTTACTATACCACTGAATTGAAGCAAAGGTCCTCTGTGTGTCAAACTGTAGTATAATTCTTTCTAATCTTTGCCCTCGCAGAACAACCTTCTCTTTTTTTTAACTTTATTTTACAACGATTGCGAAGCAAGTTTTAACAACTTATATTAATCACTCTCGTTGGCTTGGATGAATGCGTATATATAGTCATTCATGTGGGAGGAAACCAGAGTACCCGGAGAAAATCCACCTGTCCGATCTAGCGACCATCGTACCATCTCACATACTGCCCGGTCCGAGGATCGAACCCATGTCGCATTGGTGAGATTGGCGCTAATCATACAGCTTTAGCATCAGGAAGGACACTGAACCATTTCAACGTTTCTGTTGATGTTTTATCTATGCCCACAAAACTTGATCGCATATAAATAAATAAAAAGATGCACTTAAACTAGACTATTCATTCTAAAATACATGTACCATACACTGATGCTAGGCAATCACTTCTTTCTTACATTACTTCAAAATGGCAAACCACTTAGAATAACATACAATTCAATAAACTACAATTAATTAAGCAAATTGGTAAATCATCTTTTGTTTATCACTCCAACCGTAGAGAGGAAACAGTAATGTCACGGCGGAGACTTGGACATACTCGTTTCACACACTCATTTTTATTGATGTATACCATGCCATTCCTCTATAAATGTTGAACACATATTAATTCACTGTGTAGATTTAGCACTCATTCGCCAAAAATATTATACAGTTACAGGGTTCATTCTAGGTCAGAATTTTTGGGAGAAGTGAGAAAGCGCGTGATCGCTTCCTTAAATAGTGTTCTTTAATATACTTCTGCAAAATAGGGTTAAAATGCACAGTACAACCATTAAATACAACATTTGAATAGAAGGAGTGCTTTATAATGGGCCAATGTATCTTACTAGACACAATTTTGTTTGAAATTCGTAATAATCAAAATATATATATTTTTTTTTTTAAGGGAGAAGTGGGGCCCCCAGAGGGCGAAGTCAGGGTCCCTAGGGCGACCATTTCGCCCACATCGCCCTCTAAAATGATCCCTGAGTTATGACAATGAAGGAGCTTTTCGACACTGTTGATTATTGCATTTCTAAATGTTTTACTGGTTTATATACAGTTTTACAACTGACAATTGACATTTCATCATTACAATTTTACTACAGTATGTTATCTACATATACTGAAAGGCTTTAGAAATGCATCACTGATATATATACATGTACATCCTAATATTGTACAGGGTAGTATGACATTTGATTATTGTGAATAAATTTCAAGTATCTCTTAACATTTTATTTGTATTCACAACAAAATCGACCTTTCTTGGACTTTATAAGAGCCAGTCAAAGAAAGACAGTGTTCGGATTTAGCGCTTTATAAACTCAGTAGCAGTTATGGCCCCCGTTATTTGCGATTACAGCCTGTAGATGTCGTCGCATCGACCTCACTAAGCGTTGTATGGTTGGCATAGGGACGTTCTGCCATTCCTGTTGCAGTGCTAACCAAAGTTTGCGGATGTTTTGCGGTTGTTGTGGATGTCGTTGAAGTCTCCGTCCAAGCTCATCCCACATGTGCTCGATGCAGTTCATGTCGGGAGACACTGCAGGCCACTCGAGAACGTTGATTCCCTGGTTCATTAAGTAAGTTTGGGTGAGACGGGCACTGTGAGCGCGTGCATTGTCCTGTTGGAACGTCAACTGACGGTTGTTGCCGTTACGTTGAAGCAGTGGAACGAGCACATGAGCAAGCACTTCATTAATGTAACGCTGTGCGGTCAAATTACCTTAAATCAGAACAGGGTCCGAACGAAAGTCATGATTAATAGCGCCCCAAACCATTATACTTCCTCCCCGAACCTATCACGCTCTACAACAACCATCACGGTAACGTTCATGTTGACGTCGGTACAAACGAATTCCACCATCTGCAAAACTTAGGAAAATCTTGATTCGTCGGAAAAAACAAAATGATTCCAGTTCTGGTGTCGATTATTGATCATATCATGGGCGCACTCAATTCTGCCGGTGACGTTTAGTTAAGATCCTATTTCTCATCACGTCGTCACCAAAACGGCTCTGGATACAGCGTGATGGCTGCTATTTCTCATCACGTCGTCACCAAAATGGCTCTGGATACAGCGCCATGGCTGCTATTTCTCATCACGTCGTCACCAAAACAGCTCTGGATACAGCGCGATGGCTGCTATTTGCTGTCCCAAAGCCTACATCAGTCAATTTGCGGTAGTCATGCATAGCTAGTGAATTGTAGATCAAAAATAGCTGAACTCGTTATAAGTAAATTCGTAAAAATGAAACATGTCTGAGTTTTAAATAATTAATTAAAATTTCCTCGAGATGGCAGTTAGCCCATTTTCTTCATTCTATCAATTGACTGTTTCTCTTTCTCTGCATGGAGCAAGCTCACAAATATGTATACAAAGCAGGGTTCGTTCTAGAGGGCGACTTTTGCGAAAAAAGAGTTGTCCTAGGGTAACTTCGCCACCTTAATCCTTTCCCTCGTAGAAGCACCTCTTGACGTCATTACCAATACGAATATATTGACAATGTAGTACCCAAACCAATGTTCATAATAAAGGCCAGAATCTCGTGTAGTCCCAGTAATATCTATGGAGGTGGGATAGATATGGCGACTACTTATCCACTGCATTATAGGTAAATGGCTGTCGTTTGTATGGAGATATAATAGTATATTAACCAAAATCTCTATGTAGTCCCAGTAATATCTATGGAGGTGGTATAGATATGAAGGAAAGGGTTAAGCTGCCCCACTGTGTATTTTAACCCTATTTTTCAGAATTTATTAAGGAACACAATTTAACCCTTTCAACACTAAATAGACTTACAAAAGGTGTAGATCCAGATGAGCCGGCTCGTGACGAGCCATCTCATCAGGATCTGCACTTTGCCAGTAATAATTATTACTATTTTTAGATAAAATTACCCATTTTGATAAATGAACTGGTCCAAAGGGTAATTTTCTTATTCATTTATTAGTCTAAAAATATCTGCAGTGTGTATGCATAGATTGCAACCACGTTGCTAAATAGCATATGATGCTGCCATTCTGTGAAGACAGGATCAAATTATATAGAGGATCTTACATTCGTGTCTTTCCATATTGAACTTGTTTAATAAATTCAATATGGAAAGACATGAATGTAAGATTCTTTTTATCACATCAACCAAATACGCAGTAAAAGTGTGTCACGATTGAACACACTTCCCCTTTAGCAAATGAAAGCCAGAGTAGTACTGCGGTTTCTACTTAATGGGCCAAGAAAATAGTGCGACACTAAATACTCCAATTTTTTTATTTTATTCCTTTGTAAACAGTTTTTAAACTATCACAACATATCATGTGCAACAATTCAATATTAAACACTTTTAAATTATTTTCAAACAGTCTTTTTTAACAAATACAAATACAAAATGTACACGATGTTTTGGCAAATGACGTCACAATCAAAGTTACACAGCGCGTGCTAGTTGATGTAAAAATGTATATCACTGCGAATCGCTATCGCTTTCAATGATTCTTAGACGTTTTCTTGGTGAATTAGATGGGGATACAGTTTTAGGGTTGTTAATGTATACATTAAAAGTACCACCATGGATTGGGGCCAGCCAACAGACTTTGGAATCCACCGGTCAAATTAATATTGGAGTTGGAATTGGTATTCATAGAAGTTGCCACGCTTGGTGACGAATATGTGTTGACCTGGTTTGGATATGCTGTGTAATGTGCTTTATCAGGCCTATCAGGATTTGGATGTACAGTGCTGTTGGACGAACTGTTGGACGAATACAGGATTTTGGATATTTCTTTGTGCTGATTTTGATTGATGTGTGTAGTTGTTGATAGACGATATATTTTTGTGTATTTTTTTGACAGCGCGTATGAATATACAAATAAAGTGATTCGCCCACGCATTTGCCTCATTTGCATATTTAATACACTAGTGTATTACCGAATTTATGACATGGCTTTATTAAACTCCCGCACCATAGTTTATGTGATAAAACATTGTTATTTATGTATCAATCGATCTAGTTTGACACTGGTCAATAAAGTTACCCAGATGCTCGTTTTGTCTTTAGAATAAATAGTAATATATAGATTGAAATCATGTGACCAAATATCATGTGTGTTTTCAACATGTTGCCATCTTAGTTGTCAATCGTGTAGAAGTCATGGAAGTGATAGCGCCGTGATAGCGCGTTCGCTTAAAGTGCGCAAGGCCCCAAATTTGAGCCCCACTGGAGCCGTTACGATTGTGCCCTAAAATAGGCAAGGCATTTAAATTCCACATTGCCTCTTCTCTCTCCCTCGAGGCGATACATTCCATCAGGAATGAGGTCTCGAGTGTGATTAATATAAGTTGTAAAAACTTGTTTCGCAATCGAGCTAAAATAAATTTGTATAAACTAACCGTGTAGAAAACATTAACCCAGATGCCTTGACATCACCTGAAATCTATGTACAGTCAACAAACCTGTGTTAGAGGTCACCTCTATAAGCAACCAGTCTGTATTAAGCAGCCATTGTCCAGATTCACAAACTGTTGTTTTATTATACATTTCACCTCTATTAAGCAGCCACCGGTGCCTGGTTTGACTGTATTGACAGTGTTAATTGTATGCTGTTTCTGACTGCCATGGAAACAGTAGGTAATCCTAGAAGTATGTGCTTAACACATTCTGGACATAGTGGAAGTCGTGATCATAAGTGTAGTGGATGCGCGTTCACTTCAGGTGCGAAAGGTGGGGAGTTCGAGCCCCGCTGGAGCCGATACGATTGTGCCCTTAGGCAAGGCATTTAAATTCCACATCGCCTCTTCTCTCTCCTTCATGGCGATGGATTCCATCAGGAATGAGGTCTCGAGAGTGATTAATATAAGTTGAAAGAACTTGTTTCGCAATCGAGCTAAAATAAATTTGTATAAACTAAAGACTTAAGGTGTCCCCACATGTGGCTCAGAGTAGTGTCTATTGAATGTATATCTGTTACAATTATTGACAATTTGGATGCAGCTGTTGTGGTATAGAGAACTCTTTAAACAAGAAATAAAACACTTTAGCAACTTCCCATCTAAAGTTGCAGAAAAACTGGAATGCTGTGCATGGTACTTGAAAATGAGATGTATTTGTTTTTAAATGAATTGAAATTTTTCTGCTGCGGATATTTATTCGGAATGTAAACTCTGAATTGAACGACCATTTTGCAAAGCTTTCAAAGTGACTTACATGTAACTAAGATGGATGTACTAAATTTAAGACTACCGGGTATAAAATTTCATGATTGTTAAGTATAGGATATAAGCCGAAAACGATCCAATATGTAAAATATTTTGAGGCTTATATCTAATAAAACACACACTTATGTAACAAGAGATCTTACTAATTAGAATTGTTAATTTCATGTATGTACCTGTCAGATTTAATATAATACTCTGGCCTTTTGGCACCAGTCCAATATTAATAATAATGGACTGCATGTACAAAAGGTATGATGTTATGACAGTGTTTTAACCCATTCAACACCAAGTAACTGACATGGACTGGTCCGTGATATTTTTAGATTCAATAAATTAATAAGAAAATTACATTTGGACTAGTTCATTTATCAAAATGGGTAATTTTGTCTAAAAATAGTAATATTACTGGTAAAAAGTGCAGATCCTGATGAGACGGCTCATCACGAGCCGGCTCATCTGGATATACACTTTTTGTAAGCCTATTTAGAGGTCTGTGGTGTTGAAAGGGTTAATTAATACACACACTTATATAACTATCCTCCAAAAATCTAAAATAACTAATCTCTTCAGGAGGCGTCGCTCATATGGGCAACCGGTAGCGACGATAAATAAACTTAAAAAAAACAAAAAAATAAAAAATAAAAAAAAACCTGCAGTGTCCAACAGACCACAGCAGATGCCATACAATTGTCAATAACCAGATAATTGTGAAAATTTAATAACAAACAATAAAATATTTTAACAAGTATTTGAAGAGCATATTTTGATATTCAGTTGTTATATACATACTTATTTATCCTCCAAAAATCTAAAATGACTAATCGCTTCAGGAGGCGTCACTCATATGGGCAACCGGTAGCAACGATAAATAAGCGTAAAACACACACACACAAGCTGTTTGAAAAGTTTTAAGCCTGCATTGTTTTTATTACGTGGATATATAAATTATGATCTTGCTTAAAAAGGATTTGAGAGAGCATTGAATTAGTGTTATTTGGATTTCCACTATAATGTGTTTCTCACATATATTCCTTGTGTGGACAGGACAGGACAGGACAGGAGAGGATTTTATTATTTCAAACATTCTGGATTTTAAATTCTGCTTATATTATAGTTCTAAGAAAGAAGAAATTCTTCGATTTGAACGTAAAAGTTCATTATTGTACAACATATACATACAAGCATTCAGGTGAAATATATTTATGTCAATATGAGAAAATTCTATACAGTGTTGAAAATACCTACTATGTATAATAATATATTATAATTTACTCATTTTTAGTAATAATTATGTAGTGGTTATGGATCAATGCAGGTGTGGTGATCTTGATGTGGGACAGCCACCAGTCAGAAAATAACATTTGTGGTTGTGTATCATAATTAGATGATGATTGAGCTTATTTACCCTCGCCTCTGGCGAACCATATGGGCGAGCGTACTAAGAAGTTTATCATAATTAGATGATGATGATTGAGCTTATTTACCCTCGCCTACGGCGAACCATATGGGCGAGCGTACTAAGAAGTTTATCATAATTAGATGATGATTGAGCTTATTTACCCTCGCCCCCGGCGAACCATATGGGCGAGCGTACTAAGAAGTTTATCATAATTAGATGATGATTGAGCTTATTTACCCTCGCCTCTGGCGAACCATATGGGCGAGCGTACTAAGAAGTTTATCATAATTAGATGATGATGATTGAGCTTATTTACCCTCGCCTCTGGCGAACCATATGGGCGAGCGTACTAAGAAGTTTATCATAATTAGATGATGATGATTGAGCTTATTTACCCTCGCCTACGGCGAACCATATGGGCGAGCGTACTAAGAAGTTTATCATAATTAGATGATGATTGAGCTTATTTACCCTCGCCCGCGAACCATGGCGAGCGGATTTATCATAATTAGATGATGATTGAGCTTATTTACCCTCGCCTCTGGCGAACCATATGGGCGAGCGTACTAAGAAGTTTATCATAATTAGATGATGATGATTGAGCTTATTTACCCTCGCCTACGGCGAACCATATGGGCGAGCGTACTAAGAAGTTTATCATAATTAGATGATGATTGAGCTTATTTACCCTCGCCCCCGGCGAACCATATGGGCGAGCGTACTAAGAAGTTTATCATAATTAGATGATGATTGAGCTTATTTACCCTCGCCTCTGGCGAACCATATGGGCGAGCGTACTAAGAAGTTTATCATAATTAGATGATGATGATTGAGCTTATTTACCCTCGCCTCTGGCGAACCATATGGGCGAGCGTACTAAGAAGTTTATCATAATTAGATGATGATGATTGAGCTTATTTACCCTCGCCTACGGCGAACCATATGGGCGAGCGTACTAAGAAGTTTATCATAATTAGATGATGATTGAGCTTATTTACCCTCGCCCCCGGCGAACCATATGGGCGAGCGTACTAAGAAGTTTATCATAATTAGATGATGATTGAGCTTATTTACCCTCGCCTCTGGCGAACCATATGGGCGAGCGTACTAAGAAGTTTATCATAATTAGCATTATAGAGACATGTGTTTACTAACCTCATGAAAATGAGAATTTGTTAAATGTACCCTCGAGTTTCCAAAACCGACATCTGTGGTGACTGGTACCGGAGTTTTCGTGACCTTTCAGAAAATCAATTTTGCGTAACATGGAATGGGTGTAAATATAAAACGAACACGTTTTATGCAGCATAATGATCATTTCTATTATTTTGATGAATATTTTTTTTCACAGTGAACACTCACAGTTTAACAAGCATTTTCACAATGTGGACACCTGAATTCATCACCTAATCTTGTCAACCTGACTTTTGAACAGTAAATGAGGTGGGTCCAATGGTCACATATATCACACTCTGCCCATTTGTAAGGGCTGTTGATGAATATTGCCTGTACTTTAGCTTTGTAGGTGGTGGACTGCCATAAACCTAAAACAAAATTAAAAACTATTCCTTTAAGCACACTACACTACAAGTCTCCAAAACTATCTCCCCTTACACTAATTAAAATTGTAACCCAGTCTATTTTGACCTTCACATTAAATGACAGGTAGGTAAATAAATCAGACGATGCAAAACAAAACTGGAAATGGTCAATATTTTGCATTAAATCAAATGGACAAATGGTGATGCAATATTGCATTATGAAAGATAACATGTTTTATACCAATCCAAGGAAAATAACCGATTACTTACGCCTCCAAGGATTATACGGAACATTTTTGTTGCCAAATATGGAAAATGTGTTTGGTGACTTCAGAAAACACCAATCGCGTGCAGTATTGTAAATACTTACAGGGTAACGAAAACAAAGGTATCACGATTTGAGGACACTAGAGGATACATAATCTTTTTGTAAAGCCCAGGATTAAATGCAGTTTTATGTTTCAGTGTTTGTAGATATGATTGACAAGGATATTAGTTACAACAATTGTGTTGGGAAGAATGGAGATAATAGCAGAGAAAGTCTAGTCACAGTCCGCGATCACTTTAATATAATTCTTGTTTGAAGACATTACTTGATCGTCACGAAAAATGTGTAAAAGTGTGCATCCTTAGATGTCTCGCATGAAGAAGCCTATAGTTAAGTTATACTGACAGAGATATTTTAGGTGAATGACTGTTGTTAATAATGCTACCGATTCCTCCCAGTAAACACTGATCTACTGTAACTAGAAATGAGGATTCCGCGACTTCGGAAGTTGTTGCGATGGCTTTTCATGGTTGTTTTGTGTCTTTTTGTTCTGCTTAACTTGCATATTCTGGTGAACTTCGAGCCTAGAATTTCAGACGATCAACCTGTTTACCACTTTAATGATCTTGACACGCATGTACAGAAAGAACCGCCACACGTACAGATTGGCGATTCTGTAAAACGAACGTTGATGAATACCGAAGGGCATAATAGATCACAGTTTATAATAGAACCAAACTTCTTTAATCTGAGCGATGAAACATCACGTAGCACCGTGGATTTTGAAAACTTAACACAAATTCAGGCAGAAATTGCGAGAATAAATTCCCAGCAACGAATACAAAACATTAACCGATACGGGTTAAACTTAAACACCGAAAGTGTAGTGATAGTAGTTCAAGTTCACGATAGATTGGAATACCTGAAGATATTGCTGGATTCACTGAAAGAAACAAAGAAGATCAAGGACAGCTTGTTAATAGTTAGCCATGACGTATACTCGGAGACTTTGAACAAACTAGTGAATGACGTAGACTTTTGTCCAGTAAGTGTTCTATCCTAACTTTCTATTATGCATGTAGCTTAGAGTATGTTTGTATCAGTGCTACAGTGCATTCCACTTACCAGTAATTGCATATCATTATAATGCATATTTCATTTATTTGCCTACTTAGCACAAAACCATTCCTACCGGTATGTAAATTCTTTGTAAGTTTGTTCTATAATTGTTTTAGCCCTCAAGCTATATACCGGTATATCCCCCTTAGCAAGTTGCTACATTAGTATTAATATGCAAACAAATGACACCTGCAGTGTCCAACAGACCACAGCAGATGCCATACAATTGTCAATAACCAGATAATTGTGAATATTTAATAACAAACAATTAACTATTTTAACAAGTATTTGAAGAGCATATTTTGATATTCAGTTGTTATATACATACTTATTTAAAAGTCACTGACATGCATACCACAGTCTTTCAGATGGGACTTTAAACTTAGGTCTCGTGTCAGTGGGGTACGGACATTTCCCCTCGAAGGACATCTGCCCCGACTCCAAAAATGGCTAGGGAGGATATCTGCCCCGACTCTGTTTTGCAAAGGCGGACATCTGCCCCGAGTGTTTTGCAGCGGCTGAAAATTCTTCCCCGACTAAAGTGGACAGGTGGAAGGTTTCACTGGCAGGTGGGAGGTTTCACTGGCAGGTGGGAGGTTTCACTGGCAGGTGGAAGGTTTCACTGGCAGGTGGGAGGTTTCACTGGCAGGTGGAAGGTTTCACTGGCAGGTGGGAGGTTTCACTGGCAGGTGGGAGGTTTCACTGGCAGGTGGGAGGTTTCACTGGCAGGTGGAAGGTTTCACTGGCAGGTGGGAGGTTTCACTGGCAGGTGGAAGGTTTCACTGGCAGGTGGGAGGTTTCACTGGCAGGTGGGAGGTTTCACTGGCAGGTGGGAGGTTTCACTGGCAGGTGGAAGGTTTCACTGGCAGGTGGGAGGTTTCACTGGCAGGTGGAAGGTTTCACTGGCAGGTGGGAGGTTTCACTGGCAGACAGGAGGTTCCATTGGTTGGTGAGGGATTCCACAGGTAGATGGGAGGTTCCATAGGTAGTCGGTATATTGTAGGTGGGAGATTCCACAGGTAGTCGGTATATTGTAGGTGGGAGGTTCCACAGATAGTCGATACATTGTAGGTTGGAGATTCCACAGGTAGTCGGTACATTGTAGGTTCTACAGGTTTGCAGGAGGTTTTATGTGGATGTTCCACAGGTAGATGTGAGGTTCTACAGGAGGTTGGTGCACCCAAGTACTGGTTAACCGCTGGAGCATGCCCAGGAAAGGTGTTGTTAGGTAAACTGCCCGCCGGCGATATAGCCCAAAATGGTGCTGATGCAGGCGTAAAACCCGAAATATAACATAACATAACAGGTAGATGAGAACCTCCATACAGAGCCTGGGAGGCAGGTGGGAGGTTCCACAGGTAGATGTGAGGTTCTCCAGGTAGATGTGAGGTTCTACAGGTAGATGTGAGGTTCTACAGGTAGATGTGAGGTTCTACAGGTAGATGTGAGGTTCTACAGGTAGATGTGAGGTTCTACAGGTGGATGAGAGCCTCCATGCAGAGCCTGGGAGGTAGGTGGGATGTTCCACAGGGAGGTTCCACAGGTAGATGTGAGGTTCCACGGGTAGATGTGAGGTTCTAAAGGTAGATGTGAGGTTCTACAGGTAGATGAGAGCCTCCATGCAGAGCCTGGGAGGCAGGTGGGATGTTCCACAGGGAGGTTCCACGGGTAGATGTGAGGTTCCACGGGTAGATGTGAGGTTCCACGGGTAGATGTGAGGTTCCACGGGTAGATGAGAGCCTCCATGCAGAGCCTGGGAGGCAGGTGGGAGGTTCCACAGGGAGGTTCCACAGGTAGATGTATGGTTCTACAGGTAGATGTGAGGTTCTACAGGTAGATGGGAGGTTCTACAGGTAGATGGGAGGTTCTACAGGTAGATGAGAGCCTCCATGCAGAGCCTGGGAGGCAGGTGGGATGTTCCACAGGGAGGTTCCATGGGTAGATGTGAGGTTCTACAGGTAGATGCGAGGTTCTACAGGTAGATGAGAGCCTCCATGCAGAGCCTGGGAGGCAGGTGGGATGTTCCACAGGGAGGTTCCACAGGTAGATGTGAGGTTCCATGGGTAGATGTGAGGTTCCACAGGTAGATGTGAGGCTCTACAGGTAGATGTGAGGTTCCACAGGTAGATGGGAGGTTCTACAGGTAGATGTGAGGTTCTACAGGTAGATGTGAGGTTCTACAGGTAGATGTGAGGTTCTACAGGTAGATGTGAGGTTCTACAGGTATATGTGAGGTTCTACAGGTAGATGTGAGGTTCCACAGGGAGGTTCCACAGGTAGATGTGAGGTTCTACAGGTAGATGTGAGGTTCTACAGGTAGATGTGAGGTTCTACAGGTAGATGTGAGGTTCTACAGGTAGATGAGAGCCTCCATGCAGAGCCTGGGAGGTAGGTGGGATGTTCCACAGGGAGGTTCCACAGGTAGATGTGAGGTTCCACGGGTAGATGTGAGGTTCTACAGGTAGATGTGAGGTTCTACAGGTAGATGAGAGCCTCCATGCAGAGCCTGGGAGGCAGGAGGGAGATTCCATCGGTAGGTGGAACAGACTGCATTATGTACTCATGCAATCATTATTTATTTGTAGGTTTTACAGATATTTTTTCCTCATACATTACAACTGCATCCAAAGTCATTCCCAGGAGAGGACCCCAACGATTGTCCCCGAAATATGAAAAAACAGGAGTAAGTTGGATTTGAATTTTATAAGTTGTTAAGTTTTGTTCTCAAATTATGGTAGTAACAGATATGCATAAAATTGAAATGTTTGTGTTTTAAAGCAGCATTACATCGTATGAAATAAAAGATATTTGAAAAATTCAAATTTTACGTATGGGTAGCAATGCTGCTACACATTCTAACATTATACTTTGTATACTTATGTTCAATTGGTAAACAATGTTTTTTTGCGATAAAACAAACTCAAAACCGAAAGTAGGATTTTCTGAGTCGATCGGTCACGCATTTGTTTACAACCAGAACGCATTGTCCGCACTTGTTTACATTCGGAATGCATCGTCCCCATTTGTCCCACGTTGTCTTTTTTAATTAAATTACTTGAGATGTTGATTCATACCTCTGTTATCTAAGACATTTCTACACCCCCGCGTGGGGTTCGACATTAGAGGAAGATAGATAGCCTTTCATGTTCAAAATATATACGTTGTTTTCTACATCATCCGTTGTTTCACGCATGCGCGCTGTGCGTGTTTACATTTTGTTTGTTGATAAACAAATTCGCGTATACGACGGTTTATATTTATTGGAATTTTATCGTTTCTGAGCGACTATTTCGATTTTTGTAAACACACATTAGTATTTATATTTTACCCAAAACATCCTTTATTACGATGTAATGCTGCTTTAAGCATGACATGAAATAGATAGTGTAGTTTTCGTGTTCTATATATTTCTTGTGAGTGGAAGTCGTGATAGCGCAGTGGTAGAACGTTCGCTTCACGTGAGAGGTCCGGAGTTAGCAACCAGCTGTTGTTGTTGTTATGATTGTGCCCTTATATCGGCAAGGCATTAATTCTCCACATTGTGTCTGCTCCCTTCCTCCTCGTGATGTATTCATTCAGGAATGCGGTCTAGAGTTGTTATTGTGCCCTTATATCGACAAGGCATTAATTCTCCACATTGTGTCTGCTCCCTCCCTCCTGGTGATGTATTCATTCAGGAATGCGGTCTGGAGTTGTTATTGTGCCCTTATATCGGCAAGGCATTAATTCTCCACATTGTGTCTGCTCCCTCCCTCCTCGTGATGTATTCATTCAGGAATGCGGTCTGGAGTTGTTATTGTGCCCTTATATCGACAAGGCATTAATTCTCCACATTGTGTCTGCTCCCTCCCTCCTCGTGGTGTATTCATTCAGGAATGCGGTCTGGAGTTGTTATTGTGCCCTTATATCGACAAGGCATTAATTCTCCACATTGTGTCTGCTCCCTCCCTCCTCGTGGTGTATTCATTCAGGAATGCGGTCTGGAGTTGTTATTGTGCCCTTATATCGACAAGGCATTAATTCTCCACATTGTGTCTGCTCCCTCCCTCCTCGTGGTGTATTCATTCAGGAATGTGGTCTGGAGTGCGCTTAAACTAATGTAAGAAGTTATTCGTAATCAAGCTAAATAAAATTTGTATCAACTAAATACATTTCTTGTTAAGTTCCCTAGCGTGTGGTCTAAATCTATATTTGCTTATTTGATCAACAACCGGTTGTCCATGTCTCATTTAGTTTAAACTTTAAACCATTGCGAAGCAAGTTTTAACAACTTATATTAATCACTCTCGTTGGCGAGGATGAAAGCGTAAATGTGGTTATTCGTGTGTGAGGAAACCAGAGTACTCGGAGAAAACTCACCTGTCCGATCTGGCGACCACCGTACCATCTTTGTTGTTATTTTTCTATTTATATGAACAAGTTGACAGTTTCTTACGGAGGTTGGTGCACCAAGTACTGGTTAACCGCTGGAGCCTGCCTAGGAAAGTTGCTGTTAGGTATTTAAACTGTCTGTTGCTCAAATAGGCAACCTGTAGCGCCGTTAAATAAACGTAAATAATTAAAAAAATATTGTCCTCAAAAATGCCACCCGCTCACATTTGGAAAGACATCAATCGCTCTATTCTAAATAAGAAAACTGCTAGGTGTAATTTATGCAAATTGGATTTAACATATTCGATCAAGCTGAATAACCATTTGAAACACAAACACCTTTCAACTGAAAACAGTTCAAGTGACAATGGTTTCATTTGTGAAAACGCCCATGAATGTACAGTGGCCGATAACAATAACTGAATGAGGTGTCGTCATATTTGACTGGCCTTAATGGAAGATGACGATAATTTTTATAAGAGTTTGAGTGATTTTGAGTTTTTAACCCATTCAACACCAAGTAACTCACATGGACTGGTCCATGATATTCATAAACCAATAAATGAATCCGAAAATCACATTTGGACAAGTTCATTTATCAAAATGGGTAATTATGTCTAAAAATAGTCATATCACTGGCAAAAAGTGCAGATCCTGATGAGACGGCTCGTTACGAGCCGGCTCATCTGGATCTACACTTTTTGTAAGCCTATTTAGAGGTCTGTGGTGTTGAAAGGGTTAATAGAATTATATCGAATATTCGGATATCTTCCCGACCGAATATATTCGAATACCAAAATCGCTATTCGTTGCCATCCCTAATCTGTCTACATTTGTATATTTAAGTTGGCTTGTGCATATCAGCATCATGTTCTGCTCCATTGATTTGTTGACATTAAAATTAAATAATTGTAAACGTTACATTTTTCAGGGCGGAGAAAGTTAGATGTCAGAATGCTGCGTACCCGGACAAATATGGTCACTACAGAGAGGCGAAATACTGTCAGACTAAACACCATTGGTTCTGGAAGGTATCAAAAGTTTAAACTTTATTTATTTTACAACGACTGCGAAGCAAGTTCTAACAACTTATATTAACCCATTCAACACCAAGTAACTGACATGGACTGGTGCATGCTATTTTTAGACCAATAAATTAATAAGAAAATTACATTTGGACCAGTTCATTTATCAAAATGGGTAATTTTGTCTAAAAATAGTGATATTACTGGCAAAAAGTGCAGATCCTGATGAGACGGCTCATCACGAGCCGGCTCATCTGGATCTACACTTTTTGTAAGCTTATTTAGAGGTATGTGGTGTTGAAAGGGTTAATCACTCTCGTTTGCGCAGATGAAAGCGTATATGTGGTCATTCGTGTGGGAGGAAACCGGAGTACCCGGAGAAAACCCACCTGTCCTAGCTGGCGACCACCGTATCATCTTACACTGGAAGGTATAGCAGACAGAATTGCACTATAATATTCTGAGGGGTTGGGCGTGAACTGGGTACATGCTCCCTCTAATATGGAGGAGCTGGGTGCTCTGTCATAGCAACATATTTTTAGCTGTCGTAACACCGTTAAAAATGTATTTACTGGTACTACCAAATTTTTAGAACACTTTTTTTGTCTGGTGCTTAACCCTTTAGTTTATACAAATTTATTTTAGCTCGATTGCGAAACAAGTTATTTCAACTTATATAAATCACTCTCGAGACCTCATTCCTGATGGAATCCATCGCCACGAATATTTAAAGGGCCAGCCATTTCTGACTTATGAGACACCTCTTTTTATGAACATCAGTACTTCCCGAATCCTATGCTTGTATGCCAGGCGCCATGCTGGTAGGCAATCGGTAACCATTATTTAACTAGTTGGCGGCTCACCAACCGGCCATATCAGAACGAACCCCTGACACGGTTCGAACCTTCGACCTCCCACTTTGTAGGCGGACGCCTTAACCACTTGGTCACGGAGACGGTGATAATGTGTTGATTTTATTATACCTCACATGACTACTGAATGCAAACTGACCATAGGCCATAATAGATCATGAAAAATAGCGCCCCTCAAAACATGAATATTAAATTCGGCTGACGTCTCTGTTAATATTCATATTCTTGTGGTGATATTTTTTCATATTGAATGTAATATTTATATAATATTGAACTTTGAGTAATGTTGTCTTTGTTGACCCTGTGAAGGTTATTCGTATTTATTGTAGACACTCACCTTAATGGAAAATAGATTGTTATAGTTTATTGAATGGTTTGTAGCAATTATGCTGTCCATATATTTGATATAAAGTGTTATTCAACTGCTTCAGTTAAACCATATATTTGAAAATATGTTATTCAACTGCTTCAGTTAAACCATATATTTGAAAATTTGTTATTCAACTGCTTCAGTTAAACCATATATTTGATATAAAGTGTTATTCAACTGTTTCAATTAAACCATATATTTGATGAAGTGTTATTATTCAACTGTTTCAGTTAAACCATATATTTGATAAAGTTGATGTGATGGGCAATTATGAAGGTCTGGTGTTGTTATTAGAGGAAGATTATTATGTAACCCCAGATATACTCTCCACTCTACAAATGATGCAAAACCTTAGAAACAAGTAAGTGACATATCCCAGGACATATCCCAGGACATATCCCGCAGAAATAAGTAAGTGACATATCCCAGGACATATCCTGCAGAAACAAGTAAGTGACATATCCCAGGACATATCCTGCAGTAACAAGTAAGTGACATATCCCAGTGACATGTCCCAGGACATATCCCGCAGAAACAAGGAAGTGACATATCCCAGTGACATGTCCCAGGACATATCCCGCAGAAACAATTCTATATTGTATATTGTATATCTCAGGTATTCTACATTGCATATTGTATATCTCAGGTATTCTACATTGCATATTGTATATCTCAGGTATTCTACATTGCATATTGTATATCTCAGGTATTCTACATTGCATATTGTATATCTCAGGTATTCTACATTGTATCCAACACATTGTATATCTCAGGTATTCTACATTGATATTGTATATCTCAGGTATTCTACATTGATATTGTATATCTCAGGTATTCTACATTGCATATTGTATATCTCAGGTATTCTACATTGCATATTGTATATCTCAGGTATTCTACATTGCATATTGTATATCTCAGGTATTCTACATTGCATATTGTATATCTCAGGTATTCTACATTGTATCTCTCAGGTATTCTACATTGTATATCTCAGGTATTCTACATTGCATATTGTATATCTCAGGTATTCTACATTGCATATTGTATATCTCAGGTATTCTACATTGCATATTGTATATCTCAGGTATTCTACATTGCATATTGTATATCTCAGGTATTCTACATTGCATATTGTATATCTCAGGTATTCTACATTGTATATTGTATATCTCAGGTATTCTACATTGTATATTGTATAGCTCAGGTATTCTACATTGTATATTGTATAGCTCAGGTATTCTACATTGTATAGCTCATGTATTCTACATTGTATATCTCAGGTATTCTACATTGTATAGCTCAGGTATTCTACATTGTATATCTCAAGTATTCTACATTGTATATTGTATATCTCAGGTATTCTACATTGTATATTGTATATCTCAGGTATTCTACATTGTTCATTGTATCTCTCAGGTATTCTACATTGCATATTGTATATCTCAGGTATTCTACATTGTATATTGTATATCTCAGGTATTCTACATTGTATATTGTATATCTCAGGTATTCTACATTGCATATTGTATATCTCAAGTATTCTACATTGTATATCTCAAGTATTCTACATTGTATATTGTATATCTTAGGTATTCTACATTGTATATTGTATATCTCAGGTATTCTACATTGTATATTGTATATCTCAGGTATTCTACATTGCATATTGTATATCTCAGGTATTCTACATTGCATATTGTATATCTCAGGTATTCTACATTGCATATTGTATATCTCAGGTATTCTACATTGCATATTGTATATCTCAGGTATTCTACATTGTATCTCTCAGGTATTCTACATTGTATATCTCAGGTATTCTACATTGCATATTGTATATCTCAGGTATTCTACATTGTATATTGTATATCTCAGGTATTCTACATTGCATATTGTATATCTCAGGTATTCTACATTGCATATTGTATATCTCAGGTATTCTACATTGTATATTGTATATCTCAGGTATTCTACATTGTATATTGTATATCTCAGGTATTCTACATTGTATATTGTATAGCTCATGTATTCTACATTGTATATCTCAGGTATTCTACATTGTATAGCTCAGGTATTCTACATTGTATATCTCAAGTATTCTACATTGTATATTGTATATCTCAGGTATTCTACATTGTATATTGTATATCTCAGGTATTCTACATTGTATATTGTATATCTCAGGTATTCTACATTGTTCATTGTATCTCTCAGGTATTCTACATTGTATATTGTATATCTCAAGTATTCTACATTGTATATTGTATATCTCAGGTATTCTACATTGTATATTGTATATCTCAGGTATTCTACATTGTTCATTGTATCTCTCAGGTATTCTACATTGCATATTGTATATCTCAGGTATTCTACATTGTATATTGTATATCTCAGGTATTCTACATTGCATATTGTATATCTCAGGTATTCTACATTGCATATTGTATATCTCAGGTATTCTACATTGCATATTGTATATCTCAGGTATTCTACATTGCATATTGTATATCTCAGGTATTCTACATTGTATATTGTATATCTCAGGTATTCTACATTGTATATTTCAGGTATTCTACATTGCATATTGTATATCTCAGGTATTCTACATTGCATATTGTATATCTCAGGTATTCTACATTGTATATTGTATATCTCAGGTATTCTACATTGTATCTCTCAGGTATTCTACATTGTATATTGTATATCTCAGGTATTCTACATTGCATATTGTATATCTCAGGTATTCTACATTGTATATTGTATATCTCAGGTATTCTACATTGCATATTGTATATCTCAGGTATTCTACATTGCATATTGTATATCTCAGGTATTCTACATTGCATATTGTATATCTCAGGTATTCTACATTGTATATTGTATATCTCATGTATTCTACATTGTATATCTCAAGTATTCTACATTGTATATCTCAAGTATTCTACATTGTATATCTCAAGTATTCTACATTGTATATTGTATAGCTCAGGTATTCTACATTGTACATTGTACATTGTATATCTCAGGTATTCTACATTGCATATTGTATATCTCAGGTATTCTACATTGTATATTGTATATCTCAGGTATTCTACATTGTATATTGTATAGCTCAGGTATTCTACATTGTATATTGTATAGCTCAGGTATTCTACATTGTATAGCTCATGTATTCTACATTGTATATCTCAGGTATTCTACATTGTATAGCTCAGGTATTCTACATTGTATATCTCAAGTATTCTACATTGTATATTGTATATCTCAGGTATTCTATATTGTATATCTCAGGTATTCTACATTGTATATCTCAGGTATTCTACATTGCATATTGTATATCTCAGGTATTCTACATTGTATATCTCAGGTATTCTACATTGTATATTGTATATCTCAGGTATTCTACATTGCATATTGTATATCTCAGGTATTCTCCATTGCATATTGTATATCTCAGGTATTCTCCATTGCATATTGTATATCTCAGGTATTCTACATTGTATATCTCAGGTATTCTACATTGCATATTGTATATCTCAGGTATTCTCCATTGCATATTGTATATCTCAGGTATTCTACATTGTATATCTCAGGTATTCTACATTGTATATTGTATATCTCAGGTATTCTACATTGCATATTGTATATCTCAGGTATTCTACATTTTATGTTGTATATCTCAGGTATTCTACATTGCATATTGTATATCTCAGGTATTCTACATTGTATAGCTCAGGTATTCTATATTGTATATCTTAGGTATTCTACATTGTATATTGTATATCTCAGGTATTCTACATTGCATATTGTATATCTCAGGTATTCTACATTGCATATTGTATATCTCAGGTATTCTACATTTTATGTTGTATATCTCAGGTATTCTACATTGCATATTGTATATCTCAGGTATTCTACATTTTATGTTGTATATCTCAGGTAGTCTACATTGTATATTGTATATCTCAGGTATTCTATATTGTATATCTCAGGTATTCTACATTGTATATCTCAGGTATTCTACATTGTATATCTCAGGTATTCTACATTGTATATTGTATATCTCAGGTATTCTACATTGTATATCTCAGGTATTCTACATTGTATATCTCAGGTATTCTACATTGTATATTGTATATCTCAGGTATTCTATATTGTATATCTCAGGTATTCTACATTGCATGTTGTATATCTCAGGTATTCTACATTGTATATCTCAGGTATTCTACATTGTATATTTCAGGGAATGTAAAGAATGTAAAATGTTAGCAGCTGGGAACTATGACAAAACTCAAAACTTCGGTGCCAACGCTGGAAAGGTATTGAATTATCTACATTGAATAGCTGGTGTTTACCCATCCTTACTATCACCTAGTCCCATGATATCACCTTGTTTTTTGATACGTTTTTTGATAAGTTTTTAGCCGGCTCCAGCGGTTAGGTCACTATGTCGTAAAACTAGGTCACTAGGTCAAATGAGAGCCAAAAGTTCAAAAATATTTCTCCGTAATTACTGTCAAAAATGTAATGAAATTTTGTGTGGAGCATTATTGGATGATAGTCTCTCAAATTTGCTCAAGCACTATCGATTCAACAGTTGGTGGGGAAATGTTTTGCTATGCCGTATCTTCCCAGCCGTTTGTTGACCTATTTTTAATATAACAATTTGCTTGGATAATTATTTACAGCATAAACCATAGAAAAGCTGATAAGCAAACTGCATTAATTACAAAATTTAGCTTTGTTTCATTCAAAAATGAGAGAAAAAACCATTATCAATGCGAGAAAAAACCATTATCAATGCGAGAAAAAACCATTATCAATGCGAGAAAAAACCATTGTCGTAATGAAAATCAGAAGTCCACAAATTACCCTCGACTTATGGAAGGATCCAGCTTAAAGTCTGCTTTTTCAAGCCACAATTTGATCCTCAACTTCTCACCAGGTATATAGCAAAATATTTAGCAATCTACCGCTTCTTATTAGGCTTGAACCTGTTATGTACTTCATCGGCGGAAACCGGTAACACCGGGATACTCCACTGAAGCCGTCCGCCTCCATGGTCGCGTGGTTAAGGTCGCTGACTTGTATACCACTGAAACCTATCATCACTGTTGGTCACGGGTTCGAGCCCCGCTCAGGCCGTGTCTCATTTATATGAAAAAGTTGGCAGTTTCTTACGGAGGTTGGTGCACCCAAGTACTGGTTAACCGCTGGAGCCTGCCCAGGAAAGGTGTTGTTAAGTAAACTGCCCGCCGACGATATAGCCCGAAATGGTGCTGATGCAGGCGTAAAACCCGAAATATAAATATATAATATAACTCCACTGAAGCGACAGTGAGTGGATATACATACGGTTTTTTAAAAAACAATTTGTAGTTCGTACTATTTTTAGAATCATGGCCATTACGATGTGAGAGTAAATTGGGTGAGTTGTTGCCATGGCTACATCAGTGTGTGAGTAGGTATTATGACAGTTACTGATGTATATTTCTAGGTTGAAGTTGCCAATTGGATCTCATCACGGCACAATATGGGCATGGCATTTACCATTGACCTCTTTAAAGAAATAAAAAAATGTGCAAAGGTTAGTCTTATTTGTTCGATCCCCCGTCTCACCCTAATAAAATTAACAGTCTTTCAGATGGGACTTTAAGCCGTGGTCTTGTGTCGATGCTTTACACTGTGCACGTAAAAGAACCAGAGGAGACTCTGGAATGGGTCTCTGTCTGTATCATGCACTATCCTCCAAAATGACTAATTTCTTCAAGTCACGTCGCTCATATGGGCAATCGGTAGCGACGATAAATAAACGTAAAAAAAAGAGTCTCATTTCTATTGTCTAGCCTGAGTGCCCTTCCTCAATTATGTGTCTCGGTTTCACACTACTTGAATGGTTGTTCCATTCTCTAGACCGCGCCCAGCCAGTCCCGTATTTGGTATAACACAAAGACACTCTAGATTCTCACGTTTAGATTTTGGCCAAATTATGTAACTCGGGAAGGGCTGTAACTAATGTTGCTAGAACTTGTGGCCCGACCCGTGTGCCTTTATTTAATTTGTCATGTTTTGTATTCACGTGTATATCGAATCGAGCAATAAAATATGATTAAACTAAAAACTATGAAAAAGAATGGGAAATTTAATGTTTTTGTTTTGTATGGTAGTGTCTCATTGCTGATTTGTGAATTCTGTCTGTATATTACAGGAATTCTGTCTGTATATTACAGGAATTCTGTCTGTATATTACAGGAATTCTGTCTGTATATTACAGGAATTCTGTGTGTATATTACAGGAATTCTGTCTGTATATTACAGGAATTCTGTGTGTATATTACAGGAATTCTGTCTGTATATTACAGGAATTCTGTCTGTATATTACAGGAATTCTGTCTGTATATTACAGGAATTCTGTCTGTATATTACAGGAATTCTGTCTGTATATTACAGGAATTCTGTCTGTATATTACAGGAATTCTGTCTGTATATTACAGGAATTCTGTGTGTATATTACAGGAATTCTGTCTGTATATTACAGGAATTCTGTGTGTATATTACAGGAATTCTGTCTGTATATTACAGGAATTCTGTCTGTATATTACAGGAATTCTGTCTGTATATTACAGGAATTCTGTCTGTGTATTACAGGAATTCTGTCTGTATATTACAGGAATTCTGTCTGTGTATTACAGGAATTCTGTCTGTATATTACAGGAATTCTGTCTGTATATTACAGGAATTCTGTCTGTATATTACAGGAATTCTGTCTGTATATTACAGGAATTCTGTCTGTATATTACAGGAATTCTGTCTGTATATTACAGGAATTATGTCGGTATATTACAGGAATTTTGTCTTTTTGATGATTATAACTGGGACTGGACATTGCAACATCTCAGTAGTAAATGTTTACCTAATCAAATGAAGGTGCTAAAGATGAAGGCGACCAGGGTGTTCCATATGGGAGAGTGGTAGGTACATTCTGTCTGTAACGTCACAACTGTTTTCCATATGGGAGAGTGGTAGGTACATTCTGTCTGTAGCATCACAACTGTTTTCCATATGGGAGAGTGGTAGGTACATTCTGTCTGTAACGTCACAACTGTTTTCCATATGGGAGAGTGGTAGGTACATTCTGTCTGTAGAGTCACAACTGTTTTCCATATGGGAGAGTGGTAGATACATTCTGTCTGTAGCATCACAACTGTTTTTCATATGGGAGAGTGGTAGGTACATTCTGTCTGTAGCGTTACAACTGTTTTCCATATGGGGAGAGTGGTAGGTACATTCTGTCTGTAATGTTGCAACTGTTTTCCATATGGGAGAGTGTAGGTACATTCTGTCTGTGATGTCGCAACTGTTTTCCATATGGGAGAGTGGTAGGGACATTCTGTCTGTAGCATCACAACTGTTTTCCATATGGGAGAGTGGTAGGTACATTCTGTTTGTAGCGTCACAACTGTTTTCCATATGGGAGAGTGGTATGTACATTCTGTCTGTAGCGTCACAACTGTTTTCCATATGGGAGAGTGGTAGGTACATTCTGTTTGTAGCGTCACAACTGTTTTCCATATGGGAGAGTGGTATGTACATTCTGTCTGTAGCGTCACAACTGTTTTCCATATGGGAGAGTGGTATGTACATTCTGTCTGTAGCGTCACAACTGTTTTCCATATGGGAGAGTGGTAGGTACATTCTGTCTGTAGCATCACAACTGTTTTCCATATGGGAGAGTGGTAGGTACATTCTGTCTGTAGCATCACAACTGTTTTCCATATGGGAGAGTGGTAGGTACATTCTGTCTGTAACATCACAACTGTTTTCCATATGGGAGAGTGGTAGGTACATTCTGTCTGTAGCGTCACAACTGTTTTTCATATGGGAGAGTGGTAGGTACATTCTGTCTGTAGCATCAAAACTGTTTTCCATATGGGAGAGTGGTAGGTACATTCTGTCTGTAACGTCACAACTGTTTTCCATATGGGAGAGTGGTAGGTACATTCTGTCTGTAGCGTCACAACTGTTTTCCATATGGGAGAGTGGTAGGTACATTCTGTCTGTAGCATCACAACTGTTTTCCATATGGGAGAGTGGTAGGTACATTCTGTCTGTAACGTCACAACTGTTTTCCATATGGGAGAGTGGTATGTACATTCTGTCTGTAGCATCACAACTGTTTTCCATATGGGAGAGTGGTAGGTACATTCTGTCTGTAGCGTCACAACTGTTTTCCATATGGGAGAGTGGTAGGTACACTCTGTCTGTAGCGTCACAACTGTTTTCCATATGGGAGAGTGGTAGGTACATTCTGTCTGTAGCGTTACAACTGTTTTCCATATGGGGAGAGTGGTAGGTACATTCTGTCTGTAACATCACAACTGTTTTCCATATGGGAGAGTGGTAGGTACACTCTGTCTGTAGCGTCACAACTGTTTTCCATATGGGAGAGTGGTAGGTACATTCTGTCTGTAGCATCACAACTGTTTTCCATATGGGAGAGTGGTAGGTACATTCTGTCTGTAGCGTCACAACTGTTCCATATTGGTACTAATTCAATCTTTTCCCCCTATGTAATTTATTTTATGTTATTATAAAGTTAATTAATGTCTAGATCTACATGAAAATAGAATAATAAAAATGACAAAAATAACTGAAATAAAATGTTTTAGGAGCTACCCCAACAATTAAGCTGTTTGTTTAGTGTATTTTATGCTAGTTTATATATTTAATTTATACAAATTTAATTTAGTTTGATTGCGAAACAAGTTCTTACAACTGATATTAATCACTCTCGAGACCTCATTCCTGATGGAATCCATCGCCACAAGGGAGAGAGAACAGGCAACGCGGTATTTAAATGCCTTTCCTAAGGGCATAATCGTAATGGCTACAGCGGGGCTCGAACTCCGGGCCTTTCGAACCTGAAGCGATCGCGCTATCTCGACTTCGGTATATATTTGTATAACAGAACCAGTCTTGTTAATTTTGCAGTGGTGTACATCATAAGGGAAAGAATTGTAAACCGGAGGAGAAGAAGAGGACGACTCAGATACTTATAGATGCCAATAAACAATATTTATTCCCTAACACCGTCACTATAGGAGGCTACTCTGGGCTGAAGCTTCGTGACCCCAAACCCAACGGTGGTTGGGGCGACCTCAGGGATAGACAACTATGTATGAGTTTTGTGACCAATTCTAGTGCAGGGGAACATTGATGGATTTATGTTTAGTTTATACAAATTATTTTAGCTCGATTGCGAAACAAGTTCTTACAACTTATATTAATCACTCTCGAGACCTCATTCCTGATGGAATCCATCGCCACGAGGGAAAGAGAAGAGGCAACGTGGAAATTAAATGCCTTGCCTAAGGGCACAATCGTAACGGTTCCAGCGGGGGTCAAACTCCCGACCTTTGCTCCTGAAGGGAACTCACATCCACTGCGCTATCACGACTTCCACATGATGAAGGATTTATGTTTAGTGGTTTCAATAATTTGTTTAGTTAATTGAAATGTGTCTTCATGATAATTGTAGACCTGTGTAAGCAGAAAGGCCATATACCATGTAGAACATACACCGAAGCACACTGCTACGCTGTGTATCTGTGCTTGATGGAGCACAAGCGTTCGTGCATGCGGTGATACACTTGGGAGACCGTTGCTGCACTAGATTGTGTAGACAGTATCTAAGGTGGCATTTCAGGATGCAGGTCGCCCAAGCAACTTCTCACTATAAACTCTGTATGAAAACAGTCCTCGCGGCTGTATGTAGGGAGAAGGGAGCACAATCGGGGAGAATACTCCCTCTCACTCTAACTTAAGCCTGTTTACATGTATCCTTTTGCTCATTTGAGAAGCATTTATTCAAAAGCGTGAAATATTCTACATAATAACAATTGGATAGTGCAAAGGGAGAAGCGTTTATTCAAATATAATATTGCGCTGGAGGGTGACTGGGTGTGTAAACAGATTTACGGGATGACCTAGTTCACAGGGTGACCTAGTTCTTATAGAACGCACGCATTGTATTCACCAAAGAATGTGTTGATATCAATTAATGGTGAATTTTCTGTGACGATATTGCAAACGTAACCTGTCAAACAAAATGGACGGAATGTGTGCACAACATGGATACAGATCGGCCGCAGTGTTACTCCGCGTCTGATCAGGATCTATGTTGTTTGCAAAGGCACGATTGGAGTTGTGATTGGCAGGTTACGGGTTAAATCTATGTTGCTATGATTTGTATATGTAACAGAACTAGTATGTTTATTCCGATACATGAAAGATGGAGAACTGTGTAGGTTATTGAGGTAGACTGTTACAGTGTAGTGTGTTACCACGTAAGAGGATATTTTGTTTGTTGCACTGTATGATTGAATTGTATTTTACCAACTGAACGTTGAACGCATTATTATCACGAGTGGCACTTGCCATTATAGCTTTCTATGTTGATGAGCGAAATATTATTCGATCATTCACTTATACAAACACAATTTCTCTTTTACTTTATGCTGGAAAATGTTTTTATGATAGAAAAGGAGGCAAAATGCACTAAATGACACGAGAACGTTGTTTTGGATGATGAGATAATATATATACCGGTACTATATATTACATGTATATTATATGTATATTATATTACATGTATATTATATGTATATTACATGTATATTATATGCATACTATATATTACATGTATATTATATGCATACTATATATTACATGTATATTACATGTATATTATATGTATACTATATATTACATGTATATTATATGTATACTATATATTACATGTATATTATATGCATACTATATATTACATGTATATTATATGTATATTATATGCATACTATATATTACATGTATATTATATGCATACTATATATTACATGTATATTACATGTATATTATATGTATACTATATATTACATGTATATTATA
>CM026393.1:15911502-15939002 GCA_014843695.1 Archivesica marissinica
CCTTTTCGCACCTGAAGTGAACGCACATCCACTGCGCTATCACGACTTCTAATATCATCATGATTGGAAATATTTCAAAATGCCGGATTGAGATGATATACGAGTCGGATGTTAAGGAATGAAAATGGATTCTATTTTATTTGTGTTTTCATGTGTGTTTTACATTTATTTATCGTCGCTACCGGTTACCCATATGAGCGACGCCTCCTGAAGAGATTAGTCAATTTAGATTTTGGAGGATAGTACAGAGACCCATTCCACAGTCTCCTCTGGTTCTTTTACGTGCACGGTGTACAGCACCAACACGAGACCTCGGTTTAGCGTTGTCCCATCTGAAAGACTTTTAATTTTATTAGTGTCAGACGGGGGATCGAAACTACGATCCCTGGATTACTTTCTGATTCAGAAAGTCTGTACTGTTCTTATTTTTACAGCTGTGTTTTAAGTTGAACAGCTAATTCATGAATCCCGTGAATAATAACCTGTCCGAATGTAGAGTTATATCCGAATATGTTTACATTTTATCAAAATCAAAAAAAAGTCCATACAATTAGCGATATACATAAACATTCACATTTATTGTTGTGTGCAAGTTTTGTAAATATATGAATAATAATTAATTGATAATAAATAAAACAAAATCAATTACCTTGTTTTTATCCGTCATTAGCATATCAATTTTATTTCATATTTTGGTTAGTAATACATAGTACCAAGTGTGAACAAATTCTATTATTGTAAACTTTATTTACAAAACTGTAGAGAACACTTTTAACCCTTTCAACACCACAGACCTCTAAATTGGCTTACAAAAAAGTGTAGATCCAGATGAGCCGGCTCGTGACGAGCCGTCTCATCAGGATCTGCACTTTTTTCAAGTAATATAACTATTTTTAGAAAAAAAACCATTTTGATAAATGAACTGATCCAAATGTAATTTTGTTATTAATTTATTGGTCTAAAAATACCATGGACCAGTCCATGTCAGTTACTTGGTGTTGAATGGGTAAAATGAAGGTACTGGAAATGAGTTTATTTGATACAGGCTTTGCTCCTGTATGGGAGAACCCCCCCGACAGTTTTCACAAATCTCGAAGGTCGATAAAACAGTCAATTATACAGGGAAACGGATAATGGAGGCTATTGTAGGAACAGGTTCATTATACAGGGAAACGGATAATGGAGGCTATTGTAGGAACAGGTTCATTATACAGGGAAACGGATAATGGAGGCTATTGTAGGAACAGGTTCATTATACAGGGAAACGGATAATGGAGGCTATTGTAGGAACAGGTTCATTATACAGGGAAACGGATAATGGAGGCTATTGTAGGATCAGGTTCATTATACAGGGAAACGGATAATGGAGGCTAATGTAGGAACAGGTTCATTATACAGGGAAACGGATAATGGAGGCTATTGTAGGAACAGGTTCATTATACAGGGAAACGGATAATGGAGGCTATTGTAGGAACAGGTTCATTATACAGGGAAACGGATAATGGAGGCTATTGTAGGAACAGGTTCATTATACAGGGAAACGGATAATGGAGGCTATTGTAGGAACAGGTTCATTATACAGGGAAACGGATAATGGAGGCTATTGTAGGAACAGGTTCATTATACAGGGAAACGGATAATGGAGGCTATTGTAGGAACAGGTTCATTATACAGGGAAACGGATAATGGAGGCTATTGTAGGAACAGGTTCATTATACAGGGAAACGGATAATGGAGGCTATTGTAGGAACAGGTTCATTATACAGGGAAACGGATAATGGAGGCTATTGTAGGAACAGGTTCATTATACAGGGAAACGGATAATGGAGGCTATTGTAGGAACAGGTTCATTATACAGGGAAACGGATAATGGAGGCTATTGTAGGAACAGGTTCATTATACAGGGAAACGGATAATGGAGGCTATTGTAGGAACAGGTTCATTATACAGGGAAACGGATAATGGAGGCTATTGTAGGAACAGGTTCATTATACAGGGAAACGGATAATGGAGGCTATTGTAGGAACAGGTTCATTATACAGGGAAACGGATAATGGAGGCTATTGTAGGATCAGGTTCATTATACAGGGAAACGGATAATGGAGGCTATTGTAGGATCAGGTTCATTATACAGGGAAACGGATAATGGAGGCTATTGTAGGAGCAGGTTCATTATACAGGGAAACGGATAATGGAGGCTATTGTAGGAACAGGTTCATTATACAGGGAAACGGATAATGGAGGCTATTGTAGCATCAGGTTCATTATACAGGGAAACGGATAATGGAGGCTATTGTAGGAACAGGTTCATTATACAGGGAAACGGATAATGGAGGCTATTGTAGGAACAGGTTCATTATACAGGGAAACGGATAATGGAGGCTATTGTAGCATCAGGTTCATTATACAGGGAAACGGATAATGGAGGCTATTGTAGCATCAGGTTCATTATACAGGGAAACGGATAATGGAGGCTAGTGTAGAAACAGGTTCATTATACAGGGAAACGGATAATGGAGGCTAGTGTAGGAACAGGTTCATTATACAGGGAAACGGATGATGGAGGCTATTGTAGGAACAGGTTCATTATACAGGGAAACGGATAATGGAGGCTATTGTAGGAACAGGTTCATTATACAGGGAAACGGATAATGGAGGCTATTGTAGGAACAGGTTCATTATACAGGGTAACGGATAATGGAGGCTATTGTAGGAACAGGTTCATTATACAGGGAAACGGATAATGGAGGCTATTGTAGGAACAGGTTCATTATACAGGGAAACGGATAATGGAGGCTATTGTAGGAACAGGTTCATTATACAGGGAAACGGATAATGGAGGCTATTGTAGGAACAGGTTCATTTGCACACCAATGATATGAGCTTGTGCTTAACCCATTCAACACCAAGTAACTCACATGGACTGGTCCATGATATTTTTAGACCAATAAATTAATAACAAAATTACATTTGGACTAGTTCATTTATCAACATGGGTAATTTGTTTTCTAAAAATAGTTATATTACATGAAAAAAGTGCAGATCCTGATGAGACGGCTCATCAAGAGCCGGCTCATCTGGATCTACACTTTTTTGTAAGCCAATTTAGAGGTCTGTGGTGTTGAAAGGGTTAAACTCTATTGAAATGATTGTATTGTTAATCACACAATACGCTGGTGTACAATTTAAGAATAAACTGATTGACAAAGAATTACATCGATCTACGACTTAATCTTATAGCCACAAATTATTACCGTTAAACATTATATTGTTATAAACTTACCTATGACCCAGGCACGTCGGAAGCCAGCTGTAAAAACGATGGCTTCTGGCCATGAAAAGTAAACTTATTTTTTTATTATACAAAAATATAATCATGTTCCAGTCACGTCAACGCCAAATTGGCAGCGACTTCTTGCCGATGACGATGGTTAATAACAAACATAAAATGTATGTTCTATAAACGGGTACCCGGTACATGTTACCCACCTTGCGTACAGTGCGTAGGAACCCAGAGTAGATCTATGTGGCATATAAATTGTGGCGTATAAATTCCACAAGTATAAAATTCGCTGCCCCTCCTCCGATGCTTATGAACAATGCTGATTCACCGTTAAACTCACTCCGCATGCAAAAGTGGTTAGGTGAGGTGTGACTTGAATTATCAATGCATGTTTTAGACAACTGCCATTATCGCCAGTGTATTAATATAATGATCACAGAGTACTGCAAGGATCATACGGAAATTACCGATTTAAAGCAAATCTAGTTCCGGATTTTATATTTTGCGATTTTATACATTACAGATGCGCAAATTCACTGCTCTGCAAATTCACTGCTCTGCATGCAAATTAATTTAAAATGTTCAAAATCATTAAATGATATTGTTTTACAGTAATTAACGCGTAAGAACAATGATTTGCCCCAAAGGTGGGAAACCCCGTTTCTTTTTTCAATGTAACATCTACACATTCACAGAAATTACGTCTAATACATAACAATTATGGACAATCGTAACATGAACTTAATATAGGAGTAGTTGTCTCCCTTTATCTTTCGCACCTGAAGTGAACGCACATCCACTGCGCTATCACGACTTCTATATCATCATGATTGGAAATATTTCAAAATGCCGGATTGAGATGATATACGAGTCGGATGTTAAGGAATGAAAATGGATTCTATTTTATTTGTGTTTTCATGTGTGTTTTACATTTATTTATCGTCGCTACCGGTTACCCATATGAGCGACGCCTCCTGAAGAGATTAGTCAATTTAGATTTTGGAGGATAGTACAGAGACCCATTCCACAGTCTCCTCTGGTTCTTTTACGTGCACGGTGTACAGCACCAACACGAGACCTCGGTTTAGCGTTGTCCCATCTGAAAGACTTTTAATTTTATTAGTGTCAGACGGGGGATCGAAACTACGATCCCTGGATTACTTTCTGATTCAGAAAGTCTGTACTGTTCTTATTTTTACAGCTGTGTTTTAAGTTGAACAGCTAATTCATGAATCCCGTGAATAATAACCTGTCCGAATGTAGAGTTATATCCGAATATGTTTACATTTTATCAAAATCAAAAAAAAGTCCATACAATTAGCGATATACATAAACATTCACATTTATTGTTGTGTGCAAGTTTTGTAAATATATGAATAATAATTAATTGATAATAAATAAAACAAAATCAATTACCTTGTTTTTATCCGTCATTAGCATATCAATTTTATTTCATATTTTGGTTAGTAATACATAGTACCAAGTGTGAACAAATTCTATTATTGTAAACTTTATTTACAAAACTGTAGAGAACACTTTTAACCCTTTCAACACCACAGACCTCTAAATTGGCTTACAAAAAAGTGTAGATCCAGATGAGCCGGCTCGTGACGAGCCGTCTCATCAGGATCTGCACTTTTTTCAAGTAATATAACTATTTTTAGAAAAAAAACCATTTTGATAAATGAACTGATCCAAATGTAATTTTGTTATTAATTTATTGGTCTAAAAATACCATGGACCAGTCCATGTCAGTTACTTGGTGTTGAATGGGTAAAATGAAGGTACTGGAAATGAGTTTATTTGATACAGGCTTTGCTCCTGTATGGGAGAACCCCCCCGACAGTTTTCACAAATCTCGAAGGTCGATAAAACAGTCAATTATACAGGGAAACGGATAATGGAGGCTATTGTAGGATCAGGTTCATTATACAGGGAAACGGATAATGGAGGCTATTGTAGGAGCAGGTTCATTATACAGGGAAACGGATAATGGAGGCTATTGTAGGAACAGGTTCATTATACAGGGAAACGGATAATGGAGGCTATTGTAGGAACAGGTTCATTATACAGGGAAACGGATAATGGAGGCTATTGTAGGATCAGGTTCATTATACAGGGAAACGGATAATGGAGGCTAATGTAGGAACAGGTTCATTATACAGGGAAACGGATAATGGAAGCTATTGTAGGAACAGGTTCATTATACAGGGAAACGGATAATGGAGGCTATTGTAGGAACAGGTTCATTATACAGGGAAACGGATAATGGAGGCTATTGTAGGAACAGGTTCATTATACAGGGAAACGGATAATGGAGGCTATTGTAGGAACAGGTTCATTATACAGGGAAACGGATAATGGAGGCTATTGTAGGAACAGGTTCATTATACAGGGAAACGGATAATGGAGGCTATTGTAGGAACAGGTTCATTATACAGGGAAACGGATAATGGAAGCTATTGTAGGAACAGGTTCATTATACAGGGAAACGGATAATGGAGGCTATTGTAGGAACAGGTTCATTATACAGGGAAACGGATAATGGAGGCTATTGTAGGAACAGGTTCATTATACAGGGAAATGGATAATGGAGGCTATTGTAGGAACAGGTTCATTATACAGGGAAACGGATAATGGAGGCTATTGTAGGAACAGGTTCATTATACAGGGAAACGGATAATGGAGGCTATTGTAGGAACAGGTTCATTATACAGGGAAACGGATAATGGAGGCTATTGTAGGATCAGGTTCATTATACAGGGAAACGGATAATGGAGGCTATTGTAGGAACAGGTTCATTATACAGGGAAACGGATAATGGAGGCTATTGTAGGATCAGGTTCATTATACAGGGAAACGGATAATGGAGGCTATTGTAGGATCAGGTTCATTATACAGGGAAATGGATAATGGAGGCTATTGTAGGAGCAGGTTCATTATACAGGGAAACGGATAATGGAGGCTATTGTAGGAACAGGTTCATTATACAGGGAAACGGATAATGGAGGCTATTGTAGCATCAGGTTCATTATACAGGGAAACGGATAATGGAGGCTATTGTAGGAACAGGTTCATTATACAGGGAAACGGATAATGGAGGCTATTGTAGGAACAGGTTCATTATACAGGGAAACGGATAATGGAGGCTATTGTAGCATCAGGTTCATTATACAGGGAAACGGATAATGGAGGCTATTGTAGCATCAGGTTCATTATACAGGGAAACGGATAATGGAGGCTAGTGTAGAAACAGGTTCATTATACAGGGAAACGGATAATGGAGGCTAGTGTAGGAACAGGTTCATTATACAGGGAAACGGATGATGGAGGCTATTGTAGGAACAGGTTCATTATACAGGGAAACGGATAATGGAGGCTATTGTAGGAACAGGTTCATTATACAGGGAAACGGATAATGGAGGCTATTGTAGGAACAGGTTCATTATACAGGGTAACGGATAATGGAGGCTATTGTAGGAACAGGTTCATTATACAGGGAAACGGATAATGGAGGCTATTGTAGGAACAGGTTCATTATACAGGGAAACGGATAATGGAGGCTATTGTAGGAACAGGTTCATTATACAGGGAAACGGATAATGGAGGCTATTGTAGGAACAGGTTCATTTGCACACCAATGATATGAGCTTGTGCTTAACCCATTCAACACCAAGTAACTCACATGGACTGGTCCATGATATTTTTAGACCAATAAATTAATAAGAAAATTACATTTGGATCAGTTCATTTATCAAAATGGGTAATTTGTTTTCTAAAAATAGTTATATTACTTGAAAAAAGTGCAGATCCTGATGAGACGGCTCGTCACGAGCCGGCTCATCTGGATCTACACTTTTTTGTAAGCCAATTTAGAGGTCTGTGGTGTTGAAAGGGTTAAACTCTATTGAAATGATTGTATTGTTAATCACACAATACGCTGGTGTACAATTTAAGAATAAACTGATTGACAAAGAATTACATCGATCTACGACTTAATCTTATAGCCACAAATTATTACCGTTAAACATTATATTGTTATAAACTTACCTATGACCCAGGCACGTCGGAAGCCAGCTGTAAAAACGATGGCTTCTGGCCATGAAAAGTAAACTTATTTTTTTATTATACAAAAATATAATCATGTTCCAGTCACGTCAACGCCAAATTGGCAGCGACTTCTTGCCGATGACGATGGTTAATAACAAACATAAAATGTATGTTCTATAAACGGGTACCCGGTACATGTTACCCACCTTGCGTACAGTGCGTAGGAACCCAGAGTAGATCTATGTGGCATATAAATTGTGGCGTATAAATTCCACAAGTATAAAATTCGCTGCCCCTCCTCCGATGCTTATGAACAATGCTGATTCACCGTTAAACTCACTCCGCATGCAAAAGTGGTTAGGTGAGGTGTGACTTGAATTATCAATGCATGTTTTAGACAACTGCCATTATCGCCAGTGTATTAATATAATGATCACAGAGTACTGCAAGGATCATACGGAAATTACCGATTTAAAGCAAATCTAGTTCCGGATTTTATATTTTGCGATTTTATACATTACAGATGCGCAAATTCACTGCTCTGCAAATTCACTGCTCTGCATGCAAATTAATTTAAAATGTTCAAAATCATTAAATGATATTGTTTTACAGTAATTAACGCGTAAGAACAATGATTTGCCCCAAAGGTGGGAAACCCCGTTTCTTTTTTCAATGTAACATCTACACATTCACAGAAATTACGTCTAATACATAACAATTATGGACAATCGTAACATGAACTTAATATAGGAGTAGTTGTCTCCCTTTCATCAAAGAAAGAAAAAACCAATGTAATATTTTGACATGAAATTGTACAGAATAAATAGGCCAATAAAATAATCAAAAGATGAATTTTGTTTTTTTTAACTTTATTTATTTTACAACGATTGCGAAGCAAGTTTTAACAACTTATATTAATCACTCTCATTGGCGCGGATGAAAGCGTAAATGTGGTCATTCATGTGGGAGGAAACCGGAGTACCCGGAGAAAACCCACATGTCCGATCTGGCGACCACCGTACCATCTCACATACTTCCCGGTCCGAGGATCGAACCCGGGTTGCATTGGTGAGAAGCGAGCGCGCTAACCACTGCACTAATCGGACAGCCCAATGATGAATTCTTGCAGAAACAGTAGTCTTGTTCGAAAGAAAAGACAAGACAGGAGAAACTTGGTGTTATATCGGGCATTATGTACAATAGCCTAATATTTAGGAGACATTAAGAAAATGAAATAAAGATATTAACCCTTTCAACACCACAGACCTCTAAATAGGCTTACAAAAAGTTTAGATCCAGATGAGCCGGCTCATGACGAGCCGTTTCATCAGGATCTGCACTTTTTGCCAGTGATGTGACTATTTTTAGACATAATTACCCATTTTGATGAACTTGTCCAAATGTGATTTTCTGATTCATTTATTGGTTTATGAATATCATGGACCAGTCCATGTGAGTTACTTGGTGTTGAATGGGTTAATATCATGGACCAGTCCATGTGAGTTACTTGGTGTTGAATGGGTTAATATCATGGACCAGTCCATGTGAGTTACTTGGTGTTGAATGGGTTAATATCATGGACCAGTCCATGTGAGTTACTTGGTGTTGAATGGGTTAATATCATGGACCAGTCCATGTGAGTTACTTGGTGTTGAATGGGTTAATATCATGGACCAGTCCATGTGAGTTACTTGGTGTTGAATGGGTTAATATCATGGACCAGTCCATGTGAGTTACTTGGTGTTGAATGGGTTAATATCATGGACCAGTCCATGTGAGTTACTTGGTGTTGAATGGGTTAACTTGTGCTTGTCAGCAGTATGGAGATAAAAAAACAAGTATAGCATGTAGTATTTATTGCAAACTTCTACGTACAGTATTAAATATAGCCTATAAAACCTGCTAACTTGCTCGTGCAGATCAATACGACATCTTTAACAGCCATTTAACTCTTTCCTTCATAGAGATTTAGGTTAATATACTATTATATCTCCATACAAACGACACCCATTTAACCCTTTCCTTCATAGAGATTTAGGTTACTATACTATTATATCACCATACAAACGACAGCCATTTAGCTATCATGCAGTGGATAAATAGTCGCCATATCTGTCCCACCTCCATAGATATTACTGGGACTTCATAGAGATTTAGGTTAAATATACTATTATATCTCCATACAAACGACAGCCATTGAGCTATCATGCAGTGGATAAGTAGTCGCCATATCTGTCCCACCTCCATAGATATTACTGGGACTACATGAGATTCTGGCCTTTATTATGAACATTGGTTTGGCTACTACATTGTCAATGTATATCGTATTGGTAATGGCGTCAAGAGGTGCTTGTATGAGGGAAAGGGTTAAATGGTAAATATTTTGAGAAAGGCCTGTTTTTTTCTACAAGGTACAATAAAATTCTGGGGAAAGTTCTTCTGCCATCTACTAGACTAATACATCCTGGAAAATACTTGTCTAGTTTGTCTATAGTTTGTCTATAGTTTGTCATAGTTTGTCTAGTTCTGTGACTAGGTTGCATAATACATCACTGCTCAAGTTATTCATTCATAATAATTGTTAATGTGTAAGGAAATCTATATACTACTGATATATATAATACTATAGCATGGGAACAGGCGTCGATATATTTTGCCTGGTCAGTCAAATAAATATATTTTAACACCGAGACTATTAATTGGGCCGTATTGAGTTTCGGATAATATAATTTTGCCAGAAGTTAAAAAGTGAAAAATTGACAGACTGGAACCCAGGCTAATGGTGCATTAAATATGTCAGTTAACTATCCGGGAGGCGGGGCTTCAAAGGAATTGTATAATAGGCTGTATGATAAGCGTAGTGGTTAGCACGCTCGCTTCTCACCAATGTAACCCAGGTTCGATCCTCCAAACGGGACATATGTTGGATGGTACGGTGATCACCAGCTCAGTCAGGTGGGTTTTCTCCGGGTACTCCAGATTCCTTACAAGCGAATGACCAGATTTACATGTACAGTCAAACCTGTGTTAAGAAGTCAGTCAAGGGAATCACAGAAAGTGGCTGCTTAGCACAGGTGGCTGCTTAATAGAGGTCAAATGTATAGTAAAGCAGCATATTGGTAAACACAACTGGCTGCTTAATACAGGTTGGCTGCTTAATAGAGGTTGGCTGCTTAATAGAGGTGACCACTAACACAGGTTTGACTGTATATACTTTCATATGTGTGAGTGAGTGATTACTAAAAGGTGTTAAAGCTTGTTTACAATTGTAAATCGTAAAATAAATAAATCTTTATTGTATGCACATTTTGTATTCTTCAGTGGGATAAAAGACCTTGCATCATATCTTATATTTTCAGAATCCATATCTGCAGCCGCACTATTGGTCTCGTTATACTCGTCAACATCAACTAATCGTAGTTCATCATCATACAGACCTTAATTAGCATTAACGAGGGCAACAGTTATTTCATGGGTGTTTGGAGAACAGTCAAAATTATTGTCCCTCGGTATCAGGGAAGACATTTCGAACTGTTGCCCTCGGCCGAGGGCAACAGTTCGAAATGTCTTCCCTGATACCGAGGGACAATAGGGCAACAGTTCGAAATGTCTTCCCTGATACCGAGGGACAATAGTTTTGTCTGTTCCCTAAACACCCATGAAATAACTGTTTTATTACCTAATGCTCTATATAACTGTTGTACATACCTTATATTCTATAATATTTGACTAACTCAAAAAACATTTTTAAAATCAATGACTAATCAATCATCATTTGTAAACGCTTGGTTTTGGTCTAAAAGCCGGTATGCCGGTAAGTATGCAATAAAATACGGAAAGGAATTAATGAACGGAAAGGAGGGCTTCACATAATGTATGTCGATGACTTCAAGCGCGGTCAGAGCTAAAATGTATTCGGGACGTATTTTTTACTTTGACTTCCATAACACCCTATTGCGCACAGTGAAAGCATACTCAGAGTATGATTGGTTCAAAATTCTAGTATGAAACAGTTCAAACTATTGCCCGGTCAACAGTTCGAACTGTTGCCCAGACCTGAGCGAAGGATAAAAAATGCAATGAAACAGGCAAAAATAACGAATTACAAGTTATATATAGCATTAGGTAATAATATCTATTGCGTATGTAAATGATTCACAGCCGTAAATGTTTCACAGCCGTAAATATTCACAGCCATAAATGTTTCGCAGCCATAAATGTTTCACAGCCGTAAATGTTTCACATCACAGCCATAAATGTTTCACAGCCATAAATGTTTCACAGTCGTAAATGTTTCACAGCCGTAAATGTTTCACAGCTGTAAATGTTTCACAGCCGTAAATGTTTCACAGCCATAAATGTTTCACAGCCGTAAATGTTTCACAGCCGTAAATGTTTCACAGCCATAAACGTTTCACAGCCGTAAATGTTTCACAGCCGTAAATGTTTCACAGCCATAAATGTTTCACAGCCATAAATGTTTCACAGCCGTAAATGTTTCACAGTCGTAAATGTTTCACAGCCGTAACTGTTTCACAGACGATTCATTCCTCGTTTCAGGGCCTTGGTATAACCGCTGATTTTAGTGTTCAAAATGTCAATATTTGCTGTTTTCCAGCAGTGTCTTATTTTTAGATGCGTGTTCAATATCTGTGACATCACAAAACAACTTTGGAGTAGATATATAAATCGTATAACTTTTACCAAATGTAAAATCAAAATAGTTCATTTTCAACAAATAGTTTGTTAATACATTAGAAAATGTTAGCTAGTTAAAGAATGATATTTGTTTGTGTTTTTTTCCAATTAAATGTTTATTTGTATATACAAGTGTTATTCAGTTTCTAATTATACAAGAGCTTGTGTGTTTTACAACTTTCTTGTCAATTTTTATCTTGTTTGTGTTTGTGCAAGTTGAGTTTCATTGTAGCGGTAAAAACTGTATATTTATGTATATGTGCACCCCGGAGAGGATATTTGCGTTTATTAACCCATTTCATTCTGGATACATTTGAAGGATTTTGCAAACAACATAGATCCAGATCAGCCGCAGCGTGACGCTGCGTGCTGATCAGGATCTATGTTGTTTGCTACATAGCCAAGTGTTTTAGCAAGATCATCTGAATAGCAAACAGCATAGAGCCTGATCAGACGGAACGTTCCATGGTGGCTGATCTGGCTCTATGTTCTTTGCGAATACTGTTTGAACGGTATCCAGAATGAAATGGGTTAACATAGTGATAGGATAAGATTTTATTTCATCAAGAGATCAACAAATTTTGTATTTTCACGAGTGGCATTAGCAACCATAAGTGAGAAGACATTATGTCGGCGACCATGAGATGAAATAAAATCCTATTTTACACTAATAAATACCAACCGTCTTTTTCTTTTATGATTTCCAATGATTTTTGGCTACTACATAAATTTCAACAGAGGCAATCTAGGGGATCCGTCCGGTGGCATGTTCACCCTTAAAATTGTTAGGGTATAGAAGCGATTTCCTGCGTTTTCTGATTTAATGAGTTTAGACGTATATTCAACTCTCTAGCAGTCAACATTTTATACCGCAATGGGATATTTTTTGCATTTTATTTACAGTCAAACCTGGTTTAGTGGTCACCTCTATTAAGCAGCCAACCTGTATTACGCAGCCAGTTTCCAGATTCCCAATATGTTGTTTCATTATACATTTGACCTATTAAGCAGCCACCTGTGCTAAGCAGCCACTTTCTGTGATTCCCTTGGCTGGCTGCTTAAGACAGGTTTGACTGTATTTAATTTTTCATTTATGGAAATTTTAACCGAGGTGGCTTCCTCGGTGTGCCTCAGTGTGGCTACGGGCCTGGACTACGCGGGTGGAATATCCTTGTCCACACCAGTGTATATGTTTGAAAGCTACTCTTATTCATTCATTGCAAAGCATAGAAGAAATATTTGGAAATTGTTTAACGTAATGGTTTCTTCATCACTTCCTCTCTATTATCTCTTTGCATGCTGGGTAAAATAAATGCTATAAATAGTTGAAATTAAAATAGCAGACGACAATTCATCAATGTGTCTCTTATTTGAATCTGTAATTCTTTTATACAAATTTATTTTAGCTAGATTGCGAAACAAGTTATTTCAACTTATATTAATCACTCTCGAGACCTCATTCCTGATGGAATCCATCGCCACGAGGGAGAGAGAAGAGGCAACGTGGAATTTAAATGCCTTGCCTAAGGGCACAATCGTAACGGCTCCAGCAGGGCTCGAACGTCGGACCTTTCACACCTGAAGCGAACGCGCATCCACTGCGCTATCACGACTTCCACTGAAATTCTGTGGAAATATGTCGTGGAATTTCATTAGAATTATGTCGTTATGACACAATTCTAAATAACTTGTATGACATAATCGGCATCTATTTTCACCGCCAGCAAACAAAGAGTTACTTTTGATTTCTTTACTTTCCAGGCCTGCGATTGGCGAGGCACAAATTAAAATAGTAGAAATGGAATTTTAAATGCCGTATTTCGATGTTTTTGGGGGTGAGTGTTAACCCATTTCATTTTGGATACAGTTAAAGGCTTTTGCAAACAACATAGATCCAGATCAGCCGCAGCGTGACGCTGCGTGCTGATCAGGATCTATGTTGTTTGCTACATAGCAAAGTGTCTTACCAAGATCATTTGAATAGCAGACAGCATAGAGCCTGATCAGACGGCACGTTCTGTGGCGGCTGATCTGGCTCTATGTTCTTTGCAAATACTGTTTGAACAGTATCCAGAATCAAATGGGTTAAGAAATCAATTGTAGACTTATATAGTTATTAAGCACATTCACAAATTAACTGTAGACTATGAAATATGTATATGTTCATATAGTATTACAATGAATAGGAATTTTGAAATTCTTACAGGATTCATTCTAGGTCAGATTTTTTGGGAGAAGTGAGAAAGCGCGTGATCGCTTCCTTAAATGGTGTTCTTTAATATACTTTGCAAAATAGGGTTAAAATGCACAGTACAACCATTAAATACAACATTTGAATAGAAGGAGTGCTTTATAATGGGCCAATGTATCTTACTAGACAACATTTTGTTTGAAAATAGTAAAAAGGGAGAAGTGGCGCGGGCTCCCAGAGGCGAAGTCAGGGTCCCTAGGCGAGAATTTCGCCCACATCGCCCTGTCTTATATACCTCATAGCATTTTACTTCATGCATACCATAGTTTATACAGTTTATTTATTTATTTGATGTTTGGGGTTTAAAGTTTCCCCAACACAGAGTGCCTCTCTGAGCAGTATTTCAGGCACCTGGGTAGAACAACCGACCTTTAAGTAAGCTGGATTGCTTCCTCAAGAAAGAATATGAACAACCCCAGTAGGTTCGAACTAGCAGCAGTGAGAGTCTAGCAATCTGAAAACTAGCTGTATATGATGTAACACACTTTGTATTCATGGCTGTATTCACAGCTGCTTGGGGTCTATGATGTAACACACTTTGTATTCATGGCTGTATTCACAGCCGCTTGGGGTCTATGATGTAACACACTTTGTATTCATGGCTGTATTCACAGCCGCTTGGAGTCTATGATGTAACACACTTTGTATTCATGGCTGTATTCACAGCCGCTTGGGGTCTATGATGTAACACACTTTGTATTCATGGCTTTATTCAGTCGCCTTCATGGCTGGACACATGTGTTCGGCTTCAAAACCACAAAACTAAAATAAATGTTTGTTTGTTTAAGAATAGTATGATACACTATAGGCTTGACACTATACATACAATTATTTTAGACAATTCCAAGAAAGTTTAAAAATGAGTATATAGCCTTGATAGTGACAGTGTGTCATTTTTAAACTTGCTTGGAATGGCCTAAACAAAATACAAAATGTTTTGTGGTTTTGAACCCGAAATCATTTGTCCAGGCCCCAAGCGTCTGTGGCTTTAATCAGATATCAAGCTCAAACTGTTTAGGTTTAATTAAGTAATTAATTAGGGGTTAATAGTTTCCATCTCAGTAAGAAGTACATAGGTTTAAAGTTACCGTGTATGCCAAATCATTACTTATATTTACAGTAATTTTTTTTTCCAATGACACCAAACAAAATATAGACACACTACGACTGCACATGACCGTAACTTCGAGTGCGCATGTCAGCTGCATATCATTAGTGAGGAAATTCATACGAAAATGGACACAAATAGGACCCATACGTTCATCAAGGACATGCAATAATGATGTAAATATTCTAAACACATTGCTGGCAAAGATTATGCCGGTACACAATGGTACAAGAATTTCTATTTACCGTATACTAATTTGGATTAAAATAATTTTAAAAATGTGTCGGCTTTTATCTTCGAGGTGGCTTCACTAGTCCTAAGGTTCGAACGGCTTGCTCACTGCCATTGCATCGAAAATAAGAGAAAATGCTGTGCGTGTGTGTGTTTTACGTTTATTTATCATCGCTACCTGTTGCGCACATGAGCGACGCCTCCTGTAGAGATTAGTCGCTCGTTTCTCACCAATGCAACCCGGGTTCGATCCTCGGACCGGGAAGTATGTGAGATGGTATGGTGGTTGCCAGATCGGTGGGTTTTCTCCGGGTGCTCCGGTTTCCTCCCACACGAATGACCACATATACACTTTCATCGGCGCCAACGAGAGTGATTCATAAGTTGTTAGAACTTGCTTCGCAATCGTTGTAAAATAAATAAAGTTTAAACTTTAAGAGATTAGTCATTTTAGAATGTTGGAGGATAGTGCAATGATACAGACAGAGACCAATTCCAGAGTCTCCTCTGGTTCTTTTACGTACACGGTGTAAAGCACCGACACGAGACCTCGGTTTAAAGTCCCATTCTGTAAGACTGTGCCATTTGATGTATGATTAACTCTTGTATTATTTAAGATATCGTGAGTGTGGTGGGTAGCTAGATGTCACCACTTTAACCCTTTCAACACCACAGACCTCTAAATTGGCTTACAAAAAAGTGTAGATCCAGATGAGCCGGCTCGTGACGAGCCGTCTCATCAGGATCTGCACTTTTTTCAAGTAATATAACTATTTTTAGAAACAAAATTACCCATTTTGATAAATGAACTGATCCAAATGTAATTTTGTTATTAATTTATTGGTCTAAGAATATCATGGACCAGTCCATGTCAGTTACTTGGTGTTGAATGGGTTAATTACCGGGAACCATTCAATGTATTGTAGTCCTTACAGTGTGAGAGATTTGATATTGTTACTTATGTCTGCTACTTGAAGCAGATGTAGATATAACCATAGACATGTGGCCCAAACCATTTGTATTTTCATGCTATGTATTGTATCTTTACGTGTATGACATCATTTTTATGTACTATTGATTTACAATAAAATATGGTTAAATAAAATGTTTGCGGGTTCAAAACAACAAAACTAAAAACTTTTTTTTTTATGAACGCTATAATACACTATAGACTTGGCACTATATATAAAAATTGTTTACTCCATTCCAAGCAAGTTTAAAATGACAACCTAATCAAGGCGGGTTGTCATTTTTAAACTGCTTGGCGTAAAAAATTTTCAAAATATATAGTGTATTAAAAACCAAATATAATTTTTTTCTGTGGTTTTGAACCCGCAAATATTTGTCCAGACCCCAAGCATCTGTGGGTATAACAATGACTTATACTGGGACATAGTTATATTTGCAAGTTCATACAACATCAAAATATATTAATATTCAGATTTCAATAGTTTGATTTCTTTCTTTCTTCCCAAAGACAAGCTACATAAATGTGGAATAGCCGTGGTGCAATGGATATGGTATACACCTTGTATCTGATGGAGTGTGAGTTTGTACCCAGCTAGAACCACGGTGGTGGTGATGAGCTTGGGCTAGACGCTTATACATCCACACTGTCTGTACTCTCCCTCACCGAGGATTTTATTTAAGTTTATTTAACGTCGCTACCGGTTGCATATTTGAGCTAACGTCGCTACCGGTTGCACATTTGAGTGACGGGCAGTTTATCTAACAACACCTTTCCTGGGCAGGCTCAAGCGGGTAACCAGTAGTTGGTGCACCAACCTCCGTAAGAAATTGCCAACTTTTTCATAGCGGGGCCCGAACCAGTGACCATCAGTGCTGATAGGTTGCAGTGGTATACAAGTCAGCGACCATAACCACTCGGCCACGGTGGCGGTCCCGTGAGTAATGAAGTCTCCAGAGAGAATAAACTGACATCATTTGGTCTGGAGCATTGCGAAACTTGTTGATCGAAAATAGCTAAATTTTCCAGAAATCCTCTGACAAGCTAGTGTGCCAAATGATCAAAACAAATTGTTTACAATTTTCATACACATTTTTGTCTGAGTAAGATATACTGGCCTATTATGAAGCACTCATTCAATTCAAATGTTGTATTTAATGGCCATATCTGTGCATTTTAACTATTTTGTTGAAATTTATTAAATAACATCAGTATGCGTTCGAGCGCATTCTCACTTCTCCCAAATACCCTGACCTAGAATGAACCCTGCATATATATATATATGCAAATGAATTGTATATACCCCATCTAACATCAATTATATAAAGATTAAAATGCTAGCTAGTCACTTATTAATATAAACCTTATGTTATATTTATATGTTATATTTCGGGCTTTACGCCTGCATCAGCACCATTCTGGGCTATATCGCCGGCGGGCAGTTTACCTAACAACACCTTTCCTGGACGGGCTCCAGCGGTTAACCAGTACTTGGGTGCACCAACCTCCATAAGAAACTGCCAACGTTTTCATATAAATAAGACACGGCCTGAGCGGGGCTCAAACCCGTGACCATCAGTGATGATAGGTTACAGTGGTCAAGTCAGCGACCTTAACCACTCGACCACGGAGGCGGACTTAATATAAACCTACACAGATAAACAGATACATGATATTCATGTTTGTTTACCAAACATAGAAATATCTACATTGTATACTAGAGGACATAGAAAACGCACACTTCGGATAAGTGTGTTTTTACATGAAAAACAATAACTATATAAATACATAGTTTTAAACATTTTGGAATATTTTTAGTTGTTCAGTTTGTGTTTTATAATAAAGATTTGACGGAATCCTTCGTGTTTCGTTTTCATGTAATAATCATAATTATAATGTAAGTGTGCGTTTTCTATGTCCTCTAGTATATTTCATTTTTATTAGACGAATCTGTAGTCCGGTAGTAACGCACTGGACTGGAAATCACAGGTTCGATCCCACGTCTGACCCTAATAAAATTAACCCACTTTTTTCAGATGGGACCTTAAACCGAGGTCTTGTGTCGGTGCTTTACACCGTCACGTAAAAGAACCAGAGGAGACTGGAATGGGTCTATGTCTGTATCATTGAATCGCTCCAAAAATCTAAAATGACTAATCACTTCAGGAGGCGTCGCTCATATGGGTAACCGGTAGCGACGATAAATACACACATTTTTATTAGCACAAATTGTTTGTATAAAAACCAGCATTTGTCTTTATTGTTGATGATTATTTACTAATCTGAATGTTCCAGGTTTGTGATGCGCGATATTTAACAGTGTTTATTCACCTTGCAGATGAGTCAGTAACCCGGTGGTTAACAGGTTTGATCCCCCGTGTGCCCCTAAAAATATTAAGTCTTTCCGATGAAACTTTATACCAAGGTCATGTGTCGGTGCTTTACGAGTTTAATCCTATTTGATTTCATTGATCATGATATTATAACGTACACACGTATGTAGAAAAACCAGAGGATACTCTGGAATGTCTGTATCATTGTACTATCATCCAAGCATGCATGAGCTACGCCCCCTGAAGAGATTAGTCATTTTAGAGCTTGGATAACTTGTTTTGCAATCGAGCTAAAATAAATTTGTATAAACTATCATCCAAGCTCTAAAATGACTAATCTCTTCAGGAGGCGTCGATCATGCAATTTATGTGCAACTTGTAGCGACGATAAACGTATAGCGCACACATGTGAGCTATTGATACTGCAATATGTGCCTGTTATCCATGAACATTTTCAAATTTTCTCTCCCCAGTAACCATTGGGTCTATTGCAACCGTTCTTGTCATTATTCCTGGGTAGATGGAGGTTACAAAACGTAGAATTACGTCATTACTTAATCCAAGATGGCTGCTATCTAAAAATAGCACAACGTCTTATCACGAACCGCCGGTCGGATTTTAACGAATCTTAGTAGGAATGATCGATGTTCAATACCCTTTCAAAGTTGTTCAAATGGTGATCAGGGGTCAAAAATGGGTGTGACCCGGTAGTACACGTAGGGGTCAAATATTATTTTTGCGCAAATATGGTCATGTCAGATATCAAATCAACAGGGCGATTGCTCTGGTCCATTTTTTTTTATCAAAATCGGATGATTACGTCATCCAAGGTTTCCGGCGAACATTCAACTGTTAACCTTTATGAGTGAGTTCATCTTCTTCTTACAAACTGATTAGCCAATGTTCAAGAAACTGTACCTGTGTGATCCTTAGGTGAAGCCTTTCCAAAGTTGTTAAAATAAAGTTCCTCTAAATTCCAAACGGTCGCCGTCTGTGGCGTCCGTGGTCCAGTGGTAGAGCGTCGGATTTGGAATCGAACGGTCCTGGGTTCGATACTCGGTCAGGCCACGTATGTACTGTCATTGAGCAAGGCACCTCACACACATTGCTTATTACTGGTTAATCGCTTAGGTCGGCTAAGCCTGCCCAGGAACACATGTCTAAGTCCCCGCGAGGGGTTTGACATTAAAGGAACATACATACATACGTCTAAAAGTAGCACAAATTCTTAACAAATCTCACGAACCGCCAACTGGATTTTGACGAATGTTGGTAGGAATGATTGATGTACAATGCTCTTTCAAATTGTTCAGCTGGTAACCCTTTGGCAATATTTGGTACAATATGTACAATTCTCTTTAGCCTGGGAACAGGTGTTGATATGTATTGCCTGGTCAGTCATATAAATATATTTTAATACCGAGATCATTAATTGAGCCGTATCGAGTTTCTGATCATGTCATTTTGCCAGAAGTAAATTGGTGAAAAATCGAAAGACTGGAACCCAGGCTAAATGATCTTTCAAAGTTGTTAACCCATTCAACACCAAGTAACTGACATGGACTGGTGCATGATATTTAACCCATTCAACACCAAGTAACTGACATGGACTGGTCCATGATATTTTTAGACCAATAAATTAATAACAAAATTACATTTGGATCAGTTCATTTATCAAAATGGGTAATATTTGTTCTCTAAAAATAGTTATATTACTTGAAAAAAGTGCAGATCCTGATGAGACGGCTCGTGACGAGCCGGCTCATCTGGATCTACACTTTTGTGTAAGCCTATTTAGAGGTATGTGGTGTTGAAAGGGTTAATATGGTGATCCTGTGGTAAACATCGAGACAGATGGGTGATACAAGGCCAGCATTACCCTCTTTTACCATTACACTGATTTGGGAATCATTTCACGTATGTACTCAATAAAGCTTACAGACACAGCAACTGTAAATCACCGCTGTACGTTCGAATCTCTCTGGGGCTGTCGTATTAGTTCATGTGAAGAAGTTATCGAGTTTGTGTGGTGGTGTAGATCAGTGGTTCTACCCGGGTGCCAGAAGAAGAAATTTTATTTTCCAATTTGAATTTAAAAGTTCATCATTGTACAGCATATATATATACATAAAAAGCATTCACGTGAAAAATATGTCAGAAAAATATTTCATTATGAGAAAATCATATACAGTATTGACAATACCTACGATATATATATATATATTTATTACATATCTCGTACAATTACATTGCTTAAGTATATGAGTACGACAATATGGACTCTGATTTAAAGCATCTTGTAGAAATGCAAATAAAGGAGGTTGAACTCAGTTTAAATATTATTATAATTATAAACACAGTCAAGTTACATATTCGATTGAATTAAACCACGCGTGTCTCAGTGCAAGTGCTTCATACAGATATGTTCCCAATTTGGCTATAATATTATTGTTGCGAGATTGCATTAAAGTTACAAATTTGAAATCACTAGGTCTATTCTGGTAATACTTCTTAATATATGTCTTTCTAATGTTATTGTAAGCTGAACAAATCAGGACAAAGTGGTATTCATCTTCTATATCATTTGGCCCACAGTATAAACAATAACGCAATACGCCGATTTTAACGCAATACGCCGTACTTTTTAATATATTTCTTTCTACTGAATACATCACGGAGGGACCCGCGGGGTCGTCCACCACCATATGACTGTTGGTTCCGTAGATGTCTTCTAGTTGGTCAAACCATTTACCAGTGGCTGTAAGCTGTAACCACATGTATCATCGGCATCTTGGCCTCTTACGTCGTTCGTAATCGCCGTGGTATACCACCTGGTCGTTGTGTCATAATTTGATTTAAGCATATTTTATTGCATATGTAATACATTCGACAATACAATAATACATACGAGCATGAATCAGATGTGAAATAAGTTAACATATATAAGGCACGTTAGCCTGGGAACAGGCGTCGATATATTTTACCTTGTCAGTCAAATAAATATATTTTAACAAAGAGACTATTAATTGGGCCGTATTGAGATTTTGATCATGTCATTTGCCAGAAGTTAAAAAGTGAAAAATCGGCAGACTGGAACCCAGGCTAAAGGCACATATAAAAGGGTCGGGCCACAAGTTATGACCAACATTAGAAAACAGCCCTTCCCATGTGTCATGTTGAATGTGGTAGTGATCGCCAGGAGTGTGACGGGTCATGTTCCCGCCCTGATCCATTGTCGATACGAAGAACACGGGATCATGTGCCGAATAGACCAGAAGGTGACCTGTAGTTAAGTATGTCCCCATCACATTGTATCGGGTGGCATCAGAGAATCTGAGTGGACCACTATCTTATAACCTTTATATACATGTACTTATATTCACAACTATATTGTTATGTTTTAGTATGTAGTGAAACTATAACAGTCGCCCAAATGCATTTATGCGGTGACGACTTTAAATAAACTTATTAGTCAGTCAGTGAAACTATGTACAGTCTACATCCGCTATGTCGAATTCTGTCGGACCGAACAAAATACACAGACATAACCGAACTTTGACTTAACGAAATTCGATATAAACGGAGCCCGTTATATGTAATGTAACATGATATTGTCTGAAACGGGACTTTGATCCGACTTCGAGATAACCGGATAATTCGACATATCCGACTTGTTTCTTAAACTCAAGTTTTTGGAAAAACTTATAGATAAAAGAAACTGCTTAACAGAAGTGAAGCAAATATTTAAAGCAATACCGAAGTCATGGAAAGATGTAATGAAATCTGAAGAAGCTAATAGAACGAAAGTTAAGACTAGTAAAATTTTAGAAATCGATGGAAAATTGCTAGAAACATTAGATATTAGGGCGATTTATTAAATATTAATCAACAAAATGTATACAAAACCTAATACACATAACTTCTGGTGAAATAAAATTAATGATACAATAGAATGGAGCTATGTATGTATATATGTATATATTCATTAAAAATATTCCTGATAATCGACATAAACAATAGAAATTTAGAGTGATTAACAACATATTTACAAGTATACGATATGCTTGGAATATGACTCACGCCAATGCGCGTAAAGTGCAACGTTTTGGAGGATTACGAGCATAGTTTAATTAACTGCTCGGCGGTAGATTTCTTTTGCATGAAAATGCAAAATCTTCTTAATAAGTGTGGAATTCATAGAAACATGAGGAACATAAGAAATTTGATCTTTGGATACAAAATTACCGAATCAGACTATTTTTATATCAATATCTTTCTAACCATAGTAGGTTTTAGTATTTACAAATCATATTTTGCAAGTGACAACTGGACAAAAGAACACGATATATACAAAGTTTTAAAATCAGAATTTGAAGAACTTACAGACGGATCTGTAGTCCAATGGTAACACGATGGACTGGTAATCCAGGGATCACAGATTCGACCCCCTGTCTGACTCTAATAAAATTAACAGGTCTTTCAGTTGGGACTTTAAACCGAGGTCTCAAGTCGGTGCTGTACACCGCGCACGTAAAAGTACCAGAGGAGACTCTGGAATGGGTCTCTGTCTGTATCATTGCACTATCCTCAAAAATGACTAATCTCTTCAGGAGGCGTCGCTCATAATGGCAACCGGTAGCGACGATAAATAAACGTGAAACACACACAGAATTTGAAATCATGCATCTTTATTACAAATTTAAAACGATTAATATAACATTTTACAATAAGGTTCATGAAAATGTTTAATAATACTTGCATTTGCATTTAAATGACTAATATATATACGATGTATATTTTACAGTTGTATTTAGCACTAATGTTTTGTTCATCGGTGTGGTATATATGTAGTCTGGGTTCCAGTCTGTCGATTTTTCACTTTTTAACTTCTGGCAAAATCAGAAACTCAATACGGCCCAATTAATAGTCTCGGTGTTAAAATATATTTATTTGACTGACCAGGCACAATATATCGACGCCTGTTCCCAGACTAATATATATGTACATATATAAACATATGTGAATGAAAGAAGCACTGCTTCACCAAACTAATAATAATAATTACAGCAGACGACAATTCATTAAAAAAATTAAAATTAAAAAATAAATAAATATCTTATAGCCCTTATATACATGTACTTGTATCCGCATCTATATTGTTATGTTTTAGTATGTAGTGAAACTATGTACATGTACAGTCTACATCCGCTGTGTCGAATTCCGTCGGACCGAACAAAATACACCGACATAACCGAAAATTGATTTAACGAAATTCGATATAAACGGAACCAGTTATATGTAACATGATAGTGTCTGAAACTTTGATCCGACTTCGAGATAACCGGAGAATTCGACATAACCGACTTTGACATAACGGATGTAGACTGTAGTATAATTTAGCGCATACTAAGTGTTTCTTACACTCATGTTTCCAAATATGTAAGACATGTTTTCATCTATCCTGAATAAAATACTAAATTATCAAATATATGACGCGGCAGCAACTGCATATTAATGATATAGACTGTTTATATTTCTACTGGTCGATGTGTACGGACGCACACACGGACGCACACACGGACACAATTACACACGCGTGCGATTGTGCGTGCTTGTTTTTATTCAGTTTTTTAAGACGAGTAACTCGTACGGCGTCATTAAACAGCGTTAGAGTTACTTCCCTTGTTGTAACGTCGTTCAATTACTAACGTCAGTTACAAGCCCTGTTGCAACGCATACAAAAAAGGACGACGTCGTCCTAGTTCTCTGCAATAATTGTGTCCATTTTACTATTTAATTCTAAAAAAGGCGCTAGAGAAATTGTAACAAGACGCAATACGTGGTAAGTAACTTAATATTAATTTTAAGGTTTTTAAAAGGTGTTAGGTTTTTGCACCTTTTTTATCACACTACCAGTGTCATCTTTGGTGGAATTATAATAGTTGAGGATGTGTTTTTACGTTTATTTATCGTCGCTACCGGTTGCCCATATGAGCGACGCCTCCTGGAGAGATTAGTTATTTTAGATTTTGGAGGATAGTGCATGATACAGACAGAGACCCATTCCAGAGTCTCCTCTGGTTCTTTTACGTGCACGGTGTAAAGCACCGACACGAGACCTCGGTTTAATGTCCCATCTGCAAGACTGTTAATTTGATTAGGGTCAGACGGGGGATCGAACCTGCGATCCCTGGATTACCAGTCCAGCGTGTTAGCACTGGACTACAGATCCGTCTGCGGAGATGATACGTGTACGTAACCATCACACCCAATGCTGGTCTGCTTATTAATTAGTATTAAGATCGAGTTTGAGGCTTAACCATTGGTTCACTCAAGGTGTGATATATTATATTGTGTATGCGTACTACACACAGAGTGAAGAACAACATTAAGCTGTGTTCATTTCCTGATTTAACTCTTTCAGCGCCGAATAAATTCAGAGCATTTGCAAACAACATAGATCCAGATCAGCCGCGGCGTAACGCCGTATCTGATCAGGATCTATGTTGTTTGCTATTCCGACAGGTGTTTCAGCTCCACTATCTGAAGAGCAATCAGCATACAGTCTGAACAAACGGCAAGTTCTATTCTGTCTGATCAGGTTCTCTGCGTTTTGCAAAGTCGCTCTTATGCGACCTTGGTGGTGAAAGAGTTAAGCGAACGCAATGTGAACAACTATAGAATAATTATTACTAATGGTTGACTTGCAAGTCGTTGTAAATATTTTAAACTAGACTTATTTAAGCCTTGTATTCATTTATATTTTAGACATATAAGGACCTGCCAGGACAAGAGACAGGTTCACTTATGAAACCAGACCAGCGGTGTATGGTAAACATGGCAAACAAATCAACTTACGAATTGGATTTCTGTCAGGTAAATGGTTTTACTGATGTCCAACCTTACACACCTACTCTATTGTTTGAACTATGTAGATATATTTCGGAAATACCTGTATTAACAATATAAATCTCGTGGGCAGGTCTATCTGTGCACGTGGACATGTATATAAATCTCGTGGGAAGGTCTATCTGTGCACGTGGACATGTATATCAATGCACGTGGACATGTCTATCTGTGCACGTGGACATGTATATCAATGCACGTGGACAGGTCTATCTGTGCACGTGGACAGGTATATCAATGCACGTGGACATGTCTATCTGTGCACGTGGACAGGTATATCAATACACGTGGACATGTCTATCTGTGCACGTGGACAGGTATATCAATGCAAGTGGACAGGTCTATATGTGCACGTGGACAGGTATATCAATGCACGTGGACATGTCTATCTGTGCACGTGGACAGGTATATCAATGTACGTGGACAGGTCTATCTGTGCATGTGGACAGGTATATCAAAAGAGTGTGTATGATCATTATAAGGATGCAAAGTTATCTTACCGGAACCTGACTCCCCTTTACCCACCCTGACTACCCTTCCCTTTACCCCTACCTGACTCCCCTTTACCCCACCTGACTGCCCTTCCCTTTATCCCACCTGACTCCCCATTACCCCATCTAACTCCCCTTCACCTACCTGACCCCCTTCCCGTTACCCCATCTGACTCCCCGTTACCCCACCTGACTGCCCTTCCCTTTATCCCACCTGACTCCCCATTACCCCATCTAACTCCCCTTCACCCACCTGACTCCCCTTCCCTTTACCCCATCTGACTCCCCTTCACCCCACCTGACTGCCCTTCCCTTTATCCCATCTGACTCCCCTTTATCCCATCTGACTCCCCTTTATCCCATCTGACTCCCCTTTTACCCCATCTGACTCCCCTTTACCCCACCTGACTCCCCTTTACCACACCTGACTCCCTTCCCTTTACCCCACTTGACTCCCCTTTACCCCATCTGACTACCCTTCACCCACTGACTCCCCTTACTCCATCTGACTACCCTTCACCCACCTGCCTCCCCTTTATCCCACCTGACTCCCCTTTATCACCTGACTCCCCTTTACCACACTGACTCCCCTTCCCTTTACCCCACCTGACTCCCCTTTACCCCATCTGACTACCCTTCACCCACCTGACTCCCCTTTACCCCATCTGACTACCCTTCACCCATCTGACTCCCATTTACCCCCACCTGACTCCCCATTACCCCATCTGACTCTCCTTTACCCCACCTGATTCCCCTTACCCCACCTGACTCCCCTTCCCATTACCCCATCTGACTCCCCATTACCCCATCTGACTCCCCTTTACCCCATCTGACCCCCTTTACCCACCTGACTCCCCTTTACCCCATCTGACTCCCATTTACCCCCACCTGACTCCCCTTTACCCCATCTGACTACCCTTCACCCACCTGACTCCCCATTACCCCATCAGACTCTCATTTACCCCACTTGATTCCACTTTACCCCACATGACCCCCTGTGCCCAGCATACACAGGTATGAGGTACACAATTAAGATGTGCCTATAATAATGATGGGGTTATTATTGTTTATTGTTGCATACGAATCACCCAGACCGGCAATATAACCCCCGCTTAACATCCAGACCGACCGGCAATAAATCAATATAACCTCCGCTTAACATCCAGACTGACCGGCAATATA
>CM026393.1:15944002-15985338 GCA_014843695.1 Archivesica marissinica
TGTGTGTGTGTGTGCGTGTGCGTGTGCGTGTGCGTGTGCGTGTGCGTGTGTGTGCTTGCGTGTGTGTGCTTGCGTGTGTGTATGCATGCGTGCGTGCGTGCGTGCGTGCGTGCGTGCGTGCGTGTGTTTTACGTTTATTTATCGTCGCTACCGGTTGCCCATATGAGCGACGCCTCCTAAAGAGATTAGTCATTTTAGATTATTTTTGGAGGAGAAGTGCAATGATACAGACATAGACCCATTCCAGAGTATCCTCTGGTTCTTTTACGTGCACGGTGTAAAGCACTAACACGAGTCCTCGGTTTTATAAAGTCCCATCTGAAAGACTGTTAATTTTATTATGGTCAGACGGGGGTCGAACCTGAGATCCCTGTATTACCAATCCAGCGTGTTACCACTGGACTCCAGATCCGTCTGCAATTTGGTTAAATATATCTACCGCCAATATTATAGAGAAATATTCTAAAAAGGGAAGTAACTGGTCTTTACGATTCAGTCTGATATCCGTTCCAGTACACCCCAGAAAAGGCAACTGACATCAATTATAATTAACTTTTGAATTCAACAGAATGAATTTCAACCTCCTGGTGTAATCGGTGAACGGATGCCCATCAAACCACCTACCAGCAGCGACGTGATGAAACAATATGGCGGAGACTACACGAATGAGAAGCAGACGACATACTGCTACGACTTCCGGAAGTGGGAAGATACACATCCAGCGGAATCGTACCGTGTCGCAGAAGTGTACCAACCGCCAACACAGAAGATGGTCTGTACAACCAATCAAAGGTCGCATTTTAGAGGTAAACGTTTTCCTAGAAAATGATTATTCTTGCATAAAGCTGTCTATTTTTAGGGAGGGGGCATTACACGGAAAACACCTCAGGTTTCCCCAGGCGTTGATATTATCAGAATGAAATAAAAGTTTAAATTTATTTATTTTACAAGTTCTAACAACTTATATTAATCATTTTCGTTGGCGCGGGTGAAAGCGTAAATGTGGTCATGTGTGTGGGAGGAAACCGGAGTACCCGGAGAAAACCCACCTGTCCAATCTGGCGACCACCGTACCATCTCACATACTTCCCGGTCCGAGGATCAAACCCGGGTTGCATTGGTGAGAAGGGAGCGCGCTAACCACTGCGCTAATCGGAAATAACACATGTAGTAACCTGGAATGTGACACCATGCTAATGTGCGTTGGAAAAACTCGTGCATGTAATATATCTCATTAATAAGGCGTCATCAATATGTTTAAAGCAGCATTATATCGTAATAAAGGATGTTTTGTGTAAAATATAAATACTAATGTGTGTGTGTTTATAAAAATCGAAATAGTCGCTCAGAAACGATACAATTCCAATAAATTTAAACAGTCGTATACGCGAATGTGTTTATCAACACACGAAATGTAAACACGCACAATGCGCATGCGTGAAACAACAGAGGGTGTAGAAAACAACGTATATATATTGAACATGAAAGACTATCTATCTATCTTCCTCTAATGTCGAACCCCTCGCGAGGATGTAGAAATGTACCTAAAGACTTAGCTAACAGAGGTATGAATCAACATATCAAGTAATTTAATTAAAAAAGATAACGTGAGACACATGGGGACGATGCATTCCGTGCGTGACCGATCGACTCGGAAAGTCCTACTTTCGATTTCGAGTTTGTTTTATCGCAAAAACACTGTTTATCAAATGAACATAAGCATACAAAGTATAATGTTAGAATGTGTAGCAGCATTGCTACCCATACGTAAAAATTTGAATTTTTCAAATATCTTTTATTTCATACGATGTAATGCTGCTTTAAAGTTTGTATGCAAATAAAACGTAACAACATCATGTGTTTGCCATGTAATAGCATGAGCAGGAGTCGTTAGGATAAGTGTGTAAGACTGTACTCACACGGACTAGTGCATCAACAATAGCTGTCGCTACTGCATTCTGTAAACATGTGAAACAAACCAACGCTATTTTTCTACCGTGTGATACCGTGTGGTGATTGGGGAACTAGTCAATCCCCAAAGGCTTATCGTCCCCATGAAATTGATGTCTCCGATTGTGCAGTAACTGTAGAGTGGTGGAACATATTCTTTGCGTAAATCCTACATATCATGGCCTATAAAAATAGTTACATGTACTTGTCGGATATTATTATTTTCTTAAGTCGTGAACACAACTTTCCAAAAAATGTTGTTGCAAATTTTAGATTCATTACGTGACCATGCTATCGCAAAGGTACCTGTTTCCATGGGGAACTAGACACTTTAGTTGATATGATCAGAAACTCAATACGGCCCAATTAATAGTCTGGGTGTTAACATATATTTATTTGACTGACCAGGCAAATATATATCGACGCCTGTTCCCAGGCTAATATGTGTATACTATTTAAATATAGAAATAGATGGTTTGAAGCGAGATTCTGCGATATTTCTCAATCATCGCGAGATTCTACAAGCGATGACGATATTTCAAATCTCTGCCATTATATAAGTCTATGATATTTACAATTGCAGGTGAAAGGTCGGATAAGGTCCAACCATATCGACATGTGTCCCAACACCGCCAGCTTTATACAGATCGAACCATGTCGTTTATCACTACATATGGCGAGGCGTACCAGAACCCTCGCCCAAAGAGCACACCAGCATACGGCTTAGATACAGTTGTTCAACAGCAACGGAAATTTGCAAAGCAGGCTTCCTCTGTGGCATATACGAGAGGCAAATCCGCAAACTCAAAGCTGATCCCTAAACCTGTGCTGAACATTACATCGCTGCAGTGGCTGGGAGACACCCTAAAGATATCTCCACTGAGTAAGCCTAAGAACTGAGCTTAACTTTCAGCAACTCACAACAGATATATTTAGAATATTTACGATTATTTTAAGTTTGTACTTTTGAAAACAAAACCCATTTACTCATCTATTTTATGAAAGATGGATTTATTTCGGATTATTTTACAGCCATAATTGATAAAATGATATTTTTATGCAATAAAGGAAATTAATAAGTAAAATGTATTACAGTTCTTCTTTGATTTTTATTTGTCGAAATTATTGAGTACGTATATACATGTATACGTGAACAATAGTACTCATAATAACACAGGTGGTTTGTATTGCCTATTATTGTACCACATTATAAACATAGGCCTGTTTGTGACCCGATGGTTATAACAGACGGATCAGTAGTCCAGTGGTAACACACTGGACTGGTAATCCAGAGATCGCAGGTTCGATCCCCCGTCTGACCCTAATAAAATTAACAGTCTTTCAGATGGGACGTGTCCGCCTCCGTGGTCGAGTGGTTAAGGTCGCTGACTTGTATACCACTGTAACCTATCATCACTGATGGTCATTCGTTCGAGCCACGCTCAGACCGTGTCTCTTTATATGAAAAAGTTGGCAGTTTCTTACGGAGGTTGATGCACCCAAGTACTGGTTAACCGCTGGAGCCTGCCCAGGAAAGGTGTTGTTAGGTAAACTGCCCACCGGCGATATAGCCCAAAATGGTGCTGATGCAGGCGTAAAACCCGAAATATAGAAATATAACATAACATATAACAGATGGGACGTTAAACCGAGGTCTCGTGTCGGTGCTGTACACCGTGCATGTAAAAGAACCAGAGGAGACTCTGGAATGGGTCTCTGTCTGTATCATTGCACTATCCCCCAACAATCTAAAATGACTAATATCTCCAGGAGGCGTCGCTCATATGGGCAACCGGTAGCGACGATAAATAAACGTAAAACACACACAGCGATAGTTATAACTGTTAATGTCGGTTGGCCGGCAAATATTTATTTAATTATTGTTATTTTTGTTACGTTTATTTATCGTCGCTACCGGTTGCCCATATGAGCGACACCCCCTAAAGAGATTAGTAAGAGATAGATACATACAGAGACCCATTCCAGAGTCTCCTCTGGTCCTTTTACGTGCACGGTGTACAGCACCGACACGAAACCTCGGCTTAAAGTCCCATCTGGAAGATTGTTAATTTTATTAGGATTATCAGTCCAGCGTGTTACCACTGGACTACAGATCAGTCTGGTTCCAGCTGGGATGTAGATTATATATCGCACGCCTCCGTGGTCGAGTGGTTAAGTTCGTTAACTTCAAATCACTTCCCCTCACCGCTGTAGACTCGAATCTGATTGGGGATGTCGAATTAATTCATGTGATGGTTCTACCCTGGTGCCCGTGCGTGCCTGGAATAGTGCTCTGGAGGATACCGGGGGTCGTCCTCCACCAATACTAGCTGGATACTAGTCTTGGGTGTTCGATTAGCGCAGTGGTTAGCGCGCTCGCTTCTCACCAATGCAACCCGAGTTCGATCCTCGGACCGGGAAGTATGTGAGATGGTACGATGGTCGCCAGATCGGACAGGTGGGTTTTCTCTGGGTACTCCGGTTGCCTCCCACAATAAAGACCACAATATACGCTTTTCATCCGCGCCAACAAGAGTGATTAATATAAGTAGTTAAATCTTGCTTCGCAATCGTTGTAAAATAAATAAAGTTTAACTTTAATACTAGCTGGAATGTCATCATATGACCAAGCTGCTGGAGCGACGTTAAACCCCCAAAACAGACAAACAAAATATACTCAATTCCAAAATAAAGTGTGCACTTTGTTTTCTGTGATTTCGTTTGCCGATTCGTTGCTCTTGGTCTACCGGTTCTTCGGCGATCTGCTACACCACCTGTTTGTTGGAACCGTTTGCGCAAGCGAATACTAGTGTTTCTGTGGCACCATAACGCCCTACTCACGTCAGTGACGTTGTCACCACGGGCAAGCATTGTTAATGCTTGGATACGTTGATTTTCGCTCAATATAGGCATGTTCGTTGTGTACCAATGTGAACTCAAATGTGATTTAACCGTTATGTAAGACATAAGAATTACACTAATACAAGTTGCCGGTGACATGTATATTTTCCTCGGACTGCACGTGCAAATCATGCGAAATCAAGTCTCACAGACTGGACTGACATTTTTTGCATACCACGTGGTAGATTATGCAATTGATCGATGACAAATATACTTGAGGAATACTATGCGAAATTTCTAACCAAGAGGTCTTCTAAATAGTGAAATATTCTAAATTAAAAAGTGTACACTTTGTTTTGGAATTGAGTATAGTTATAGTGAATTTTATTACGCACAGTTTCTATTATCTTATTCAGTATGTGTCCGAGATATATTCCTGCTCTAACTGTCTGTCAACATTTCTAAAATAAAGGTTTATATCATACAATGGCATTATCAGTTTTACACAAGTATTTACGTAAAGAAACCCATCATTTATAACATTTTAATGTACATTGAACATTGGTGAAACATACAATCTTGCCATAATTGCATTGGTATTAATGTGCGTACATCACTTTTAGCATTGGTATTAATGTGCGTACATCACTTTTAGCATTGGTATTAATGTGCGTACATCACTTTTAGCGTTGGTATTAATGTGCGTACATCACTTTTAGCGTTGGTATTAATGTGCGTACATCACTTTTAGCGTTGGTATTAATGTGCGTACATCACTTTTAGCATTGGTATTAATGTGCGTACATCACTTTTAGCGTTGGTATTAATGTGCGTACGTCACTTTTAGCGTTGGTATTAATGTGCGTACATCACTTTTAGCGTTGGTATTAATGTGCGTACATCACTTTTAGCATTGGTATTAATGTGCGTACATCACTTTTAGCGTTGGTATTAATGTGCGTACATCACTTTTAGCGTTGGTATTAATGTGCGTACATCACTTTTAGCGTTGGTATTAATGTGCGTACATCACTTTTAGCGTTGGTATTAATGTGCGTACATCACTTTTAGCGTTGATATTAATGTGCGTACATCACTTTTAGCGTGTTTTATTAATACTGCTGGCATAAAAAAGTAACACTTGGATACAATTTCGTTGTTGAACATGAATATAACTCTAAAACAAACATAATTATAAGCACTATGTTTTAAGATTTTATACATATTTTGTTGAACTTTTATTATAACAACAGTATGAGCATAGCATGTTTAGGCTCGTGCCCAAATAATACACAGTCTTTGTTTGGGCGTCTACATGTTTATAGTCCGTCTAGTTGCTTATCGAGTGTACGCCGGGGCTGGTCCCTGTGGGTAAGCTGGAGCATAGCCAGGATAGGCTGGACTTACGTTTGCAGCCACTGAGTTCAGTTGTTCTGAAATGAATTAAAACAATGTCATTGTTAAATGGACTTCATGTGTAGTAAGGTCATAGCTGCATTCATCACGTATCGAATATCTTAATTGAATACTGGTCTGCCGATTTGTAATACTTGAATTTATAAGGTTGGTAAGAATTAATATACTGCAAGGATAAAGAAACGCAAGTGTGTCCAATTTACCGATGTAATTGCAACATTGTATTTAAGAAATAATATGTGTCTTTCCGTTATTTATTGGGAATAAAACATGGTTTGGAGTTATTAACCACGTGGGCCGTAGGCCTAAGTGGTTATTCCCGGCGTTCAGAGCGTCAAACCATGTTTTTTGACCATAAACAATGGTGCAATCTGGTGCATTCTGGGCGTTCTGAGGTGCATTATTTAGTACTGGAAATTTGAAAGTTTTATGAACATAAATCAACAAATAAACCCTTTACTCGGCCGATTTTTTCTCTCTAAAATAGAGCTGAAATATCAAACAAATACAAGCCCCGATTGTCTAACAGAAATCTAATGTTCTGTCCTTTTTGCCAGCGAACTGCATGATTACATGTTCAATGTCAATGTCCATCTGTCTGTAGCTATGCATCATTGCTAGCCCAGACAGGCGTTCAGTGGACATAGTAGACCTTTTTCCCCCTTCAGAATCATGTGGATTCAGCCGCGTACTCGCGTATAGGCAGCTACGCGCCTGTTGTCACATGATGCAACATGGGGGCTCGTGAAATCCTAAATAGTAGTTGTATCAATGTAGTACTTCGTTGTGGTTACAGTTTTATTATACATTAGCGATATACGTACATTCTATAACTACCCAGAATATATTCACAATATAGAATGCGTCCCATTACTGATCGAGCCAGGACACTCTCGAACATAATGGGGTTATATGTTGATTATGTTAGTTTAGTTTAATCATATTTTATTGCATTCTATATATACAATGTACAATACAAAACAAATGAACAAACTTGTATAACTATCCATAATGCATGATTCGTGGCATTGTTTGCTCAAGGATTGTCATTATATGTTGAAGCAAATGGGTTGGGCCACAAGTTTTAACAACATTAGTTACGTTGATTATGTTAATTAATTACCTCCATAATTAGTTGTATAGCATGATACATATTCATGAGTATTGGTCCATTTATAATAATGCTGTATACGGTCGTTATACAAGGCAATTATACATGGAACTGTACTAACTGTTTATGTTGGCAGAGAAGCAAATACAATTGGCAGATAAACATGTATACTTGGCGTGGACATCCCTTACATGTATGCCTGATCACAGGGATTCGGCACGTTTGGGGGTACTAGTATATATATTTAAGTACAGGGATTCTACTCTGTGGGATGTCAGATTTCGCATCGATCAGTAAAATGGCCATATCTGAAACAATTTTGTACGTTCTGATTGGATTATGATTGTTCTTCATATATAAAAAAACATCTTGTTACATTCTAATAATCCAATCAGAACGCTCGTTTCAACGCTGGTTTCAACGCGAATTGCGCCGCTTTAGAAATTTTCAAAACAAATTGAAAATGCTACGAAATCTCTTTTTGACGTACATTTTTGCCGAATAAACCTACACGTTAGTGGAAACACATTTTATTGATAATGTTATTCACAGTTAAAACTCTCCCGTCGAAGATTTTTTTTTGTTGCTGACAGAACCCGTGTCCTAGTATGGAAATGTGACCTGCTATGGCCAATGTATGTGGCAATTGTTTGCAAAGTATACATGCATGCAGCTTAAAGTTGTGTTTTATTTGAAGAACAATATAAAGACTCGGGATAGGCGTTATATTTGGACAGCTTTGTACAAAATTGTTTCAGATATGGCCATTTTACTGATCGATGCGAAATCTGACATCCCACAGAGTAGAATCCCTGTACTTAAATATATATATACTAGTACCCCCAAACGTGCCGAATCCCTGTGTGCCTGATCGGCATATTAAAGGTGTTCCCACACATGTGTGCTATTACATCAGAAATGTACTCTGATGTTTTAAGTTTAAACAGTACAATTTCAAAATAGTAACATGTTATTTTCCATACAAGCATGTGTTTGCACCAAAACAATATATCCGAATTGATATATTGAGTGGCAGTTATGTCCAAGAATACATGTCCAAGCTTGCTTCTCTATAAAAGATGAGATAAATTTAGATTACGGGGAGACGAACTGGGATGATTGAAAGCGCCTTATGGTGCTTATGCACATCGTAACAATTTATTTTAATGATAAATAAATACTTGTGTTATAACTTGGACTTGTGCTATACGATTACGGTACACAACAGACAGCCTTTAAAACCCGCCAACTATAGTCACCTTACCATGACGCTTCAATGTCAAAGCTATTAATAGAAATTCTTGGAATTCCCTCAACGATGCAGCATCTAGATTATCGGATGTCTCTCCATACCGGCCACCCAGCAGTGGTTACTCTAATTATCAGCAGGTCAATACTCATGTACTTTGTCAGTATTCATCCCATACCATTGTAAACTGAACTTATATCAACACTCATTCTTCCCGAGAGCTGTTGTCTTGTGGAATAGGCTCCCAGCCTCTATCATCGGTATGTACGCACTAGACAGTTTCAAAGAAGCTGTCCAGCCAGGGGCGAGGATTTAAATAAATAGAAATGCGTAGTGTAAATAAAAGTTGAAGATTTTAAAGGCACATACAGTTTCACGTTCAACGCGTCTGGCGCGATGCACATGCACACGTTTTAAACTGCACATCTCGTCATTATGCCTGGCGGATCTTGATGAGTATAAAGACATTGAAGTTGAAGATGAAGAGCTAATAATAGTCACTTGTAATTCCAATATTGTCTGGGGGATTGTATTATTATAGTGATAGCTTTGTCATCGAAACAGTCATTGGCTAGTAAGGGGGGGACGTGTTACTTTGGTTTGGGCCCTTGTATATTTTGGCATAACCCACCCCGTGGTAATAGGAATGGGGTTGTGTGTTTGTGATTGACGACGGCTGGATTCCAAAGAAAGGTTGGGGGTTTATATGAAACCACTGGAGTGTATATGACTACGGGAATATGTAATTAGGTTATCTGAGCAGTCACACGCTGGACTGGTAATCCAGGGATCGCAGGTTCGATCCCCCGTCTGACCCTAATAGAATTAACAGTCTTTCAGATGGGACGTTAAACCGATGTCTCGTGTCGGTGCTGTACACCGTGCACGTAAAAGAACCAGAGGAGATTCTGGAATTGGTCTCTGTCTGTATCATGCACTATCCTCCAAAATCCAAAATAACTAATCTCTTCAGGAGGCGTCGCTCATATGGGTAACCGGTAGCGACGATAAATAAACGTAAACACACACATACAGTGTGATGTATTCTGGATATGTATAGAATGTATGTATGTTGTTATTATGGAATACAACCATATTTAAAGTTTTTAAACACAACGTGAAGTACTGACTGGTTATTGATGCTACCGCTATTACGAGTTCACGCGTCCCCGGTGTCACGTGTCACTATATGTGCGTATGCAGACAAAATGCAAGTTATGTTAGAGTATAAAATATGCAGTAATATGAAGGTGTATAATAGGCACGTACGTGCGTTTGAAACGACCGTAACTCCTGCGCCACCAACACCTTGCTGCTGAACGAAAACTGGTCGCAAACGACGTCGTCGACAGCAAACAATAAGTAGGACAACAAAGAGAGAGAAAAGCGTCAACCCAACCGCAGTACCTGCTATGTTTCCCCTGAAAACGATAAATCAAATCAAATCAAATTTATTCACTCAGTGCATCATATATGATACAAACATGAGGTATATATACAGTAATACGGTTTTAAACAGCGGTACATAGCAAATCTAATTTACAGAGAGCAAACAGAATATGTTTCGTAAAACGTAACCATCTATTGTTTACACATTATTTAAATAATTTGACTAGATATATTTGTTTTGTCGTATTACAGATTGGTTTGGTTTTTTGTTCCAGTGCGAACAGTGCAGATCATAATCAGACTCTTTTTTTCTGGTAATTGAAATTTCAGACCGTCAAAAAAAGTGACATCTCTTGTTAAAACACTGACCGTCTATCTTTTGTCCATGAATAATAGCGTTGGGCGGTTCATTCAAATAATGGTTTTGGAGAAAAGATTAAAATTTAATTGCAACTCTATTTGAATTTTCTATGCGATACTTTACATTAGCCAGTATGGTAACATCGTTTACGATCCGTCAATTATAGTTTCTACTGAACAGTCTGTGGGGACATCAACATAACTATCAACTACACTCTGTGAACAAGGAACATAACTAGACGTCTAGTGGAAGTCGTGATAGCGCAGTCGTAGCGCGTTCGCTTCAGGTGCGAAATGTCCGGAGTTCGAGCCCCGCTGGGGCCGTTACGATTGTGCCCTTAGGCAAGGCATTTAAATTCCACGTTTCCTCTTCTCTCTCACTCGTGGCGATGGATTCCATCATGAATGAGGTCTCGAGAGTGATTAATATAAGTTGTAAGAATTTGTTTCGTAATGGAGCTAAAATAAATAGTCACAATATGATGGATGTTATACCCACGCTAAAGTATGATAACACTAAGTATTTCTAAATGTTAATATGAATAAGGCAACACCTCAAAGCGAGCTCAATCATAGATACATAGCATAGAGCTAAATCCGAATGATTGAATCCACATCCTGGGCCAATTTAGAAATATTTCCTCCTGTAGTGTATAGACATGTATGTATGTCTTTTAAACACTGTGATATTGTTACATGTTACTGCTGCTGTTACTAGTTCTACTGTACAGCAATGATTATTTATGATAGTGTACATATTTGGATTATAACAATGTGATACTGTTACTGCTGCTGTTACTATTTCTACTGTACAGCAAGGATTATTTATGATAATGTACACATTTGGATTATAAAAATGAAAGCAGATTTCTGAAATCGTTGATAAGAATTTTGATGAGAAAATACGAATGAACCACACAAATGCGGGTAACCAAGCCATTTGACCGCAGTGAATGAGTAAGTTGAACTCACAAAATGTGTGAAATAATAAACACCGAATATATTACACACAATGACAAATAGCTATGCAAATTTTCCAATGAAGTTATAATGTACATACATCGGCGAATCACATGCCACATTGGAATAATATTGACCCCATAGTGACTGAGGAGTTCGAACACCCACGTTCCATTATATATTTCATAAAGTCGTGATAGCGCAGTGGATGCACGTTCGCTTCAGGTGCGAAAGGTCCGGAGTTCGAGCCCACCTGGAGCCGTTACGATTGTGCCCTTAGGCAAGGCATTTAAATTCCACGTTGCCTCTTCTCTCTCACTCGTGGCGATGGATTCCATCAGAATGAGGTATCGAGAGTGATTAATATAAGTTGAAATAACTTGTTTCGCAATCGAGCTAAAATAAATTTGTATAAAAATATTACATAAATGGAAATATTACAAAGAGACATAACTCTGAAGAAAATGTTCAAAGCCAAATCAGTCATCAACTACCTACAGAGGCAAGTCATCAACCATGCTGCATTATACTCATATTGGCACCATAGTGAATGAGGAGTTTGACTCACGCTATTGTGACTACGTTAAGATATTAGCTTGCTTGGCTGTATATTGCCTGTCCGATTAGCGCAGTTGTATGCGCGCTCGCTGCTCACCAATGTAACCCGGATTCGATCCTCGGACCGGGAAGTATGTGAGATGGTACGATGGTCGCCATATCGGATAGGTGGGTTCTCTGCGGGTACCCCTGCTTCCCCCACACGAATAATCACATACATATACACACAGTATACGCTCGCGTACGCGCTAACGACAGTGCCTAAACATTCCAAAGCATAAAATTAAATAAATATAATGTAAAATTATCCAGTTGCAATATATTATATTGTCTTCTGGTTTGGCGCTAATGTTCGTTCACAAAAGCGTTCTAGTTGCCCATTTGGACATTCCTAAATTGTGTGATTCTCCGGGATATTGAAGAATTGCTGTTGCAGTTGAAACAAACAAAACAAAACAAACAAACACATACATAAATAAATAAATATAAATAAATATAAATAAATATAAATAAAATAAATAAAATAAATAAAATAAAATAAATAAATAAATAAATAAAATAAATAAATTAATAAACACCAAACTGCTGACCCAGTTGTCATACCACAACAATACTCATCAGTAGCGCCACAACATCCATAGTCACAGCTGAGTTCGTTGTAATTGTCGTCAAAACATATGTCTGCTATAGTATATCCTGTTGATAGAAATACACATATAATAGTCATAGTCGCACATGCAGGGGCGTAGCTAGCCATTGTCTTTGAATTAGTAGGCCAGACTAATAGATTGAGTACCGAAGGCACGGCGGTGCTGGAGGGATCTGGTGGCATACTACCCCAGGCACATTTTGAATACTAGAACGTCGATGGTGCACTCTGACACATCTTAGTGTACATTTTAGACGTTCAAATTTCGATGTATTTTTCATAATATGGTCCGCCTCCGTGGTCGAGTGGTTACGGTCGCTGACTTGTATACCACTGTAACCTATCATCACTGATGGTCACGGGTTCGAGCCCCGCTCAGACCGTGTCTCATTTATATGAACAAATTGGCAGTTTCTTACGGAGGTTGGTGCACCCAAGTACTGGTTAACCGCTGGAGCCTGCCCAGGAAATGTGTTAAGTAAACTGTCCGCCGGCGATATAGCCCAACATGGTGCTGATGCAGGCGTAAAACCCGAAATATAACATAACATTTTTCATAATGGTACCAAATTGAGCCTAACATTGCTATACACAGAAACGAAATGTCACAGTGACTACAACACTACATAAGATATGTGACCGCTGTATTATATTCTATACCATATAGATATGCCAATGCCTACTCCATATGTATTGCATTGTTGGCCTATTTCAATGTTCAATCATCATTTTCTGTGATAATCTGCAAACCCAGGATTCAGTGCTTTATACGGGCTACGCCGCTGACATGAGTATGTTATTAGTGTTATCAGAGCGTATAATATATATGCAATGGAACATAATGATTGCTATGATGATTTCATTCCACCGTAATTTGGAATAATCGGTCGGAATTTATGCAAGTATTTGACTGCGATTTTGTCCATTATTCAAATGCACATAACCTTGATATGGAACAAGTTGCAAAGTTGTTCTTATATGTGTGGACAGATTATCGAATTCTCTATCATAATGTAATAGTATACTGTTAACTGAGATTCATAGTGTTTAGACATTAGACACATTTTGAGATTACTTGTTGCATATCTTCTCCCTTGTTGAAATGCATACACATAAAAACAGTCAGTCACAACATAATGAATCAATGATAATGTCATATATCAAATTATATGGTAATTATTTTGAGAAATTGTTTGTATCTAATATAATAATCAATGACATTTCAATGGGTTGCTATTGACTTCGGACTTCTCGGACTTCGTCCTTGATCACTATCACTCTGCCGTGTCCAATGAACAACGTATTGACATCACCCATTGAAAGTCCATACTTGTATAATATCTCCCTCTCCGACAAGCTTGCGGACGGTCGATGGGTCTACTCGGGTGTTGCTTGTGTGCCTGAAATACTGGTCGGAGGTGTCTTCTTCTAACAATAATAACTGCATATTCGCTATACGATCAAAGCGAACGAACGAACGAACGAACGAACGAACGAACGAACGAACGAACGAACGAACGAACGAACGAACGAACGAACGAACGAACGAACGAACGAACGAACGAACGAACGAACGAACGAACGAACGACGAACGAACGAACGAACGAACGAACGAACGAACGAACGAACGAACGAACGAACGAACGAACGAACGAACGAACGAACGAACGAACGAACGAACGAACGAACGAACGAACGAACGAACGAACAACGAACGAACGAACGAACGAACGACAACGAACGAACGAACGAACGAACGAACGAACGAACGAACGAACGAACGAACGAACGAACGAACGAACGAACGAACGAACGAACGAACGAACGAACGAACGAACGAACGAACGAACGAACGAACGAACGAACGAACGAACGAACGAACGAACGAACGAACGAACGAACGAACGAACGAACGAACGAACGAACGAACGAACGAACGAACGAACGAACGAACGAACGAACGAACGAACGAACGAACGAACGAACGAACATGAACCATTTGTAGATATACATATATCATGGAGCAATATAATAGATTAAAGATGTAATTATACGATTCTGTAGTAATATATTTATTAAGCTTACCACAGAAAGCAAACAGCGAGAAAATAAAGGCAGCAGTTTTCATTTTGACAGTACACAAGCTTTGGTATCCTTCCCTAAATGACGACGCGATATCGTTAGTCGGTACATTGTAACCCGAATACATACAACGCAGTGGCGTAGCTGACTTTGTGACAGTACCTTGCGTAGGTATAAAAATGACTACGGGTATTATTACGGGAAGCTAGCTTAGCGAGTATATCCGGCTAGATTCGCCGGTCTAGTTTTGTAAGTGACAAATCAAATCAAATGTATTTGACTGTCGGCATCGTACGCGACGACGTGATATAGTTCATGTAAAAGACAACGTTTGTATACATTTATAGACGTATTACCCAGACATGTTTTAGATGTTTTTGATATACTTGCATATGGTACTTTGTCGTACGGATGTGAAATATGGGGGTTTTCCCAAGCAAAATGCGTATAACATATTCATACACAGTTTTGTAAATATGGCCACAATTCACAAAGGCCCCGCGGAGTACGTGCATGCGTCTAACTACATATGGCTACGCCACTGCATGCTTTAAATATTATCCAAATTATGTTATCAATATGACATTTTAAATTCATTATATCTGTATTTCAGATTCAATGTGCTCATGATTACAACTACTCATATCAGCGTATCTGATTCACGGAACACAATCACTATCACCATAACCCACTGATACTGATGTTTCACAACACAATTTTTTCTTTTTTTTCTTTGAAGAATATGTTTTATTGCAATTCAAATGCTATGTCCATTCTAACATGTATATTCATTCATTACCCAATGTAATGCCATACACGAATGTGTGTGTCCTTGTGTCTCCATGTGTGTTATTTGGCTGATGGCTTTACAAAATACCTCCCTGTAAAATATCGAACGTCACTTTCCAACTACCACTATATTTCCTATACTGTTTGTTATTAACATAGCACACCTTGCCCACTCGCTGTATTCAATTCCAATGTAAAATTGTTAGAAGTTGTACATTTTTAAGTTTATTTACAGGAGAGTAAAATTCAACAGCCGTAGCCGACGTAACAACTGTATATTTGTTTTCTGATTATAGGAACAAAATATCAATTTATGTTGGAATTATGCAGTAGGACATGGAAGTGTTATTTAACCCATTCAACCCCAAGTAACTGACATGGACTGGTGCATGATATTTTAAGACCAATAAATTAATAAGAAAATCACATTTGGACAAGTTCATTTATCAAAATGGGTAATTATGTCTAAAAATAGTCATATCACTGGCAAAAAGTGCAGATCCTGATGAGACGGCTCGTCACGAGCCGGCTCATCTGGATCTACACTTTTCATAAGCCTATTTAGAGGCCTGTGGGGTTGAAAGGGTTAAGAGAGAAAATGTGTTTTATTGCAAAATCGGCAATAACCTTGCCTTTGGCATACAATATACATATATAATAGTATACATGACATGAGAAACAAAATGTAATATGTATACAGTCAAACCTGCGTTACTGGTCACCTCCATTAAGCAGCCAACCTGTATTATGCAGCCAGTTTCCAGATTCCCAATCGGTTGTTTTATTATATATTTGACCTCTATTAAGCAACCACCTGTGCTAATCAGCCATTTTCTCTGACTCCCTTGGTTGGCTGCTTAAGACAGGTTTGACTGTATGCACAAATTACATTAATAATATGTTGACATCATGTTATTTAAAGCAACGATATACCAGCTAAGAAGCTATGTTGGCACAGAGCGAAACCAATTTGTCTTTTTGTGATAATACATATTAATATGACAGCATACATATACATATCATATGATTTGTTCTTAGTTTAAAGGCATTCTTAATATATTTAGCAGTATTTATTAATAGTTTACACTTCTTACTTTTCATAAGAGTAACATATTTATTCAAGGTAGGCCAACTTGTTTTGCCTAAAAAATTTAATCTTATGTCATTGTACATTGGACATATCTAGATAAACATGAAACAATGAAAACATACCAGGCTCCGAGGTTATTTAACTGTCCTCGCATCTCAACCTCTTTATACACATTTGTTTTAGCTCGATTGTGAAACAAGTTCTTTCAACTTATATTAATCACTCTCGAGACCTCAATCCATCGCCATGAAGGAGAGAGAAGAGGCAATGTGGAATTTAAATGCCTTGTCTAAGGGCACAATCGTAACCGCTCCAGCGGGGCTCGAACTCCGGACTGTTCGTATCTGAAGCGAACACGCTACCACTGGGCTATCACGCAGCTCAACATCTAGTGATAAATAAAGCTTGAGATTGAGTTTAATATAAATGTTGAGACGAGGAGTTTACTCGACAGTGTTCGATCCCCCGTCTGACCCTAATAAAATTAACAGTCTTTCAGATGGGACTTTAAACAAAGGTCTCGTGTCGGTGCTGTACACCGTGCACGTATATGAAATGACTAATCTCTTCAGCTCATATGGTCAACCCGTAGCGACGATAAATAAACGTAAAACACATTACTCGACAGTATGTCAGGCTAAGATATGCCCTGTACGTGTAATTAACAACATAATTATTTCTAGTACACGAATTCGTGATTTCAACATCACGAATTCAAGCTTTCAGCTTCACGAAATTCACGATTTCAACTCTATGATATCACGATTTCAACTTCACGAATTCATTATTTGAACTTCACGAATTCACGATTTTAACTTTATGCAATGTTTCACTATTTCAACATCGTGACTTCGTGACGTTGAAATCGTGAATTCGTGACGTTCGAATCCTGAATTCGTGACGTTGAAATCGTGAATTAGTGACGTTGAAATCGTGAATTCGGGAAATTCAAATCGTGAATTCGTGAAGTTGAATTCGTGAAATTCCAAACCATTCATTAAGGCTTGTACTGGCAATGTACTCCACATATCGCATAGTACAAGCATTACACGCAACTAGGCATGAACAGACAAATGACTGTATACCTCGTTTTCATGACATATTGCTGGACTTGGCTGCAGTGTAAGTATCTAGTGGAAGTCGTGATAGCGCAGTGGATGCGCGTTCGCTTCGGGTGCGAAAGGTCCGGAGTTCGAGCCCCGCTGGAGCCGTTACGATTGTGCCCTTAGACAAGGCATTTAAATTCCACATTGCCTCTTCTCTCTCCTTCGTGGCGATGGATTCCATCAGGAATGAGGTCTCGAGAGTGATTAATATAAGCTGTAAGAACTTGTTTCGCAATCGAGCTAATATAAATGTGTATAAACTAAGTATTTAAGTAGGTTTATTAACGTGACATGTGTAATACATCTAATCTATATATAATAACGTTGGACGTATCAGTCACCAATGTGTACACGTGTAATCATACTATCTCATGATTAATCGAATCAACGAAACATATGAATAATATTTTCAACAACGGTAAAACATAGTTCAGTATTAAAGTATTTGTTTATTATAGTGTCACCCCTATCGAAATGGCCAGCCATTTCTGACTTATGAGATACTTCTTATGGACATCAGTACTTCCCGAATCCTATCATTGAAGGTCAGGCGCCTGACTGATCGGTAACAATTATATTTAACTAGTTGGCGGCTCACCTACCGGCCGTATCAGAATGAACCCATGGCGAGGTTCGAACCTTCGACCTCCCGCTCCATATGTGGACGCCTTAACCACTAGGCCAAGGAGATGGTATGATGTAGAATGACGTGTGGTTATAGTCCGATGCTGTTGTGGTTATATGTCATCATATTTCGGGGTGTTTAAGAGGATTTAGTGCAAGAAACAGAAAATTTAGCGCAGTGGTTAGCGCGCTCGCTTCTCACCAATGCGACCCGGGTTCGATCCTCGGACAGGGAAGTCATGATGTGAGATGATACGATGGTCGCCAGATCGGACAGGTGGGTTTTCTCCGGGTACTCCGGTTTCCTCCCACATGAATGACCACATATACGCTTACATCCGAGCCAACGAGAGTGATTAATATAAGTTATTCAAACTTGCTTCGTAATCTTTGTAAAATAAATAAAGTATAATAAAAAAAACCAATTCCAGAAGCACCCCCGGTTCTTTCACAAGTCCGATGTACTGCACCGATACATAGGATCTCGATGTACACGATGGCCCGGTCACGGCTGTACCGCCAATAGTTTAGGCAAATATATTTTAGCATATATTTTAACAAGTTCTCACAACTTATATTAATCACTCTCGAGACCTCATTCTTGATGAAATCCATCGCCACGAGGGAGAGAGAAGAGGCAACGTTGAATTCAAATGCCTTGCCTAAGGACACAATCGTAACGGCGCCAGCAGGGCTCGAACTCCGGACTTATCGCTCCTGAAACGAAAGCGCATCCACTGCGCTATCACGAATTCCACTATATAATAGATATAATACCGCCAATAGATGACATGAGAAAGTTTACACAAACTATACATGAAAAAGAACATAAAACTTACAAATCAAATATCAAAATCTACAATATTAGCCAACATTCTTCGCCGTTACGATCATACGCTCACTTCTCACAGTTGATGTCAATTACACGATGTCACCGTTTGGACTTATGGTTGTATATGTGTAAATAGGCAGAAGTGCATCCGCGGTCCACTCGAATGTAATCCCAATCACAGGGATTCGGCACATTTGGGGGTACTAGTATATATATTTAAGTACAGGGATTCTACTCTGTGGGATGTCAGATTACGCATCGATCAGTAAAATGGCCCTATCTGAAACAATTATGAACAAATCTGTCCAAATACAACGCCTATCCCGAGTCTTTATATTGTTCTTCAAATAAAACACAACTTTAAGCTGCATGCATGTATACTTTGCAAACAATTGCCACAGACATTGGCCATAGCAGGTCACATTTCCATACTAGGACACGGGTTCTGTCAGCAACAAAAGAAATCTTCGACGGGAGAGTTTTAACAGTGAATAACATTATCAATAAAATGTGTTTCCACTAACGTGTAGGTTTATTCGGCAAAAATGTACGTCAAAAAGAGATTTCGTAGAATTTTTCAATTTGTTTTGAAAATTGTTCAAGCGGCGCAGTTCGCGTTGAAACGAGCGTTCTGATTGGATTATTAGAATGTAACTAGATGTTTGGGTTTTTTTTATGAAGAATAATCATAATCCAATCAGAACGCTCGCTTTTTTGTTGCTGACAGAAACCGTGTCCTAGTATGCGAAATCCGATTGATCACAACTTTTACAGACGCTCTATGAAATAATACAATTTATCAAGCGTCCTTTCACTGACATTGGTGATAGTCCTATAGTAGGTCAGTAGAATTTAAATGGAGTTAGTAAAATATTTTTTAAAAAGGCGCATGTAATGCCCGGTGACCGGTACAAGTATCCGAGTAAGCAAGATCGAAAACGCTAATTTTGTATTTCGTAATATTCCAAATTTCATTATGAAAAGCAATAAGTGGAAGTCTATATCAACAGAACGTAAACACTCGGGTAATTTATCATAACTGTGACTTAAGACATGGTAAAATAATACGCCGAGAACCCTATCTGAGAGCGACAGCGTAGTGAAGTAGATGTCGGATATTTGTAGACGAATATATAAACTCTAATAATACAGTGAAGTTCTCTGTATATGTATGCTGGATTCGATTATAATATTTTTCTGTTGATTCGATTCAATAATCGATAGTGATATTAATCCGATTCTGGAATATTACTAAAGTTACTGTACACTCTAATTAATACGAGGAAGCCGGGAAACATTCTTGTACCACTATAGATAACATGTACGAGACATGTGTACACAAAACATACACGACAAAGAACATCACATTTACAAAGTGGATATAGACCATCCATGCTCTCATGCGCGCATCCATGCGCATAATTAGTATAGTCCTGACCTTGTCATTAGTTTCAATCATGTACTTTCATAATCATTTTATCCTTTGCCCATCCTCATCACAATTACGTAGTACAATATTGTAATTTACGTGGAAGGCCGGCTCGGTCGTGTACCGCCTATAGATAACATATACCAAACATGTACAGACAACATATACACGAACAAGAACATGACACTACACATTCAATTGTCCAAATTTACTATGCTGACAAATTCATTTCCGTAGACAATTGTCACAGTTGAAACATTACACGCTATCACCCTATGGACTTGTTCACGCATCTGATTGATCACAACTTACAGATGCTTTATGAAATTAATAAATTAATTCTAGATGCTATATGCACTTATTTTAGTATAAGAAAATCACAATCGTTGTCGTCTTTAGATATCATAACACGTGGATATAATCGTCCCAGTTGATAGTTTATACAAATTTATTTTAGCTCGATTGCGAAACAAGTTCTTACAACTTATATTAGTCACTCTCGAGACATCATTCCTGGTGGAATACATCGGCACGAGAAGAGGCAACGTGGAATTTAAATGCCTTGCATAAGGGCACACTCGTAACGGCTCCAGCGTGGCTCGAACCCCGGACCGTTCGCACCTGATGTGAACGCGCACCCACTGCGCTATCACGACTTCCACGTCCCAGTTGAATAGGTAGTGCCTATTTCATATTAATATTAGTGGAAGTCTTGATAGCGCAGTGGTAGCGCGTTCGCCCCATGTGCGAACGGTCCGGAGTTCGAGCCCCGCTGGAGCCGTTGCGATTGTGTCCTTAGGCAATGCATTTAATTTCCACGTTGCCTCTTCTCTCTCCCTCGTGACGATGGATTCCATCAGGAATGAGGTCTCGAGAGTGATTAATATAAGTTGTAAGAACTTGTTTCGCAATCGAGCTAAAATAAATTTGTATAAACTATTTCATATTACCCATGAGGGAGATGGAGGCACTGTGAAAGTTAAGTCCCTTGCCGAAGGGCACACTCGTAACGGCTAGAGTTCGGAGCGAACTCGGGGCTTTCACATCTACATCTAAATTATGACTTGCAATGACTGTATTGTGTACATGGTGCTCTACGTTTATTTATGGTCACTACCGGTTGCCCATATGAGCGACGCCTTCTGAAGAGATTAGTCAATTTAGATGTTTGGAGGATAGTGCATGATACAGACAGAGACCCATCACAGAGTCTACTCTGGTTCTTTTACATGCGGGTGTAAAGCACCGACACGAGACCTCGGTTTAAAGTCCCAACTGAATGACCGTGGTAGAAACATGAAATAAAGATCATATATATATATAATTATATTTATGTGTGTGAGGTGATAAGTTAACTTACTCGTTGTAGCCTGGAGAGTTTGTTTTCTCCTAAGATGACGCATCACAAGGTACGCATACATTGGCTATTAATTGTTTCCTTGTCATATTTGCGGTTATTTGTTTATTTTGTTAACATCATGTCATATTGAAAAGAAAATAATTATATAATTAGTTTCATTCATGAATACCTTTAAAGCGACATTACATCGCAAAAAGCAAATAAAATGATTTTTTTCACGTATAAATGCATTGCTACTACAAATTCTTTCGAATACATTCGAACACTAACATTGAATCAATAAACAGTTTTTTTGTGGTTTGAAAGTATGATTTCATATAACGGTCGTCCATGCTCCTGAATTGAAGTTTGTTTGTCATCGGAGTCAATACTCAACGCGAGATAATGTCGCTTAGAGATAATTTAACTAAGAATAGTATACAAATAAATAGGCACAAATGTGAGATATAATGGCAAATCGGGAGATTTTTTTTAAATACATGTATCAATCTAAGCAATATTTTCTTGTGTTTTTTTTTATAAATGTATCTTCTTTTTTTCTGATCCATCAAGTGAATTTTATTTACATTCTATTTTGCGTACTCTTTTCAAGAAAGAAATACGTTAGCTTGACTTTCTGGAGCCGTTATCTAGTGTTGTTAAAACTTGTGGCCCAAATCATTTGTATTTTCATGCTATGTATTGTATATTTATGTGTATGACAATTGTACATTTGCAATAAAATATGGTTAAATAATATCAATTGTGGAAAAGACGCTAGATAGTTTTCTTAGAACTTACATAAAAACATTCTCTCCAAACATCTACTAAATTTAGATTTTTTATTATTTTATTTATTTATTATTTATTTATTTACTTCATTTTATTATTTATGTATTATTTATTTATTATTTTATTTATTATTTCTATTTTATTTATTTATTATTTTTAAACATCTACTAAATTTACCAAACATCTACTAAATTTAGATTTTTTATTAGTAGAGTGTACAAGCAGTTTGAATGCATACAGGGGTCTCCGTGACCGAGTGGTTAAATGCGTTACACTTGCCCATCACCGATGTAGGTCCGAACCCCAATTGTTTCATGTGAAATAATTCCGCTGACTTGCGGAATGTTGGTGGTTTTACTCGGGTACTCGCCCGTGCCTGAAATACTGCTCAGAGGGTCACCAGGGGGCTTCCTCCACCAATAATAGGTGGAGAGTTGTCATAAGACGTAAGGTACCAGTGTGACTTTAACCCAAAAATCAAGAATACGTTTATTAAATAAAATTGATGAAATGTATCACTCTCTCACTCATGTGATCAAAATACAACATCATAAACCATGATATAACATCATAAACCATGATATAACATCATAAATCATGAACATCATAAACCATGATATAACATCATAAACCATGATACAACATCATACACCATGATACAACATCATAAACCATGATACAACATCATACACCATGATATAACATCATAAACCATGATATAACATCATAAACCATGATACAACATCATAAACCATGATATAACATCATAAACCATGATACAACATCATAAACCATGATGCAACATCATACACCATGATACAACATCATACACCATGATACAACATCATAAACCATGATACAAAAACCATGATACAACATCACAAAGCATAATACAGCATCACACAGATAATATACAAGCACATATCAACTGCAGCGTTTGGTTTAGATTGTTCACCAACTGTTGAAGGATGTACCACCTGTTGGGTTGATATGATACATATAGCCGCTGGGAGGACTTCCTGAACCTAGCGAATACAGCGTGTAGGCCCCGTCGGTGGAACTGAAATACGAACAGTGTAGTCATGACAGATTAGAAGTGTAACGAACTCAACGTGTATGCCCCGTCGGTGGAACTGAAATACGAACATTGTAGTCATGACAGATTAGAAGTGTAACGAACTCAACGTGTAGGCCCCGTCGGTGGAACTGAAATACGAACATTGTAGTCATGACAGATCAGAAGTGTAATGAACTCAACGTGTATTAGTGAGAGTCACTACAAGGGTATTTTGCAATAATTGCTCGCTTAATTCTAGAATTTAGCCACTTTATGCCCCATCGGTTGAACGGAAATACACCAAGCGTAATTCTGACAGCTTACAACTGTATCAGATATAACGTGTAGCAACCATATGCATCGGTCGAACGGATATACACCAAGCGTAATTCTGACAGATTACAACTGTATCAGATATAACGGGTAGCAACCATATGCATCGGTCGAACGGATATACACCAAGCGTAATTCTGAGAGATTACAAATGTACCAGATATAACGTGTAGCAACCATATGCGTCGGTCGAACGGAAATACACCAAGCGTAATTCTGACAGATTACAACAGTACCAGATATAACGTGTAGCAACCATATGCATCGGTCGAACTGAAATACAGACTGTAGTCATGGCAATTCAGAATTGTAACGAATATCACATGTATTAAAAACCCTGTCGTGACATCATACCTTTATACTTGTAGTCCATTATCATTAATATTGGACTGGTGTCAAAAGGCCAGAGTAGGCCTATATTAAATTCTACGCGTACATGTACGAAATTTACCATTTTAATTAGTAGGATCTTTCAAGATATATAAGTGTTTGTTTTAAGTCAGATATAAGCCGTAAACGATCCAATATGTCATGACAACAAAATGATAACGAATACAACGTGGATAGGCCCCACCCATCAAGTTGAAATATACACTTTGTAGTCATGACAACAGAATGATAACGAATACAACGTGGATAGGCCCTACCAATCAAGCTGAAATACACACTTTGTAGTCATGACAACAGAATGATAACGAATACAACGTGGATAGGCCCTACCAATCAAGCTGAACTACACACTTTGTAGTCATGACAACAGAATGATAACGAATACAACGTGGATAGGCCCTACCAATCAAGCTGAAATACACACTTTGTAGTCATGACAACAGAATGATAACGAATACAACGTGGATAGGCCCTACCAATCAAGCTGAAATACACACTTTGTAGTCATGACAACAGAATGATAACGAATACAACGTGGATAGGCCCTACCAATCAAGCTGAAATACACACTTTGTAGTCATGACAACAGAATGATAACGAATACAACGTGGATAGGCCCTACCAATCAAGCTGAAATACACACTTTGTAGTCATGACAACAGAATGATAACGAATACAACGTGGATAGGCCCTACCAATCAAGCTGAAATACACACTTTGTAGTCATGACAACAGAATGATAACGAATACAACGTGGATAGGCCCTACCAATCAAGCTGAAATACACACTTTGTAGTGATGACAACAGAATGATAACGAACACAACGTGGATAGGCCCCACCCATCAAGTTGAAATATACACTTTGTAGTCATGACAACAGAATGATAACGAATACAACGTGGATAGGCCCTACCCATCAAGCTGATATACACATATTGTGTCATGAATTATTTTTTAAACTTTATTTATTTTACAACGATTGCGAAGCAAGTTTTAACAACTTATATTAATCAGACTCGTTGGCGCGGATGAAAGCGTAAATGTGGTCATTCGTGTGGGAGGAAACCGGAGTACCCGGAGAAAACCCACATGTCCGATCTGGCGACCACCGTACCATCTCACATGCTTCCCGATCCGAGGATCGAACCCGGGTTGCATTGGTGAGAAATGAGCGAAATATTGGAATCTAACGAATACAAAATGTATGGCAATAAGTGGAATATGAAGCGTGATTGTTGCATGAAGTAACCGTACAGTACACAACGTATCAACTATAAAATGATTTATTATTCAGTAACTTTATAACTAGAATATCCACGACATTTGTAAAATGCATTACAACTTCATTTTGTCTGTCATCATAAACATGAACGTAGCATAAAACGACTGACTGACTATTAAATGTAATTATTATTTAAGGTTGCAACCGCATACATGCATTTGGGCGACTCAGTTTTGTAAGACGACTAAAATACACATCATATAAAAGTGGTGGTTTTGCATATCGTAATTATATATATACAGATGGATATGTAGTCCAGTGGTAACACGCTGGACTGGTAATCCTGGGATCGCAGGTTCGATCCCCCGTCTGACCCTAATACAATTAACAGTCTTTCAGATGGGACGTTAAACCGAGTTCTCGTGTCGGTACTGTACACCGTACACGTAAAAGAACCAGAGGAGACTCTGGAATGGGTCTCTGTCTGTATCATTGCACTATCCTCCAACAATCTAAAATGACTAATATCTTGTGGAGGCGTCGCTCATATGGGCAACCGGTAGCGACGATAAATAAACGTAAAACACACTTCGTAATTATTATAACTAGATGCTTAGAGTAAAAACGACTGACTACAGAACCTAAGTTTTCAAGAATGAACAATTGAGAATAATTTGGGAGGATTTACAGGATAACTCTGGGAGGATCTACAGGATAACTCTGGGAGGATCTACAGGATAACTCTATGATCGAAATATATTTCACCTAGTGGTTTATGTTTTATTGAACATATTTGAGAACAACACAACTATGAATAGCACTAGACAAGCGTGGTGATAATAGTTTTCTATGTTCATGGTGACATATAGCTAACATATATTTGATGTATGCGTTAGATTGCAACATGTTTATATACTAGTAAAACGATGCCTATAGTTGAGGGCCTCGTGGTAGATTAACTTTTGTTAAATGAGTACTCTCGTTAAATAAAGTCTTTATTATTATTATTATTATTATACTAAACACCACAAGTAACACAATATATCACTTACTTGTACGCATACCCTAAACCACCAGTAGACGTTATAAACACACTTCCCGTGTCCCCGAATGGAACACCGTCCAGTGCCCGCATCATGGCGTCTGAAAGTGTGGCCTGGCGCTGTTGAGCCATTTGTTGTCCTGCGACTTGCATATTCACAGCCATAGTGTTTATATTATTCATCATCCGATTCATACCAACATAAAAACTCTGTCCCAGCGGCCCTACAACAGTTAAAATGGAATAGCCACTACATAGCAACGGGGAAAGCCGAAATCAAGATTTATTAAGGCAGCATTACATCGTATGAAGTAAAAGGTATTTGAAAAATTAACGTATGGGTAGCAATGCTGCTACACATTCTAACATTATACTTTGTATGCTTATGTTCATTTGGTAAACTGTTTTTTTGCGATAAAACAAATTCGAAACTGAAAGTAGGACTTTCCGAGTCGATCGGTCACGCACTTGTTTACAACCGGAACGCATCGTCCGCACTTGTTTGCATTCCCCATTTGTCCCACGTTGTCTTTTTTAATTAAATTACTTGATATGTTGATTCATACCTCTGATAGCTAAGTCTGTAGGCACATTTCTACATCCCCGTGAGTGGTTCGACATTAGAGGAAGATAGATAGATAGTCTTTCACATGTTCAAAATATATACGTTGTTTTCTACATCCTCTGTTGTTTCACGCATGCGCACTGTGCGTGTTTACATTTCGTGTGTTGATAAACAAATTCGCGTATACGACGGTTTAAATTTATTGGAATTTTATCGTTTCTGAGCGACTATTTCGATTTTTGTAAACACACACACATTAGTATTTATATTTTACCCAAAACATCCTTTATTACGATGTAATGCTGCTTTAAGGAGAGGACAACCATAAGCTGTATAGCTTTCTGTCCACTTCCTTATTTCAATTGTTGTAAATAACCATGTGCATGATAGAAAATAAATATATTTAAACCAAGATCAATTGTACAGAACTAGACATTATACACATTATTTGATAATTCCACTATAGCTGTAGAAGGCTTAAACACTTTTCTCGGTTTAACGTCCCATCTGAAAGACTGTTAATTTTATTAGGGTCAGACGGGGGATCGAACCTGCCATCCCTGGATTACCAGTCCATCGTGTTACTACTGGACTAATTGTCCGTCTGTTGGGAGGGTCTCCAACAATTGCTTTCCTTTTCAGACGGTATATGGATTGAAATCATTTTCTTGTATTATCTAGAATTATATATTAAAGCACGTGATAACATATATTATTTCATAGAGCGTCTGTCAGTTGTGATCAATCTGATGTCGTGATCAAGTCCAAGCGGTGACAGTGTGTAATTTTTATCAACTGTGAGAAAAGTATCAGTCTATGAAAACTCATTAAAAAGTATTGTGATTAATAGCTGCCTAACACTGCGAATGCGCATGCCCGTAACTTAACGTTGAGGGTGCATGTCAGCTGCATATCATTAGTTGGGAACCCACATACGAAAATGTATACACTCATGTATACATACTTCTGGACGCGTGTTACTTACATTACGCCATACTGCTGGACGTGTGTTACTTACATTACGCCATACTGCTGGACGTGTGTTACTTACATTACGCCATGCTGCTGGACGTGTGTTACTTACATTACGCCATACTGCTGGACGTGTGTTACTTACATTACGCCATACTGCTGGACGTGTGTTACTTACATTACGCCATATTGCTGGACGTGTGTTACTTATTACTTACATTACGCCATACTGCTGGAGTTGTGTTACTTACATTACGCCATACTGCTGGACGTGTGTTACTTACATTACGCCATGCTGCTGGACGTGTGTTACTTACATTACGCCATTCTGGACGTGTGTTACTTACATTACGCCATAGTACTGCTGGACGTGTGTTACTTACATTACGCCATACTGCTGGACGTGTGTTACTTACATTATGCCATACTGGACGTGTGTTACTTACATACGCCATTCTGGACGTGTGTTACTTACATTACGCCATAGTACTGCTGGACGTGTGTTACTTACATTACGCCATACTGCTGGACGTGTGTTACTTACATTATGCCATACTGGACGTGTGTTACTTACATTACGCCATTCTGGACGTGTGTTACTTACATTACGCCATAGTACTGCTGGACGTGTGTTACTTACATTACGCCATACTGCTGGACGTGTGTTACTTACATTACGCCGTAGTTTTGGAGTTGTGTTACTTACATTACGCCATACTGCTGGACGTGTGTTACTTATATTACGCCATACTGCTGGACGTGTGTTACTTACATTACGCCATACTTCTGGACTTTTGCTACTTACATTACGCCATACTGCTGGACGTGTGTTACTTACATTACGCCATACTGCTGGGCGTGTGTTACTTACATTACGCCATACTGCTGGACGTGTGTTACTTACATTACGCCATACTGCTGGACGTGTGTTACTTACATTATGCCATACTGCTGGACGTGTGTTACTTACATTACGCCATACTGCTGGACGTGTGTTACTTACATTATGCCATACTGGACGTGTGTTACTTACATTACGCCATACTGCTGGACGTGTGTTACTTACATTACGCCATACTGCTGGGCGTGTGTTACTTACATTACGCCATACTGGACGTGTGTTACTTATTACTTACATTACGCCACTGCTGGACGTGTGTTACTTACATTACGCCATACTGCTGGACGTGTGTTACTTACATTACGCCATACTGCTGGGCGTGTGTTACTTACATTACGCCATACTGGACGTGTGTTACTTATTACTTACATTACGCCATACTGCTGGACGTGTGTTACTTACATTACGCCATACTGCTGGACGTGTGTACTTACATTACGCCATACTGCTGGCGTGTGTTACTTACATTACGCCATACTGCTGGACGTGTGTTACTTACATTACGCCATACTGCTGGACGTGTTTACTTACATTACGCCATACTGCTGCACGTGTGTTACTTACATTACGCCATACTGCTGGACGTGTGTTACTTACATTACGCCATACTGCTGGACGTGTTACTTACATTAGCCATACTGGACGTGTGTTACTTACATTACGCCATACTGCTGGACGTGTGTTACTTACATTACGCCATACTGCTGGACGTGTGTTACTTACATTACGCCATACTGCTGGATGTGTGTTACTTACATTACGCCATACTTCTGGACTTTTGCTACTTACATTACGCCATACTGCTGGACGTGTGTTACTTACATTACGCCATACTGCTGGACGTGTGTTACTTACATTACGCCATACTTCTGGACGTGTGTTACTTACATTACGCCATACTGCTGGACGTGTGTTACTTACATTACGCCATACTGCTGGACGTGTGTTACTTACATTACGCCATACTTCTGGACGTGTGTTACTTACATTACGCCATACTGCTGGACGTGTGTTACTTACATTACGCCATACTGCTGGACGTGTGTTACTTACATTACGCCATACTCTGGACGTGTGTTACTTACATTACGCCATACTTCTGGACGTGTGTTACTTACATTACGCCATACTGCTGGACGTGTGTTACTTACATTACGCCATACTGCTGGACGTGTGACTTACTTACATTACGCCATACTGCTGGACGTGTGTTACTTACATTACGCCATATCTGGACGTGTGTTACTTACATTACGCCATACTGCTGGACGTGTGTTACTTACATTACGCCATATATGGACGTGTTTACTTACATTACGCCATACTGCTGGACGTGTGTTACTTACATTATGCCATACTGGACGTGTGTTACTTACATTACGCCATTCTGGACGTGTGTTACTTACATTACGCCATAGTACTGCTGGACGTGTGTTACTTACATTACGCCATACTGCTGGACGTGTGTTACTTACATTACGCCGTAGTTTTGGAGTTGTGTTACTTACATTACGCCATACTGCTGGACGTGTGTTACTTATATTACGCCATACTGCTGGACGTGTGTTACTTACATTACGCCATACTTCTGGACTTTTGCTACTTACATTACGCCATACTGCTGGACGTGTGTTACTTACATTACGCCATACTGCTGGGCGTGTGTTACTTACATTACGCCATACTGCTGGACGTGTGTTACTTACATTACGCCATACTGCTGGACGTGTGTTACTTACATTATGCCATACTGCTGGACGTGTGTTACTTACATTACGCCATACTGCTGGACGTGTGTTACTTACATTATGCCATACTGGACGTGTGTTACTTACATTACGCCATACTGCTGGACGTGTGTTACTTACATTACGCCATACTGCTGGGCGTGTGTTACTTACATTACGCCATACTGCTGGACGTGTGTTACTTACATTACGCCATACTGGACGTGAGTTACTTACATTACGCCATACTTCTGGACGTGCGTTACTTACATTACGCCATACTGCTGGACGTGTGTTACTTACATTACGCCATACTGCTGGACGTGTGTTACTTACATTATGCCATACTGGACGTGTGACTTATTACTTACATTACGCCATACTGCTGGACGTGTGTTACTTACATTACGCCATACTGCTGGACGTGTGTTACTTACATTACGCCATACTGCTGGACGTGTGTTACTTACATTACGCCATACTGGACGTGTGTTACTTATACTTACATTACGCCATACTTCTGGACGTGTGTTACTTACATTACGCCATACTGCTGGACGTGTGTTACTTACATTACGCCATACTTCTGGACGTGTGTTACTTACATTACGCCATACTTCTGGACGTGTGTTACTTACATTACGCCATACTGCTGGACGTGTGTTACTTACATTACGCCATACTGCTGGACGTGTGTTACTTACATTACGCCATACTGCTGGACGTGTGTTACTTACATTACGCCATACTGCTGGACGTGTGTTACTTACATTACGCCATACTGCTGGACGTGTGTTACTTACATCGTAGTTCTGGACTTTTGTTACTTACATTGCGCCGTAGTTCTGGTGACAAGCACACCCACAAGGACAAGTAGACACGGCAGTTTAATCATCTTGACACATCAACTTATAAAACACAGACACTTTGTAATACAGCACAGAGGTAATAAATTATAATTATATCTACGCATTCTTTAATCCCATGTTTGTTTGCTTCGCAATACCACTGCTGTACATATATAAGGTCATTCATGACATCCAGTTAGGGATAGCATGGCTGTTGTGGTTAGGGTTACTAAGTTACGGTTGTCGACTATAAATAATTTGCCCTTCATTGTTGTGCGTTCGAATCTCACTCGGAGTGTCGAATTCTATCATATTAGGAAGCTATCCAATGAGAGCCATCGGTCGGTTACTGCCCCTGAATACTCCCTAAAAGTAGATAGGTCCTATTAAGTGTTTTCCTCTGTTTTTATCGTTGTTTCCTTTGCCCACTATGTTAGCAATGTTATCCCACTATCGCTTTATATGATTATTAAATTACTATATCTCAACAGCTCTCCTACAGTATATGCAATGGGTACTTATTTGTAAAATAATGTTATCACTTAATTATCACGTTTTTGATAACATCACATTTATCATACCGCAACATCTGGTTAGGGCACAACAGTAAACAGAAAGGATTCTAACTAAATTTTAAAAGGACCTATTCACATTTTGGAATAAATCGGACTTTATCTGCCAAGGGAGGAAATAGAAAATTACAGATGTATCTCATTGGCTTGTGGAGTAGCATGTACGGTTGGTAGTTCTACCCGGGTTCACGCCTGACACACTACCCGGCACACGGGTTCTTCCTCCACCAATAATAGCTGGAGTGTCGTCATGCGATATAAGCGGTACTGTTCAGAAACTATCATTGATACTACTGAGATGATATTGCACATTTTGTTAAAAATAAGGTTTGATTATTGGGAAGGTCCGTTTTCGTAAGTGTCACGGAACAATACTTTATCTATATAAAGTGTACTCGTGTACATACTTATAATTATGCATGTACATGGTAACCATCCCACTAAAATGCCATATTTACGGGATTCAACTTAAAAAACATGTTTGACTGCAAGATACAACTTATAAATATCACTGGTCATGTATATAATATACAATACAATTGTTTACAATACGAATGACATTAATCTATAAACAATTTAATTAAAAAACTTAAATAACTGTTATTGTGTTACAAATTATGCAAATAATACACCCATGTGTAATTAATGAATAATACATACAATTATACTGTTCTCAACATTTATAGTTTATGATGATATATGTTGGATTTATTGTAACCGCCATGTTATATAATACCTTTATGGGGAATCCGATACACATATTGTATAGTTGTGCCAAATACAATATCTTGTGTGTTTTACGTTTATTTATCGTCGCTACCAGTTGCCCATATGAGCGACGCTTCCTGAAGAGATTAGTCATTTTATAATTTTGGAGGATAGTGCAATGATACACAGAGAGACCCATTCCAGAGTCTCCTCTGGTTCTTTTACGTGCATGATGTACAGCACCGACACGAGACCTCAGTTTAAAGTCCACTCTGAAAGACTGTTAATTGTATTAAGGTCAGACGGGGGATCGAACCTGCGATCCCTGGATTACCAGTCCAGCGTGTTACCACTGGGCTATATATCCGTCTGTGTAAAATATCTTGTGTGATATTCTTACTTACTTTTATCTCCAAATCCCCAAACATGTAAAAGCACAAGGAATATTCCTACACGAAATTAATATAAACTGAAATATTATTATACCATTCTTATTGAGCATCCTTATCATATAAAGAGTACACGTTCAAATGCGCTTTACATACAGACGGATCTGTAAGTCCAGTAGTAACACGCTGGACTGATAATCCAGGGATCGCAGGTTCGATTCCCCGTCTGACCCTAATAAAATTAACAGTCTTTCAGATGGGGCGTTAAACCGAGGTCTCGTGTAGGTACTGTACACCGTGCACGTAAAAGAACAAGAGGAGTCTCTGGAATGGATCACTGTCTGTATCATTGCACTATCCTCCAAAAATCTAAAATGACTAATCTCTTCAGGAGGCGTCGCTCATATGGGCAACCGGTAGCGACGATAAATAAACGTAAAACACTCGCTTTACATAAACATGTAACATAACACATGTTTCTGTATTCTGATGTGTGATGTATGCATTGTTCAATATGTATTATATTGGGAAATAAAATATGTTTAAACTAACATAACACACATATAACAATAATGGCGATTTCATCAGGAATGAGGTGGTCTCGACAGTGATTAATATAAGTTGTAACAACTTGTTTCGCAATCGAGCTAAAGTAAATTTGTATAAACAAAGAAATAACAATAAAATCAAAAGATTACAAAATGTAGAATGCAGGGATAAAAGTAAGGATTTTTTAAATATAATTTCGATTTATACACGTTTTAAATAGTACACTTAAACTGATGAGGAACCTACTTAAAATATGGGTTGTACATTAGATACACAAAATAAGAAATTATAGATTAAAACTACAACATATAAACCATATGATACAAACTTTAAGAAATGGAATGATAATTGAAATTAAAGACATCCCCTAGGGCATAATAAAACCGTTAACAATACTATCATGAATAAAGTACAAACAATATAATATAATTTTAAAGTAAAATATTTTAGAGAAAACATAATAAATGGATAGTACTAAAAGTAATAAACGAAAAATTGCAACGTCACAGTTTATGTTGAATTGAAAAAATTGAATGAAAAAATGTGTTTTCAGTCCTTTCTTAAATGAACACAATATTGGCATGTAAATATGAAAATAAAGCAATACTTCTATAATACACGTAGTACATCATTCGTGTCCCATTAATTTGTATTAATGTCATTCGTTGCTGTAAATAATTGACAATTAAAAAGATGTTTAAATTAAATATGAAATAAACAACCTTATAACTATACTATACGTACTTGTTTAGTCCCACCTTGTTAAGACTGTGATTCACCAGATACAAATGTACACCTTCATCAACTAATTACAGTTTCCCTGTGCGCAATATAATTACATGTCCTCTATATAAAGCCTGCTTGTATACACACACATGACATGATACAAATTGTGTCTCCGAAATGTCAAACAAACAAATAAACATCCAATTATATTAATGGTCTGTCAACAACAAGGGTGAGGCTACCCTGTCCATCATCTATTATTATGAGGGGTGTTCAATATATAATGAAAACAGGAAAATAATCGATTACAGACGGATATGTAGTCCAGTGGTAACACGCTGGACTGGTATTCCAGGGATCGCAGGTTCGATCCCCCGTCTGACCCTAATAAAATTAACAGTCTTTCAGATGGGACGTTAAACCGAGGTCTCGTGTCGGTGCTTTACAACATGCACGTAAAAGAACCAGAGGAGATTCTGGAATGGGTCTCTATCTGTATCATGCACTATCCTCCAAAATCTAAAATAACTAATCTCTTCAGGAGGCGTCGCTCATATGGGCAACCGGTAGCGACGATAAATAAACGTAAAACATACACTCGATTACAGTCCGCCTCCGTGGTCGAGTGGTTAAGGTCGCTGACTTGTATACCACTGTAACCTATCATCACTGATGGTCACGGGTTCGAGCCCCGCTCAGGCCGTGTCTCATTTATATGAAAAAGTTGGCCCTTTCTTACGGAGGTTAGTGTACCCAAGTACTGGTTAACCGCTGAAGCCTGCCAGGAAAGGTGTGTTATTAGGTAAACTGCCCGTCGCTCAAATGGGAAACCGGTAGCGACGTTAAATAAACTTAAATAAAAAAAATCGATTACAAGGTTCATAACAATAACTCGGAATATCATACGAAAAAATGCCCCATATAAGCCATATACAGACGGATCTGTAGTCCAGTGGTAACACGCTGGACTGGTAATCCAGGGATCGCAGGTCTGACCATAATAACATCAACAGTCTTTCAGATGGGACGTTAAACCGAGGTCTCGTGTCGGTGCTGTACACCGTGCACGTAAATGAACCAGAGGAGACTCTGAAATTGGTATCTGTCTGTATCATTGCACTATCCTCCAAAATTCTAAAATTACTAAACCGGTAGTGTCGATAAACAAAAAGCAACTGTAATAATTGTACGTCACGAATGTGTGTTGAATATGCATATACCCACAATGTGTCTTGCACTACGTTTTTGGCAAACTCTGTTTTTTCTCCCATTTAAGTTTATTTAACGTCGCTATCGTTTGCCCATTTGAGCGACGGGCAGTGTACCTAACAATACCTTTCCCGGGCTGACTCCAGCGGTTAGCCAGTACTCAGTGCACCAACCTCCGTCAGAAACTGCCAATTTTCTCATATCAAGAGACTTGGTATAAGCGGGGCTCGAACCAGTGATGATAGCGAAGTCAGCGACAATAACCACTCGACAACGGAGGCGGTTTGGCAAACTCTCTTGAAATTCCGTGCTTCCCGAAGAACCACCAAACTGCTGGATACCAGCTGGATAGCTTAATAGCTGGACATAATTTGATACTTTCGGAGGGGCAAGTAATTTGAAGTCAACAACCGTAACCACTTGGTCCAGATATATATATAGCGAGATATAGCAAGTGGTAACATGCTGAATTGGTAATCCAAGGGTCGCAGGTCCCATCTGCCTCTAATAAAATTAACAGTCTTTCAGATGTGACTTTAAACCGAGGTCTCGTGTCGGTGCTGTACACCGTGCAGGTAAAAGAACGAGAGGAGACTCTGGAATGTGTCTCTGTCTGTATCATTGCACTATTCTCCAAAAATCTAAAATGACTAATCTCTTCAAGAGGCGTCGCTCATATGGGCAACCAGTAGCGACGATAAATAAATGTAAAACACACACGCAAGTGCTGGGAAACGTTAGCGGAATAGCAATGTTGCCTGCCACCAATAGCTCTTATTACTCCAAAGCAAAGCGAAGAATACGATATATCTACAGTGTAAGCTTTATTTATTTTACAATGATTTCGAAAACAAGTTTTTACATCTCGTTGTGAGGTAGAAAGCGTAGGTATGTGTCTCGTTGTGAGGTAGAAAGCGTAGGTATGTGTCTCGTTGTGAGGTAGAAAGCGTAGGTATGTGTCTCGTTGTAAGGTAGAAAGCGTAGGTATGTGTCTCGTTGTAAGGTAGAAAGCGTAGGTATGTGTCTCGTTGTGAGGTAGAAAGCGTAGGTATGTGTCTCGTTGTGAGGTAGAAAGCGTAGGTATGTGTCTCGTTGTGAGGTAGAAAGAGGTAGAAAGCGTAGGTATGTGTCTCGTTGTGAGGTAGAAAGCGTAGGTATGTGTCTCGTTGTGAGGTAGAAAGCGTAGGTATGTGTCTCGTTGTGAGGTAGAAAGCGTAGGTATGTGTGGCAATTAAGTGTGGGAGGACAGCGGAGAAAACCCACATAGTCCTAGTCTGAAGATCAAACAAGTGTTGCAGTGGCGAGACACGTTCAGACTAACCACTGAGCTAATCGGCTCAGAGTTAAAGCTAAAAAATGAGTGATTCAACAGACACCACAAGTTAACGGCGTAAATAACTGCAACCCAGTCACACCAACACCCGTGTTTGTGAAGCCTGCATGCTATAATGGATACGGAGTCAGCCTTGTCACTGAGAGGTTGTGGGTTCAAGCCAAGTCAGATCCACGGTGGTGGTGTCCTGGGGTAAAACACTGAAATCCATGTGGTCTCTACCTCATGGCCAGGGATTCCATCAGGAATGAAGGTGGTGTCATGGGGTAAAACACTGAAATCCATGCTGTCTCCTCTACCTCATGGCCAGGCATTCCACCAGGAATGAAGGTGGTGTCATGGGGTAAAACACTGAAATCCATGCTGTCTCCTCTACCTCATGGCCATGGATTCCATCAGGAATGAAGTATTGAGAGTTATTAATCTATTGTTTTAAAACTTGTTTCGCAATCGAGCTACAATTTACTTGTGCTACTACAAGGGCCAGTACATTAGCTCTCAGAATTCTTAGGATAATCAAGCGAAAGCTGTCGTGATAGCGCAGTGGATGCGCGTTCGCTTCAGGTGCAAAATGTTCGGAGTTCGAGCCCCGCTGGAGCCGTTACGATTGTGCCCGTAGGCAAGGCATTTAAATTCCACGTTGCCTCGTCTCTCTCCGTCATGGCGATGGATTCCATCAGGAATGAGGTCTCGAGAGTGATTAATATAAGTTGCAAGAACTTCGCAATCAAGCTAAAATAAATTTGTATAAACTAAGCGAAACTTCTAAACTCTGTAATTCTGCTGTGACATATGGATAAAACCATTGGCGTAGCTTCCTATAGGCGTGGCCTACACTTTTCACCGAAAAAATACCGAATCTGCAACAAGGCCAGGATTAAATTATATACGCTATAAATAGTTTTCCTAGGGACGACACCCGGACCCCCCCCCCCTCCCATCTTAAGTTGGCCTACACATCGATTCCAGCCAAGCTACGCCACTGAAAACACATAACAGTAAATCAGTGGAATGATTTTATTCATGATACATGATGACATATATTTATACGGGTAATCGTTTCATTCGATGACATATATTTATACGGGCCATCGAGTGGAAGTCGTGATAGCGCAATGGTAGCGCGTTCGCTTCAGGTGCGAAAGGCCCGGAGTTCGAGCCCCGCTGTAGCCGTTACGATTGTGTCCTTAGGCAAGGCATTTAAATTCCACGTTGCCTCTTCTCTCTCCCTCGTGGCGGTGGATTCCACCAGGAATGAGGTCTCGAGAGTGATTAATATAAGTTATAAGAACTTGTTTCGCAATCGAGCTAAAATAAATTTGTATAAACTAATCGTTTCATAATTACTAATGCACAATCAACGATACAAAACACACAATCCTTCATCGAAAATAAACTGCTTTCTGTACAAACTTCATTTTTAGTATTAACTACCCCCGAGTCTGTTAAATTGCACGAAACATCCGTCCAAAATGCAGCTGTACAAACCATATTTGCCAGCAAGTTCAACTGCAGTAATTACAATGAAAAATCATGATCTCTAGAAGCCTAATATTTGTAACTTTCACAATTTCCCTTTGGAAATATGTTACGTTATTAGGTATTGCTTACCCTTGAATAAACGCAACAAAACATCAATTAAATCCGATAATATTTCCACACAACACAAAACCCGTGCATTATCAGCGTTTTAAGAGGTTAATTCTCGTCACTCCAAAAATGTTGGGATTTCGCCTCCAAAAATGTTGCTACATTGTGCCCTTAGGCAAGGCATTTAAATTCCACGTTGCCTCTTCTCTCTTCCCATGGCGGTGGATTCCATCACTGATGAAGTCTCGAGGGCGTCTGTGGTCCAGTGGTAGAGCGGTGGATTTGGAATCAAATTGTCCCAGGTTCGATACTCGGTCAGGCCACGTATGTACTCTACTGTCATCGAGCAAGGCACCTCACACACATTGCTTAGTACTGGTTAACCGATTAGGTCGGCTAAACCTGCCTAGGTAAACATGTCTAGGTCCCCGCAAGAGGTTTGACATTAATGGAACATACATACAATATAAGACTTTGTTTCACAATCGAGCTAAAATAAATTTGTATAATCTAAAAATGCGAGTCATTATATTTGTGCGGAGTATATTTGGTGGATACATTAGATTCTCTAACTCCAGAAGTATGGTGTGGCGTCCGTGGTCCAGTGGTAGAGCATCGGATTTGGAATAGAACGGTCCCGGGTTCGATACTCGGTCAGGCCACGTATGTAGTGTCATTGAGCAAGGCACCTCACACACATTGCTTAGTACTGGTTAATCGCTTAGGTCGGCTAAGCCTGCCCAGGAAAACATGTCTAAGTCACCGCGAGGGGTTTGACATTAAAGGAACATACATACATACATACAAGTAACACCTGTTTGTTAAATGTGTATAGCACCGATACATGGGATCTCGATTTATAGTCTCATCGGATAGTTGATGTTCAATGTTATAGACACTGGACAGCTGGTGCTCCGTGCAATATCATCGGATAGACTGTTCAATGTTATAGACACTGGACAGCTGGTGCTCCGTGCAATATCATCGGATAGACTGTTCAATGTTATAGACACTGGACAGCTGGTGCTCCGTGCAATATCATCGGATAGACTGTTCAATGTTATAGACACTGGACAGCTGGTGCTCCGTGCAATATCATCATTTTATACTGTTAATAGAACAATAGCTCAATTGTTGATTTTTTGGTTTTAACTTGTGCACGATATTTTTAGACCAATAAATTAATAGGAAAATTACCGGTACACAGGGATCATTCTAGAGGGCGATGTGGGCGAAATAGTCGCCCTAGAGACCCTGACTTCGACCTCTGGGGGCCCCACTTCTCCCTAAAAAAAATTGTTGTATAGTAAGATACACTTGCCCATTATAAAGCACTCCTTCTATTCAAATGTTGTATTTAATGGTTGTACTGTGCATTTTAACCCTATTTTGCAGAAGTATATTAAAGAACACCATTTAAGGAAGCGATCACACGCTTTCTCACTTCTCCCAAGATTTCTGACCTACAATGAACCCTGGGTACATTTGGACCAGTTCAAATTGGGTAATTTTGTCAAACAATAGTAATATTACTGGCAAAAAGTGCAGCTCCTGATGAGATGGCTCGTAACAATCTACACTTTTGGTAAGCCAATTTAGAGGTGTGTGGTATTGAAAGGGTTAAGACGGGTTTGGACAGTTAATCAATTTTCGCCCGATTTCTCACATAATCATTTTTAAATCTCTGCAGATATCCTCCAGTATATGGACACTTTACTGTAAAATATGTTATCAATTATTTACCACAATACGGTTTATTCCAGAGTGGAAAAATGGCAGGGTGGGTCAGAAAAGGGACAGGGGGGTAATCAAAAGAGGCAGGGTGCATGTTGAGCTGCTGTGATGTGCGGGAGTGGGTATTTTGGTGTTAACCCCTGGACAATTTTGCTATCTTACGGTGATTGATTGAAAGAGGCAGCAAGCAGTATATATTGGTGAAGAGTGGACGAATTCTAAGGGGCCGTGCTAAAACAAGGACAGGCTTGGTGCCCTGTCATTCCGCACAAGAAAAAAGCCTACACAATTTTCATCAAATTACATATATCTTGCGACAATATTAGGTTTATGGAACAATATTAGAAACAAAAGGATTTCAACCAAACGGACACATATTCATGTTGGCATCAATCAGAATATATCTGTCAAGGGAGGTAATTGGAAAACAAGGAATGTTGCTTAATAAAGAGCAGTAAATCTAGTAAATCACTAAAACCGAATCACTCAACAGATACATGTACAGTGCACTCTGGTTTGTATATATATATATAGCACTAAAACCGAATCACTCAACAGATACATGTACAGTGCACTCTGGTTTGTATATATATATAGCACTAAAACCGAATCACTCAACAGATACATGTACAGTTCACTCTGGTTTGTATATATAGCACTAAAACCGAATCACTCAACAGATACATGTACAGTGCACTCTGGTTTGTATATATAGCACTAAAACCGAATCACTCAACAGATACATGTACAGTGCACTCTGGTTTGTATATATATATAGCACTAAAACCGAATCACTCAACAGATACATGTATAGTGCACTCTGGTTTGTATATATATATAGCACTAAAACCGAATCACTCAACAGATACATGTATAGTGCACTCTGGTTTGTATATATATA
>CM026393.1:15986338-15993838 GCA_014843695.1 Archivesica marissinica
CTATCCAATCTCCATGTATATCTATCCTATCTCCATGTATATCTATCCAATCTCCATGTATATCTATCCTATCTCCATGTATATCTATCCAATCTCCATGTATATCTATCCATCTCCATGTATATATATCCAATCTCCATGTATATCTATCCTATCTCCATGTATATCTATCCTATCTCCATGTATATCTATCCTATCTCCATGTATATATATCCTATCTCCATCCTATCTCCATGTATATCTATCCTATCTCCATGTATATATATCCAATCTCCATGTATGTCTATCCTATCTCCATGTATATCTATCCAATCTCCATGTATATCTATCCAATCTCCATGTATATCTATCCTATCTCCATCCATTCTCCATGTATATCTATCCAATCTCCATGTATATATATCCAATCTCCATGTATATCTATCCTATCTCCACCCTATCTCCATGTATATCTATCCAATCTCCATGTATATCTATCCAATCTCCATGTATATCTATCCTATCTCCATGTATATCTATCCAATCTCCATGTATATCTATCCTATCTCCATGTATATCTATCCAATCTCCATGTATATCTATCCTATCTCCATGTATATCTATCCTATCTCCATGTATATCTATCCAATCTCCATGTATATCTATCCTATCTCCATGTATATCTATCCTATCTCCATGTATATCTATCCTATCTCCATGTATATCTATCCTATCTCCATGTATATCTATCCAATCTCCATGTATATCTATCCTATCTCCATGTATATCTATCCTATCTCCATGTATATCTATCCTATCTCCATGTATATCTATCCTATCTCCATGTATATCTATCCAATCTCCATGTATATCTATCCTATCTCCATGTATATCTATCCTATCTCCATCCTATCTCCATGTATATCTATCCTATCTCCATGTATATCTATCCAATCTCCATGTATATCTATCCTATCTCCATGTATATCTATCCAATCTCCATGTATATCTATCCTATCCCACCCTCCATGTATATCTATCCTATCTCCATGTATATCTATCCAATCTCCATGTATATCTATCCTATCTCCATCCTATCTCCATGTATATCTATCCAATCTCCATGTATATCTATCCTATCTCCATGTATATCTATCCAATCTCCATGTATATCTATCCTATCTCCATGTATATCTATCCTATCTCCATGTATATCTATCCTATCTCCATGTATATCTATCCTATCTCCATGTATATATATCCTATCTCCATCCTATCTCCATGTATATCTATCCTATCTCCATGTATATCTATCCTATCTCCATGTATATCTATCCTATCTCCATGTATATCTATCCTATCTCCATGTATATCTATCCTATCTCCATCCACTCCATGTATATCTATCCTATCTCCATGTATATCTATCCAATCTCCATGTATATCTATCCTATCTCCATGTATATATCCTATCTCCATCCTATCTCCATGTATATCTATCCTTCTCCATGTATATATATCCAATCTCCATGTATACTATCCTATCTCCATGTATATCTATCCAATCTCCATGTATATCTATCCTATCTCCATCTATCTCCATGTATATCTATCCTATCTCCATGTATATCTATCCAATCTCCATGTATATCTATCCTATCAATCTCATCCTATCTCCATGTATATCTATCCAATCTCCATGTATATCTATCCTATCTCCATGTATATCTATCCATCTCCATGTATATCTATCCTATCTCCATCCTCTCTCCATGTATATCTATCCAATCTCCATGTATATCTATCCTATCTCCATGTATATCTATCCTATCTCCATGTATATCTATCCTATCTCCATGTATATCTATCCAATCTCCATGTATATCTATCCTATCTCCATGTATATCTATCCTATCTCCATGTATATCTATCCAATCTCCATGTATATCTATCCTATCTCCATGTATATCTATCCTATCTCCATGTATATCTATCCTATCTCCATGTATATCTATCCAATCTCCATGTATATCTATCCTATCTCCATGTATATCTATCCTATCTCCATGTATATCTATCCAACTCCATCCTATCTCCATGTATATCTATCCAATCTCCATGTATATCTATCCAATCTCCATGTATATCTATCCTATCTCCATGTATATCTATCCTATCTCCATCCTCTCTCCATGTATATCTATCCAATCTCCATCCTATCTCCATGTATATCTATCCAATCTCCATGTATATCTATCCTATCTCCATGTATATCTATCCTATCTCCATGTATATCTATCCAATCTCCATGTATATCTATCCAATCTCCATGTATATCTATCCAATCTCCATGTATATCTATCCTATCTCCATGTATATCTATCCAATCTCCATGTATATCTATCCAATCTCCATGTATATCTATCCTATCTCCATGTATATCTATCCAATCTCCATGTATATCTATCCTATCTCCATGTATATCTATCCAATCTCCATGTATATCTATCCTATCTCCATCCTATCTCCATGTATATCTATCCTATCTCCATGTATATCTATCCTATCTCCATGTATATCTATCCTATCTCCATCCTATCTCCATGTATATCTATCCAACTCCATGTATATCTATCCAATCTCCATGTATATCTATCCTATCTCCATGTATATCTATCCAATCTCCATGTATATCTATCCTACCTCCATGTATATCTATCCTATCTCCATGTATATCTATCCTATCTCCATGTATATCTATCCAATCTCCATGTATATCTATCCTATCTCCATGTATATCTATCCAATCTCCATGTATATCTATCCTATCTCCATGTATATCTATCCTATCTCCATGTATATCTATCCTATCTCCATGTATATCTATCCTATCTCCATCCTATCTCCATGTATATCTATCCTATCTCCATGTATATCTATCCTATCTCCATGTATATCTATCCTATCTCCATCCTATCTCCATGTATATCTATCCAACTCCATGTATATCTATCCAATCTCCATGTATATCTATCCTATCTCCATGTATATCTATCCAATCTCCATGTATATCTATCCTATCTCCATGTATATCTATCCTATCTCCATGTATATCTATCCTATCTCCATGTATATCTATCCAATCTCCATGTATATCTATCCTATCTCCATCCTATCTCCATGTATATCTATCCTATCTCCATGTATATCTATCCTATCTCCATGTATATCTATCCAATCTCCATGTATATCTATCCTATCTCCATGTATATCTATCCTATCTCCATGTATATCTATCCAATCTCCATGTATATCTATCCAATCTCCATGTATATCTATCCTATCTCCATGTATATCTATCCAATCTCCATGTATATCTATCCTATCTCCATGTATATCTATCCAATCTCCATGTATATCTATCCTATCTCCATGTATATATATCCAATCTCCATGTATATCTATCCTATCTCCATGTATATCTATCCTATCTCCATGTATATCTATCCTATCTCCATGTATATATATCCTATCTCCATCCTATCTCCATGTATATCTATCCTATCTCCATGTATATATATCCAATCTCCATGTATGTCTATCCTATCTCCATGTATATCTATCCAATCTCCATGTATATCTATCCAATCTCCATGTATATCTATCCTATCTCCATCCATTCTCCATGTATATCTATCCAATCTCCATGTATATATATCCAATCTCCATGTATATCTATCCTATCTCCACCCTATCTCTATGTATATCTATCCAATCTCCATGTATATCTATCCAATCTCCATGTATATCTATCCTATCTCCATGTATATCTATCCAATCTCCATGTATATCTATCCTATCTCCATGTATATCTATCCAATCTCCATGTATATCTATCCTATCTCCATGTATATCTATCCTATCTCCATGTATATCTATCCAATTACCATGTATATCTATCCAATCTCCATGTATATCTATCCTATCTCCATGTATATCTATCCTATCTCCATGTATATCTATCCTATCTCCATGTATATCTATCCAATCTCCATGTATATCTATCCTATCTCCATGTATATATATCCAATCTCCATGTATATCTATCCTATCTCCATGTATATCTATCCTATCTCCATGTATATCTATCCAATCTCCATGTATATCTATCCTATCTCCATGTATATATATCCTATCTCCATCCTATCTCCATGTATATCTATCCTATCTCCATGTATATATATCCAATCTCCATGTATATCTATCCTATCTCCATGTATATCTATCCAATCTCCATGTATATCTATCCTATCTCCATGTATATCTATCCAATCTCCATGTATATCTATCCTATCTCCATGTATATCTATCCAATCTCCATGTATATCTATCCTATCTCCATGTATATCTATCCTATCTCCATGTATATCTATCCAACTCCATCCTATCTCCATGTATATCTATCCAATCTCCATGTATATCTATCCAATCTCCATGTATATCTATCCTATCTCCATGTATATCTATCCTATCTCCATCCTATCTCCATGTATATCTATCCAATCTCCATGTATATCTATCCTATCTCCATGTATATCTATCCTATCTCCATGTATATCTATCCTATCTCCATGTATATCTATCCTATCTCCATGTATATCTATCCTATCTCCATGTATATCTATCCAATCTCCATGTATATCTATCCTATCTCCATGTATATCTATCCTATCTCCATGTATATATCCTATCTCCATGTATATCTATCCAATCTCCATGTATATCTATCCTATCTCCATGTATATCTATCCTATCTCCATGTATATCTATCCTATCTCCATGTATATCTATCCTATCTCCATGTATATCTATCCAATCTCCATGTATATCTATCCTATCTCCATGTATATCTATCCTATCTCCATGTATATCTATCCAATCTCCATGTATATCTATCCTATCTCCATGTATATCTATCCTATCTCCATGTATATCTATCCTATCTCCATGTATATCTATCCTATCTCCATGTATATCTATCCTATCTCCATGTATATCTATCCTATCTCCATGTATATCTATCCAATCTCCATGTATATCTATCCTATCTCCATGTATATCTATCCTATCTCCATCCTATCTCCATGTATATCTATCCTATCTCCATGTATATCTATCCAATCTCCATGTATATCTATCCTATCTCCATGTATATCTATCCAATCTCCATGTATATCTATCCTATCTCCATCCTATCTCCATGTATATCTATCCTATCTCCATGTATATCTATCCAATCTCCATGTATATCTATCCTATCTCCATCCTATCTCCATGTATATCTATCCAATCTCCATGTATATCTATCCTATCTCCATGTATATATATCCAATCTCCATGTATATCTATCCTATCTCCATGTATATCTATCCTATCTCCATGTATATCTATCCAATCTCCATGTATATCTATCCTATCTCCATGTATATATATCCTATCTCCATCCTATCTCCATGTATATCTATCCTATCTCCATGTATATATATCCAATCTCCATGTATATCTATCCTATCTCCATGTATATCTATCCAATCTCCATGTATATCTATCCTATCTCCATCCTACCTCCATGTATATCTATCCTATCTCCATGTATATATATCCAATCTCCATGTATATCTATCCTATCTCCATCCTATCTCCATGTATATCTATCCAATCTCCATGTATATCTATCCTATCTCCATGTATATCTATCCAATCTCCATGTATATCTATCCTATCTCCATCCTCTCTCCATGTATATCTATCCAATCTCCATGTATAGCTATCCTATCTCCATGTATATCTATCCTATCTCCATGTATAGCTATCCTATCTCCATGTATATCTATCCTATCTCCATGTATATCTATCCTATCTCCATGTATATCTATCCTATCTCCATGTATATCTATCCAATCTCCATGTATATCTATCCTATCTCCATGTATATCTATCCTATCTCCATGTATATCTATCCTATCTCCATGTATATCTATCCAATCTCCATGTATATCTATCCTATCTCCATGTATATCTATCCTATCTCCATGTATATCTATCCTATCTCCATGTATATCTATCCTATCTCCATGTATATCTATCCTATCTCCATGTATATCTATCCTATCTCCATGTATATCTATCCTATCTCCATGTATATCTATCCTATCTCCATGTATATCTATCCTATCTCCATGTATATCTATCCTATCTCCATGTATATCTATCCTATCTCCATGTATATCTATCCTATCTCCATGTATATCTATCCTATCTCCATGTATATCTATCCTATCTCCATGTATATCTATCCAATCTCCATGTATATCTATCCTATCTCCATGTATATCTATCCTATCTCCATGTATATCTATCCTATCTCCATGTATATCTATCCTATCTCCATGTATATCTATCCTATCTCCATGTATATCTATCCAACTCCATGTATATCTATCCAATCTCCATGTATATCTATCCTATCTCCATGTATATCTATCCAACTGCATCCATTCTCCATGTATATCTATCCTATCTTCATGCGTAATGATGGCCCAAAACTGCCTGCCTAATTAACTTTTATCAGTCAGTGCCTAAAACCGTACGTGACATAACACTGCATGCATGATGTCATATATTCACAGATATTAACTTCAGGTGTTATTTACTCTATAAGACTTCTTTTTTATCAAAAGATAGAATAAATAGAATATAGTCTATATGTCTTTATAAATTTTAAATTATTGTTTGTCTCCGAAAAATACAAAGCTTAGCAGAGCCTCGTACATTTTCTCCAGCTCGCCTAAATTACTATCTGTAACCCAACTTTCTCTACAGACTAACCTGTGTTAGTGGTCACCTCCATTAAGCAGCACACCTTATTAAGCAGCTAGTTTCCAGATCCAGTTCTCAATATGTTGTTTTATTATACATTTACCCTCTATTAAGCAGTCACCTTTGTTTAGCAGCCACTTTCTGTAATTCCCTTGGCTGGCTGGCTGCTTAACCATTTTAACAACACAAACCTCTAAATCTCTACATTATAACACGAGTCAGGAAAGAGACATTATTAGACAAATTAAGAAAATCGAAGAACCCAAATCAACTTATGTATCAATTACAAATCAACGCAGCAAGTAAAGAATCTATAGCATCAGAAACTAAGTGGACTATTATGTTTCCAAATCACACCCTTAATTGGAAGTGGATTTACTCCCTAACATTCGGAGCTACTATAGATACTACATTAAGAAGTTTTCAATACCGTTTTCTGATGCGGCTTCTCCCAACAAATACATACTTGTATAGATGTAAACTAGCGTCAACCAATATATGTGATTTTTGTTGTATGAATGTAGAACGTATCGAACATCTTTTTTGGGAATGTTCATACATTCAAGAATTATGGAATAATCTTTCCCAATTTCTAAAATCCAAAAATGTAGATATTGTGTTTAATCTAGCGGATATATGTTT
>CM026393.1:15998838-16016366 GCA_014843695.1 Archivesica marissinica
TGTACGAACAGCAGGATGTATACGGTATAATTCCCATGCATGTACGAACAGCAGGATGCATACGGTATAATTCCCACGCATGTACGAACAGCAGGATGCATACGGTATAATTCCCACGCATTATAACACATGAAGATTCCAATAGATGGATGTATATGGTATAATTCCCACGCATGTACGAACAGCAAGAAGATGTATACGGTATAATTCCCACACATGTACGAACAGCAGGATGCATACAGTATAATTCCCACACATGTACGAACAGCAAGAGGATGTATACAGTATAATTCCTACACATGTACAAACAGCAGGATGTATACGGTATAATTCCCACGCATGTATGAACAGCAGGATGCATACGGTATAATTCCAACGCATGTACGAACAGCAGGATGCATACGGTATAATTCCAACGCATGTACGAACAGCAGGATGCATACGGTACAATTCCCACGCATGTACGAACAGCACGATGCATACGGTATAATTCCCACGCATGTACGAATGGCAGGATGCATACGGTATAATTCCAACGCATGTACGAACAGCAGGATGCATACGGCATAATTCCCACGCATGTACGAACAGCAGGATACATACGGTATAATTCCAACGCATGTACGAACAGCAGGATGCATACGGTATAATTCCAACGCATGTACGAACAGCAGGATGCATACGGTATAATAATTCCAACGCATGTACGAACAGCAGGATGCATACGGTATAATTCCCACGCATGTACGAACAGCATTATCAGGGTTCCTTCTAGGTCAGAATTTTTGGGAGAAGTGAGAAAGCGCGAGATCGCTTCCTTAAATGGTGTTCTTTAATATACTTCTGCAAAATAGGGTTAAAATGCACAGTACAACCATTAAATACAACATTTGAATAATGAATAGAAGGAGTGCTTTATATTGGGCCAGTTTATCTTACTAGACAAAATTTTGTTTGAAAATCGTAAAAAAAAATTAGTTTAGGGAGAGGTGGGGCCCCCAGAGGGCGAAGTCAGGGTCCCTAGGGCGACTATTTCGCCCATAACATCACCTTCTAGAATGATCCCTGATTATAATACATGAAATACACTTTATACAAACATAATTCTTATGATGAATATGATATTACAAATGACATTAAATGAAATTCACAAATGGCACTATTATTAATTGTAGGATTTGTCTTCATACAAAGTTCACAGATTATGGACATAAAAATGGTATTGAAACAACTGCCGGTTATTGAACGTGATGTGAAGTAACTGCTCAGTGATGGAGGCCTCATTGATGATAATGTGTAAATGTTACTTTAGGTACTTAACCCTTTCCCTCATAGAAGCACCTCTTGACGCCAGTACCAATACCACATACATTGACAATGTAGTAGCCAAACCAATGTTCATAAACCCTTTCCCTCATAGAAGCACCTCTTGACGCCAGTACCAATACAACATACATTGACAATGTAGTAGCCAAACCAATGTTCATAAAACCTTTCCCTCATAGAAGCACCTCTTGACGCCAGTACCAATACCACATACATTGACAATGTAGTAGCCAAACCAATGTTCATAAAACCTTTCCCTCATAGAAGCACCTCTTGACGCCAGTACCAATACCACATACATTGACAATGTAGTAGCCAAACCAATGTTCATAAACCCTTTCCCTCATAGAAGCACCTCTTGACGCCATTACCAATACCACATACATTGTAATGTAGTAGCCAAACCAATGCTCATAATAAAGGCCAGAATCTCATATAGTCCCAGTAATATCTATGGAGGTGGGATAGATATGGCGACTACTTAGTACTTATCCACTGCATGATAGCTAAATGGCTGTCGTTTGTATGGAGATATAATAGTATATTAACCTAAATCTCATGTAGTCCCAGTAATATCTATGGAGATGGGATAGATATGGACACTACTTATCCACTGCATGATAGCTAAATGGCTGTCGTTTGTATGGAGATATAATAGTATATTAACCTAAATCTCTATGAAGGCAGGGTTCCCTCTGTCTGAATGTTTGTCGGCGCCACTTCTGTCGCCAATTGACCTTTCTGCCGATTTTGATTGACAGCTGGCGTTAGCCAATCGCATCGCACCATTCGCGCACACCCCCGGCAACGGTTTATCGCCGCCATCTTGTTAGACAAACAATGCATATTAGACAAACTAGTAACGAGTAGACAAATTTGAAAAGGCGTGAATTTGATCGAAAATACGGGTTTTAAATTGTTTTAATGATGTTGAAAATGTGTAGCTTTGGTGTGTGGGTTAGTTATAGTACAAAATTAGTCGATATCCTGGTGATCGACGTTAAATTCAACCCATTTCAAAATCCTTGGACAAATCTAAAAGTGTGTATATGAACCACAAAATACCAGACAGCTGCTTTAAAAACAATGCATCTATAAAAACACCGACTGACCCCATATAGTCATTCTTTTATCGCAAACACAGCAATCAAATTTAAGCGTGTCACAGTTTATTGGGAGTAATCAACAACTTACCGGTACATCACAGAGACCGCCGATATAATATCCCGTTAGGGGCCTACTGCTATTATCAAGATCAAAGTGTTGTACATCGGAATTTAGCACCGATTGTGCTAATAATTGGTCAATTATAAAATGTGTGCACACAATTATAGTATTGATTACTACACCGAGTCATTGTTTTATCGTTCTGTCAGACAAACGAGTTATTTAGTAAAATTTTAATCAAATCTGATAACGAGTGATCGTGATCTGAAATTATTTTTTGAAATAATAATTACAAATTAATTAATGCTGTCTGTCATTGACAATGGTGAAAAGATGTAGTTACGGGCTGTGTGACAGTGATAGTAGATAGGCTATCCAGATCGATTAATAGGCGACGTTTAATTCGTGCCATTTCCAAAACCTAAGACAAATCTTGAAAAATGTCTAAGGTGGATTAAGTTGTGTGGACGACCAGCCACATCCAAAATTAATGCAAACATATATATTTGCAAACAAGTAAGTTGAAATTAATTTATTTATGCATAATAAAATATTTCGAAAAAATATATTCTGCATTTATAGATCTACTGTTCACAAGAGATATGCGAGTATAATGGTGATTAAAATTATACATGTGGTTCATACATATTGTCGTGGATGGTGGACTAGGGATCAGATAGAAGTAATAGTACCCATGCATGTGCAGAGCTGTGGGATTCCCATATTAGCTCAGTGAACGTACTGGTGTTCAGTTTTGGGCCTAATGTTCGAGTCTTCTAGGAGGCATAGGGTCGAATCTCAAGACGGTGGCATATGTCATTTCTTTTAATGTCAAAGTTGACACGATGTGGTTGTTCACTCTTCCGTTGACTGCGACAGCATTTTCCACGAACACTTAACACGTCCTCATCCGTTAAATATATCTGTACATTAGAGAAATAACCTTCACTAAAGAACCTAAACACTTGTTGACTTGCTTTCAACAAGATATTAATATCTGGGTAAAATAAAACTGAGAAATTCCACGGAATTTTACCTAGATTAACTCGATGCAGGTCTGCGTTAGACGCCATTTTGTTAGATAGCTTATCTCGCGTAGTTACAGCGAGCACCTGTAACTATGGGGGGCGTGCCTAAGTAGCGTTTGCAGAAAGGTCAATTGAAAAACACTGGAGCCAATATAAAAAAGTTGAAGCCAACTAAGAGCCATATAGTTCAAAAATAAATATTTGAAGCCATGTATTTGACAAAACATGTGCCAAAAAAAAAAAACAATTAAAAAAAAAAGTTGCACCAAATATTTTCACCAATTCACAAAATTTAACACCGATATTTGTATTTTTTTATCGCAATTGGCACCATTGGCGACCGACAGCGGGAACCCTGGAAGGAAATGGTTAAAACTTCACTTTCTATATATTATGAATGTGTTTATTGCTTTGATCACGGGAATAAAGAAATGATAATACTTATATTGCACAATGTTCTGACACAGAATTACCTCATTACAAACACGTGTCATCTTTTACAACCTACTTTCATTTTCGAAAATTGTTAACATATATTTGGATAACCAGTGTGTCAAACCAACACCGGCTAACTTCCAACGATTCAGGACTTATTGACTGTCAACAACTGATTGATGTGTGTTCATTGGTCGGCAATCAAACATGAAATCCACGAAGGTAAATTTTGCACTGTCAACAATTGGTTGATGTGCATTCATTTGTCAGCAATCAAACATGAAATCCACGAATGTAAATTTTACACTTTTCAACAACTGGTTGATGTGTAGGTATTCATTGGTCCACAATCAAACATGAAATCCACAAAGCTGCGGTGTGCCTCGTGGTAAATTTTGCACTTGGTGTGTTTATAATCACCCAATGAACGCACAAATCGTGGAATCTAGTCTGTATTTGTACATTATTATTTAGATATGAATTTTAGCCCAGTTTTATTCTATCACAATACTGTCTACCACCCAGGTCGATACGCTGCGTTATCCTCACTCTTCCAGTCTAATAATACATCTGCTGGTTGATACTGTCACAATACTGTCTATCACCCAGGTCGATACGCTGCGTTATCCTCACTTTTCCAGTCTGATAATACATCTGCTGGTTTGATACTGTCACGAGCCAGTATCAAACCAGAAAAAATGTACCATAACTAGTTCTGGAGAAAATGACACACGCGTAGCACTCGGTGCTAGTTTGTTTACTTCCTGTAGCGTTTCAATGTGTCAAATTTGACAGATAACAGATGTTTATAGCTTCGTGGTAATATTTCAATCGTTTTCGTGTATCTAATTCGGTAATTGTGATTTATTCTTGATAAATTGATAATGGTGAACATGATCTCAATTATGAAATATTCAAATTCATATCAAAGTAATAAAGACATTATTACCTGGCTAGTTTCATATCAGCCTAGGTATCGACCCCCAGTAACTTGATATCAACCTTTGACCTCGGCTCGCTACCTATGCTGATATGAAACTAGCCACGTAATAACCTATTATCAATGTCTTTTACGGGTACTATAATTGTCAAGCAAAACAACATTTCTGAAGTTATCCTGTGACTGTAGAAGTGTTGGCGTGTCAATACTGCTCATCGGGAAGGAACACAAACATTCCCCATCAGGGTGGCTGTTCAGAGCAGATGGATTTATTGAAGGGTGCCGGAATGAGACAATGCACCATGTTCACTAAATCATCACCTAAATTCTTCGTGTTCCAACAATAAGAATTCTTTCATTGTAGTGGGCAGTGGTAGCACATGTATTTTTCTCAGCCGTTTCGGGCCCATACTGTTACGAATGATACAGCGACAATAATGCTGCAAACTTCGCGGTCCTTTCAACATGTCTTTGTACCACGAAATTTTTGCCTGTTGATTTTCCGACCACAATCTTGCCATATGCACCTGATGTTGCCTAAAGTCTTGATGATCCTGTCGGATAAGATGCAGGGGTGGTGGGGGCGGGGCTAACATGAGCAGGTTTGTGTTTCCATGAAGAGGTAGCCCCAATGTATCGAGACTAGGCATGTGCGTAGTACACTTAGCGATTGCACCGAGGATGGTCGTGTTGCCGTGGCGAGCGCGGAGCTCACTGACAAGCACTGTATCACCGTGCTTGTTTCGGATGTTATAGTTGGCCCCGTATGCGAGCAATAATACTGTTACGTCTGGCCGTCTCTCCTGGTGCACAGCATCATTGAAACATGTGTAATGGAGAGGTGTATATGAATCTGTAAACAAAATATCACATTGTATTATAAATCATATTTAGCTTCGCTCATACAAGTTATTCTAGATCGATTGTGAAACAGGTTTTTACAACCTTAGTGTAACCCTCCTTCATAGAGATTTAGGTTAATATACTATTATATCTCCATACAAACGACAGCCATTTAGCTATCCTGCAGTGGATAAGTAGTTGCCATATCTATCCCACCTCCATAGATATTACTGGGACTTCATAAAGATTTAGGTTAATATACTATTATATCTCCATACAAACGACAGCCAGTTAGCTATCATGCAGTGGATAAGTAGTTGCCATATCTATCCCACCTCCATAGATATTACTGGGACTACATGAGATTCAGGCCTTTATTATCAACATTGGTTTGGCTACTACATTGTCAATGTATGTCGTATTGGTAATGGCGTCAAGAGGTGCTTCCATGAGGGAAAGGGTTAAGAGATCTCGAGTGGAAGTCATGATAGCGCAGTGGATGCGCGTTCGCTTCAGGTGCCAAAGGTCCGGAGTTTGAACCCCGCTGGAGCCTTTACGATTGTGCCCTTAGGCAAGGCATTTATTTTCCACGTTGCCTCTTCTCTCTCCCTCGTGGCGATGGATTCCACCAGGAATGAGGTCTCGAGAGTGATTAATATAAGTTATAAGAACTTGTATCGCAATCGAGCTAAAATAAATATGCATAAAATAAAAAAATTAAGAGATCTCGAGGCCATTATCCCGATACTAGAATCCATTGCTAGGAGGGAGAGAGAAGCTATGTGGATTTAATAGCCTAGCCGTAGGACATCATCTCTGGGGTGCAGGCGGGCTCACACTTGCCGTAGGACATCATCTCTGGGGTGCAGGCAGACTAACACTTGCCGTAGGATATCATCTCTGGGGTGCAGGTGGGCTTGCACTCACGGCCTCTCGGCAACAAGGTGGACACCGTATACACTTCATCACATTATCCTTCATATGGAGGTACATTTGGAGGAATTTCGTATCCAAATGCAGTGATGTACCCACCCTATGTAATTTAGAATTATCCGATATATTCATAGTTGATATAGAAAATGTTTTGAAATCCCTGTAGTTTTGACAGTCAGCTCATACTATTGTCATCATGGTCATTATAAACATTAGTCTATTAGTCAATCATGCCTATCCAGGGCACAATGCCCCCAGTTGACCCCTTATTTATCTATGTAAAGCCGCCGTAGTCAACCATGCCTATCCAGGTCACAATGCCCCCAGTTGACCCCTTCTTTATCTATGTAAAGCCGCCGTAGTCAATCATGCCTCTCCAGGTCACAATGCCCCCAGTTGACCCCTTCTTTATCTATGTAAAGCCGCCATAGTCAACCATGCCTATCCAGGGCACAATGCCCCCAGTTAACCCCTTATTTATCTATGTAAAGCCGCCGTAGTCAATCATGCCTATCCAGGTCACAATGCCCCCAGTTGACCCTTCTTTATCTATGCAAAGCCGCCAGTTTGGAATGAGCTAAACATTGAAATCAGTCGGGCGTGACTCCATCGATAACGTTCAGTGTATTAAATAAGCTTAGGCCTTTAAACCTATGAACATTTATTTGTTTTCAAGGTGTCATCTTAACCGTTAAGTAACATTTTCTAATGTGCTCAATTACATCACTCATACATAAATGCAAAAAGGATTTAAAGCAAAGAGGGTTGGATAACAAGTTGTCAGGGCTGGTAAATCCATTACAGAATCATCACCATCTGCTCTTACCGGCCTCTTCCATAAGCCGAGCCACAAGCTTTAACCTATATTACTCACCTGTAGGTTCAGTGACACAGTCTACTTACCTGTAGCTTCAGTGACACAGTCTACTTACCTGTAACTTCAGTGACACAGTCTACATACCTGTAGCTTCAGTGACACAGTCTACTTATCTGTAGCTTCAGTGACACAGTCTACTTACCTGTAGCATCAGTGACACAGTCTACTTATCTGTAGCATCAGTGACACAGTCTACTTACCTGTAGCTTCAGTGACACAGTCTACATACCTGTAGCTTCAGTGACACAGTCTACTTATCTGTAGCTTCAGTGACACAGTCTACTTATCTGTAGCTTCAGTGACACAGTCTACTTACCTGTAGCTTCAGTGACACAGTCTACTTGCCTGTAGCTTCAGTGACACAGTCTACTTATCTGTAGCTTCAGTGACACAGTCTACTTATCTGTAGCTTCAGTGACACAGTCTACTTATCTGTAGCTTCAGTGACACAGTCTACTTATATGTAGCTTCAGTGACACAGTCTACTCACTTGTAGCTTCAGTGACACAGTCTACTTAGCTGTAGCTTCAGTGACACAGTCTACTTATCTGTAGCTTCAGTGACACAGTCTACTTATCTGTAGCTTCAGTGACACAGTCTACTTAGCTGTAGCTTCAGTGACACAGTCTACTTATCTGTAGCTTCAGTGACACAGTCTACTTATCTGTAGCTTCAGTGACACAGTCTACTTATCTGTAGCTTCAGTGACACAGTCTACTTACCTGTAGCTTCAGTGACACAGTCTACTCATCTGTAGCTTCAGTGACACAGTCTACTTATATGTAGCTTCAGTGACACAGTCTACTCACTTGTAGCTTCAGTGACACAGTCTACTTAGCTGTAGCTTCAGTGACACAGTCTACTTATCTGTAGCTTCAGTGACACAGTCTACTTATCTGTAGCTTCAGTGACACAGTCTACTTAGCTGTAGCTTCAGTGACACAGTCTACTTATCTGTAGCTTCAGTGACACAGTCTACTTAGCTGTAGCTTCAGTGACACAGTCTACTTAGCTGTAGCTTCAGTGACACAGTCTACTCACTTGTAGCTTCAGTGACACAGTCTACTTATCTGTAGCTTCAGTGACACAGTCTACTTATCTGTAGCTTCAGTGACAGTCTACTCAGTACTCACAGATCTATGCATGTAATTTCAGGAGTCTAGTTTATTCACCTGTAGTATAAGAGACCTAGTTTACCCACCTGTAATTTCAGGGACCTAGATTATTCACCTGTAATTTCAGTGACCTAAATTACTCCCCAATAATTTCAGTGACCTAAATTACTCCCCTATAATTTCAATAACCTAAATTACTCACTGGTAGTATTAATAGTCTAGTTTACTCACCTGTAGTATCAGAGACCTAGTTTACTCACCTGTAGTATCAGAGACCTAGTTTACTCACCTGTAGTATCAGAGACCTAGTTTACTCACCTGTAGTATCAGAGACCTAGTTTACTCACCTGTAGTATCAGAGACCTAGTTTACTCACCTGTAGTATCAGAGACCTAGTTTACTCACCTGTAGTTTCAGAGGTCTAGTTTACTCACCTGTAATTTCAGCGGTCTAGTTTACTCACCTGTAATTTCAGAGGTCTAGTTTACTCACCTGTAGTATCAGAGACCTAGTTTACTCACCTGTAGTTTCAGGCAGATTCACATCAGTGTTGTAGCCACGAATGATGAGGGATTTGATTATATCTATGTTGAAGTTTTCTGCACCACCAGCACGTATAGCCAGATGAAGTGGAGAGAAACCGGACCGATTCAGATGGTTCACGTCTGAACCACGGTCTAACAACTTCACTATACAGTCTAGTAGACTCTTTCTCACGCATTCATGTAGAGGAGTGTCCCCTGTGTATACAAGGAAACATAGGGTAGGATAGTGTAATATAATTATCATTTTCTATCAAGCATGATTAAGTTCTATCAACATTTTAAGGGTGATGGCTCGGATGACAATTTCATGTGTGTTTTAACTTTTATGTTTATTTATCGTCGCTACCGGTTGCCCATATGAACGACGCCTCCTGAAGAGATTAGTCATTTAGAATTTGGAGGATAGTCACCGAGAACCATTCCAGAATCTCCTCTGGTTCTTTTACATGCACAATGTAAAGCACCGACACAAGACTTCGGTTTAATGTCCCATCTGAAAGACTGTTAATTTTATTATGGTCAGACTAGGGATCGAACCTGCGATCCCTGGATTACCAGTCCAGCGTGTTACAACTGGACTACAGATCCGTCTGTGACAATTTCATACCCTTTCAAGGGCAATAACTCCAGACATTTCCCAAAACAATGCAGGGGCTGAAAAATGTTTTCAGAATAACTCGTACTGCAAGGCGAGTGACCCTGAAAATGAACTTGTCCCGCAAGAAAACCTACCCGGCTTTACCCGCCCTCCATTTTGGATGGAAAAAGACGACCAACCATTATTTTAGGCTAAATATATGAGTCTTATATTGCAACAGTTTTCGTGGTTAAAAACCGGGTCGGATCTGCGGAAGATGTGGAATTCGTGGTTTCAGGTTGCAATAGGATTGTAGTAAAAAAAATAATAACATGGTAAAACACAAAAAAGGGTTATTTTCTAAGATATCGGCAGCAATCGTTACAATTTTGTTGCAGGTTATTTCTTGCCTTTTCTTTGGAATATTTGATTGCCGTTTTTCCCCGATACGGAGCTGAAAAATTCCACTCGTATGAAAGGACGAGCATGAGCAATGTTTTCTCTCGCCCTGCTTCAACAATACGAGCGGACGAGTGGAGTAATCGAGGCCTGCAATTGATGGACAGATATTTCAAATTGTTTGTTTCATTTTGGGGTTTAAAGTCGCTCAAACGACTTGGAGACATTCAAGTTATTGCTGAAAGGAAGTCGTGATAGCGTAATGGTAGCGCGGTCGCTTCAGGTCCAGTGTTCGAGCCCTGTTCGAGCAGTTACGATTGTGCCATTGGGGAAGGCATTTAAATTCAACATGCCTCTTCTCTCTCCCTAGTGGTGATGGATTCCATCAGGAATGAGGTCTCGAGAGTGATTAATATAAGCTGTAAGAACTTGTTTCGCAATCTAGCTAAAATAATTTAATAATAAACTAAGTTATTATTAGTGGAAGAAGACACTCCAAGTAGTAGCCCAGGCACGGACGGACATCATATTGCCAAAACAATTGACGGACAGACACTGATATAATAAAATCTTCAGCAGGGATATTAATATAAAAAAACACAATCTTAATGACAATATTTTCCCCCCTTCTATTTCTCAAACTCGGGAAAACACTCCACAAACCAGTTTTGTATATATATACATGGAATCCAATATTTATATACGTTTTTTAATATTAATAATATAAAATGTCATTGTTTAATTAACTGCATTGCTTTGTAGGTATGTACAGAAAATAAAATAAACGTGTTGACCCGAAAGAGGCCTCAACATTAAAAAGAAAAAGACAATGTATTAGCGGGTCGGGTCGATTTATGTTTCTCGTGAAAAAGGCGTTTAAGCTGAAAATTCGGATATAGAGAGAAAAAAAAAAAAAAATATATATATATATATATAAATACACACATAATATAAAAATTCTCTATACTGTACATGTATTAAATAATAAAATAATAAATATAGCGTGTAATGTGCTCTCTTCAAGTGGCGCTCTGCCTGGTGAACATTGGTGTCAAGCTATTAAGCAGCTCCAGGTTGACTACATAACAGACAAAACGGACTTGTAAATACAGGTGAATATAAGTTGTTTGCAAAACGGATGGTGAATACAGATTGGTTGCGTAGCGGACGAGTAGTTACCTGAATGTTTCTCAGGTAGAGAGAGGATATCCTTCCAAATTGCGTTATCGAGATGTGCATGAACACACGGCCCGAATCCCTGGTGTGCGGCGAGATACAGACTGGTCCTACAGCGCTCGTCCACAGCGTTATAATCCGCACCATTCCAGATCAGCATTTTCACACAGTTCACGTGATTGTTGGAAGCAGCCAGATGCAGTGGTGTAGTTCCTCCAGGGTGGGGAACGGCTGTGGTGGAAAGAAGTAGTTAAATATGTACATCATTGCCTGAACATCACCTGATTTTGTAGCCAAATGAAAATCGCCAAAATCCTGCAAGATATTCCCCATGTGCTGCTTATCACAATTTCCGCTCCATATAGTCATGGCAACAGCCTGGCAACATATAGTCATGGCAACAGCCTGGCAACATATAGTCATGGCAACAGCCTGGCAACATATAGTCATGGCAACAGCCTGGCAACATATAGTCATGGCAACAGCCTGGCAACATATAGTCATGGCAACAGCCTGGCAACATATAGTCATGGCAACAGCCTGGCAACATATAGTCATGGCAACAGCCTGGCAACATATAGTCATGGCAACAGCCTGGCAACATATAGTCATGGCAACAGCCTGGCAACATATAGTCATGGCAACAGCCTGGCAACATATAGTCATGGCAACATATAGTCATGGCAACAGCCTGGCAACATATAGTCATGGCAACAGCCTGGCAACATATAGTCATGGCAACAGCCTGGCAACATATAGTCATGGCAACAGCCTGGCAACATATAGTCATGGCAACAGCCTGGCAACATATAGTCATGGCAACAGCCTGGCAACATATAGTCATGTACAACCTTATATAGTCATGTACAACCTTATATAGTCATGTACAACCTTATATAGTCATGTACAACCTTATATAGTCATGTACAACCTTATATAGTCATGTACAACCTTATATAGTCATGTACAACCTTATATAGTCATGGCAACCTTATATAGTCATGTACAACCTTATATAGTCATGGCAACCTTATATAGTCATGTACAACCTTATATAGTCACCTGTACAACCTTATATAGTCATGTACAACCTTATATAGTCACCTGTACAACCTTATATAGTCACCTGTACAACCTTATATAGTCACCTGTACAACCTTATATAGTCACCTGTACAACCTTATATAGTCACCTGTACAACCTTATATAGTCACCTGTACAACCTTATATAGTCACCTGTACAACCTTATATAGTCACCTGTACAACCTTATATAGTCACCTGTACAACCTTATATAGTCACCTGTACAACCTTATATAGTCACCTGTACAACCTTATATAGTCACCTGTACAACCTTATATAGTCACCTGTACAACCTTATATAGTCACCTGTACAACCTTATATAGTCACCTGTACAACCTTATATAGTCACCTGTACAACCTTATATAGTCACCTGTACAACCTTATATAGTCACCTGTACAACCTTATATAGTCACCTGTACAACCTTATATAGTCACCTGTACAACCTTATATAGTCACCTGTACAACCTTATATAGTCACCTGTACAACCTTATATAGTCACCTGTACAACCTTATATAGTCACCTGTACAACCTTATATAGTCACCTGTACAACCTTATATAGTCACCTGTACAACCTTATATAGTCACCTGTACAACCTTATATAGTCACCTGTACAACCTTATATAGTCACCTGTACAACCTTATATAGTCACCTGTACAACCTTATATAGTCACCTGTACAACCTTATATAGTCACCTGTACAACCTTATATAGTCACCTGTACAACCTTATATAGTCACCTGTACAACCTTATATAGTCACCTGTACAACCTTATATAGTCACCTGTACAACCTTATATAGTCACCTGTACAACCTTATATAGTCACCTGTACAACCTTATATAGTCACCTGTACAACCTTATATAGTCATGTACAACCTTATATAGTCATGTACAACCTTATATAGTCACCTGTACAACCTTATATAGTCATGTACAACCTTATATAGTCATGTACAACCTTATATAGTCATGTACAACCTTATATAGTCACATGTACAACCTTATATAGTCATGTACAACCTTATATAGTCATGTACAACCTTATATAGTCATGTACAACCTTATATAGTCATGTACAACCTTATATAGTCATGTACAACCTTATATAGTCATGTACAACCTTATATAGTCATGTACAACCTTATATAGTCATGTACAACCTTATATAGTCATGTACAACCTTATATAGTCATGTACAACCTTATATAGTCATGTACAACCTTATATAGTCATGTACAACCTTATATAGTCATGTACAACCTTATATAGTCACCTGTACATGCCACTTATATACATGTACAACCTTATATAGTCATGTACAACCTTATATAGTCATGTACAACCTTATATAGTCATGTACAACCTTATATAGTCATGTACAACCTTATATAGTCATGTACAACCTTATATAGTCATGTACAACCTTATATAGTCATGTACAACCTTATATAGTCATGTACAACCTTATATAGTCATGTACAACCTTATATAGTCATGTACAACCTTATATAGTCATGTACAACCTTATATAGTCATGTACAACCTTATATAGTCATGTACAACCTTATATAGTCATGTACAACCTTATATAGTCATGTACAACCTTATATAGTCATGTACAACCTTATATAGTCACCTGTACAACCTTATATAGTCATGTACAACCTTATATAGTCATGTACAACCTTATATAGTCATGTACAACCTTATATAGTCATGTACAACCTTATATAGTCATGTACAACCTTATATAGTCATGTACAACCTTATATAGTCATGTACAACCTTATATAGTCATGTACAACCTTATATAGTCATGTACAACCTTATATAGTCATGTACAACCTTATATAGTCATGTACAACCTTATATAGTCATGTACAACCTTATATAGTCACCTGTACAACCTTATATAGTCATGTACAACCTTATATAGTCATGTACAACCTTATATAGTCATGTACAACCTTATATAGTCATGTACAACCTTATATAGTCATGTACAACCTTATATAGTCATGTACAACCTTATATAGTCATGTACAACCTTATATAGTCATGTACAACCTTATATAGTCATGTACAACCTTATATAGTCATGTACAACCTTATATAGTCATGTACAACCTTATATAGTCATGTACAACCTTATATAGTCATGTACAACCTTATATAGTCATGTACAACCTTATATAGTCACCTGTACAACCTTATATAGTCACCTGTACAACCTTATATAGTCACCTGTACAACCTTATATAGTCACCTGTACAACCTTATATAGTCACCTGTACAACCTTATATAGTCATGTACAACCTTATATAGTCACCTGTACAACCTTATATAGTCATGTACAACCTTATATAGTCATGTACAACCTTATATAGTCACCTGTACAACCTTATATAGTCACCTGTACAACCTTATATAGTCATGTACAACCTTATATAGTCATGTACAACCTTATATAGTCATGTACAACCTTATATAGTCATGTACAACCTTATATAGTCATGTACAACCTTATATAGTCATGTACAACCTTATATAGTCATGTACAACCTTATATAGTCATGTACAACCTTATATAGTCATGTACAACCTTATATAGTCACCTGTACAACCTTATATAGTCACCTGTACAACCTTATATAGTCATGTACAACCTTATATAGTCACCTGTACAACCTTATATAGTCATGTACAACCTTATATAGTCACCTGTACAACCTTATATAGTCATGTACAACCTTATATAGTCATGTACAACCTTATATAGTCATGTACAACCTTATATAGTCATGTACAACCTTATATAGTCATGTACAACCTTATATAGTCATGTACAACCTTATATAGTCATGTACAACCTTATATAGTCATGTACAACCTTATATAGTCATGTACAACCTTATATAGTCACCTGTACAACCTTATATAGTCATGTACAACCTTATATAGTCATGTACAACCTTATAGTCATGTACAACCTTATATAGTCATGTACAACCTTATATAGTCATGTACAACCTTATATAGTCATGTACAACCTTATATAGTCATGTACAACCTTATATAGTCATGTACAACCTTATATAGTCATGTACAACCTTATATAGTCATGTACAACCTTATATAGTCATGTACAACCTTATATAGTCATGTACAACCTTATATAGTCATGTACAACCTTATATAGTCATGTACAACCTTATATAGTCATGTACAACCTTATATAGTCATGTACAACCTTATATAGTCATGTACAACCTTATATAGTCATGTACAACCTTATATAGTCATGTACAACCTTATATAGTCATGTACAACCTTATATAGTCACCTGTACATGCCACTATATAGTCATGTACAACCTTATATAGTCATGTACAACCTTATATAGTCATGTACAACCTTATATAGTCATGTACAACCTTATATAGTCATGTACAACCTTATATAGTCATGTACAACCTTATATAGTCATGTTACAACCTTATATAGTCATGTACAACCTTATATAGTCATGTACAACCTTATATAGTCATGTACAACCTTATATAGTCATGTACAACCTTATATAGTCATGTACAACCTTATATAGTCATGTACAACCTTATATACAACCATATACATGCCACCTATACAGTCATGTACAACCTTATATAGTCATGTACACCTTATATAGTCATGTACAACCTTATATAGTCATGTACAACCTTATATAGTACAACCTTATATAGTCATGTACAACCTTATATAGTCATGTACAACCTTATTAGTCATGTACAACTTATATAGTCATGTACAACCTTATATAGTCATGTACACCTTATACCAAACCTTATATAGTCATGTACAACCTATATAGTCATGTACAACCTTATATAGTCATGTACAACCTTATATAGTCATGTACAACCTTATATAGTCATGTACAACCTTATATAGTCATGTACAACTTATAGTCATGTACAACCTTATATAGTCATGTACAACCTTATATAGTCATGTACAACCTTATATAGTCATGTACAACCTTATATAGTCATGTACAACCTTATATAGTCACCTGTACAACCTTATATAGTCATGTACAACCTTATATAGTCATGTACAACCTTATATAGTCACCTGTACAACCTTATATAGTCATGTACAACCTTATATAGTCATGTACAACCTTATATAGTCATGTACAACCGTATATAGTCATGTACAACCTTATATAGTCATGTACAACCTTATATAGTCATGTACAACCTTATATAGTCATGTACAACCTTATATAGTCATGTACAACCTTATATAGTCATGTACAACCTTATATAGTCATGTACAACCTTATATAGTCATGTACAACCTTATATAGTCATGTACAACCTTATATAGTCATGTACAACCTTATATAGTCATGTACAACCTTATATAGTCATGTACAACCTTATATAGTCATGTACATGCCACTTAGCCTGGCAACAGGCGTCGATATATTTTGCCCGGTCAGTCAAATAAATAAATATATATTTTAAGACCGAGACAATTAATTGGGCCGTATTGATAATATCAACGTCAGTTTGCCAGAAGCTTCAAGCTACATGCCAATGTGTCCAAGGTTGGGCAGCAGAAGGATTAGTGCTTCAGTTAACAACATGTCTGCAAACACAGGGTGTGTGAGTTTGATTCCCAATCGAACATGACTGATATCAAACCTTTCCCACAATGTCATAAATACCATACATTATTTACATACATGTACGGCTGCAATTTACCTGTCACTAGCAATGGATATCTAGTCAACTTCCCAACCCCATCTTTTCTATTAGTTTTTAATTATACAGACACAATCGTATGAGTGAATTCTCATCCATTGCATAGTCAAATAATCATACTACATGTACATTTTTTGTTTTTTTTGGGGTTAATAGTCACATCACAAGAGTTAGACTTAGAGGTCACATGGCGACTCTCCAACTATTATTGGTAGAGGAAGATGCTGAGTTTTTCAAGCATGGACGGGCACCCTGGTAGAACCACCGACCCCCACAAGCCAGCTGGATAGCTTCCTCCAGT
>CM026393.1:16017366-16270452 GCA_014843695.1 Archivesica marissinica
ATATAGTCATGTACAACCTTATATAGTCATGTACAACCTTATATAGTCATGTACAACCTTATATAGTCATGTACAACCTTATATAGTCACCTGTACAACCTTATATAGTCATGTACAACCTTATATAGTCATGTACAACCTTATATAGTCATGTACAACCTTATATAGTCATGTACAACCTTATATAGTCATGTACAACCTTATATAGTCATGTACAACCTTATATAGTCATGTACAACCTTATATAGTCATGTACAACCTTATATAGTCATGTACAACCTTATATAGTCATGTACAACCTTATATAGTCATGTACAACCTTATATAGTCATGTACAACCTTATATAGTCATGTACAACCTTATATAGTCATGTACAACCTTATATAGTCATGTACAACCTTATATAGTCATGTACAACCTTATATAGTCATGTACAACCTTATATAGTCATGTACAACCTTATATAGTCATGTACAACCTATATAGTCATGTACAACCTTATATAGTCATGTACAACCTTATATAGTCATGTACAACCTTATATAGTCATGTACAACCTTATATAGTCATGTACAACCTTATATAGTCATGTACAACCTTATATAGTCATGTACAACCTTATATAGTCATGTACAACCTTATATAGTCATGTACAACCTTATATAGTCATGTACAACCTTATAGTCACCTGTACAACCTTATATCAGTACAACTTTATAGTCATGTACAACCTTATATAGTCATGTACAACCTATATAGTCATGTACAACCTTATATAGTCATGTACAACCTTATATAGTCATGTACAACCTTATATAGTCATGTACAACCTTATATAGTCATGTACAACCTTATATAGTCATGTACACCTTATATACATGTACAACCTTATATAGTCATGTACAACCTTATATAGTCATGTACAACCTTATATAGTCATGTACAACCTTATATAGTCATGTACAACCTTATATAGTCATGTACAACCTTATATAGTCATGTACATGCCACTTAGCCTGGCAACAGGCGTCGATATATTTTGCCCGGTCAGTCAAATAAATAAATATATATTTTAAGACCGAGACAATTAATTGGGCCGTATTGATAATATCAACGTCAGTTTGCCAGAAGCTTCAAGCTACATGCCAATGTGTCCAAGGTTGGGCAGCAGAAGGATTAGTGCTTCAGTTAACAACATGTCTGCAAACACAGGGTGTGTGAGTTTGATTCCCAATCGAACATGACTGATATCAAACCTTTCCCACAATGTCATAAATACCATACATTATTTACATACATGTACGGCTGCAATTTACCTGTCACTAGCAATGGATATCTAGTCAACTTCCCAACCCCATCTTTTCTATTAGTTTTTAATTATACAGACACAATCGTATGAGTGAATTCTCATCCATTGCATAGTCAAATAATCATACTACATGTACATTTTTTGTTTTTTTTGGGGTTAATAGTCACATCACAAGAGTTAGACTTAGAGGTCACATGGCGACTCTCCAACTATTATTGGTAGAGGAAGATGCTGAGTTTTTCAAGCATGGACGGGCACCCTGGTAGAACCACCGACCCCCACAAGCCAGCTGGATAGCTTCCTCCAGTGCCCAGTGGGATTCAAACCTACAATGTACAATGGTGAGTGGAAAGTGATCATACATACAACGGGCATGAAAAAACAACATGTATGTGAAGTATGTGAGATGGTACGATGGTCGCCAGATCTGACAGGTGGGTTTTCTCCGGGTACTCTGGTTTCCTCCCACATGAATGACCACATAATTATACGCTTTCATCCGAGCCAACGAGAGTGATTAATATAAGTTGTTAAAACTTGCTTCGCAATCGTTGTAAAATAAATAAAGTATAAAAAAAACCATATAAATGTAGCATAGAACCTGTGTAAGAGCCGTGCTTGGAGTACTTGGTGCTGATGTTACAGTCAGCCCCTCCCTCGAGCAACAAGGCGAGGCATTCCTCGTGGCCAAGCTCAGCGGCTGTATGAAGCGGTGTCACGTCAAATCTGTCTCTGGCATTCACGTTAGCTATTTAATAAAAGTAAAGAATACAATTAGTTAATAAATTAAGATGTACATCTGACAATTACTATGAGCAATTGAGCATGGTTCATTCTTGAGGGCGATGTGGGCGAAATAGTCGTCCCTAGGGACCCTGACTTTGCCCTCTGGGGGCCCCACTTCTCCCTAAAAATAATAATATATTTTTTGGTTTTTATGATTTTCAAACAAAATTGTGTCTAGTAATATACACTGGCCCATTATAAAGCACTCCTTCTATTCAAATGTTGTATTTAATGGTTGTACTGTGTATTTTAACCCTATTTTGTAGAAGTATATTAAAGAACACCATTTAAGGAAGCGATCACGCGCTTTCTCACTTCTCCCAAATATTCTGACCTAGAATGAACCCTGCGGTTATGTCGCCTTTGTTTTCGAGCTGTGGAAATTGACTAAGTTATTGTTTTGTCTCTCGCAGTGTCCATTCCATCCAAGTATTCGACAGCACGATTTTTTGGAGCTCTCATTCGGGAAGAGAGGTAACACAGGGTTGCATTTGGGGCCCTTGATTTCGCTGCACTGAACATTCCCATGATTTCTTCGGCATCAATATTATGTAACCGAGCGGATTGGGTCTGCATTTTAAGCTCTGCAGTAATGTCCACCATGTCTACGAAGGGCTGAAGGTCGCTGTCATGGGGTGCCTCCCTCAGTTTCAGTACTGTAGAAATGGAGGTACGTAGCTCATTCCCGAAGAAGTCGTTTGTTGTTGTAAGTACATTCAGAGGTGATCTGGCAAAGTCCTTTACAACACTCATTACATTTCTCACAATTCTGATACCGTCAACATGGTCTTTGAAATTTGTTGATCCGCTGAAGTGTACTGTAACTTGACCATCCACGGACCAGTTAACAGCTTTCCGATGAGCCACAGTACTTGCATCTCAAGTTTCGCAGTGGAATTTTCAAAATCACTTTGTATGCTAGACTGCAACCCACCACACAAAACAGTTCCAGTTTGAAGAAAATTCAGGAATTTGCTGTAATGTTCTATGTATTTGCCACATATGTTATGTGTAGGGATGTCAACGAGTAGTCGAGTACTCGATCGAACGTCCGAGTATCGATTACTTTTCAGATAATCGAGTACTTGGTTAAAAAAAATAAAATCAACAAATCTTTATTTTGTGCAAATACGGAGTTGCCTGTGAACAAATCGTGATCAGTGGGATTAGCGAAACTTCTGCTGTACCAAACAATGCAATATACAGCGTGTCATGGTGATTAAGAATACCTGTATATCACACAGAGTTACCGAATAATTAAGGTGTTGATTCAACTCAACTTAATTGGGAAGCGTAAGTTTGATGCAAATTATTTTATCATTGTCGTCACTACTGAGGCGGGTAGTCCGATTGTCTGTCGTGTGAATGACATCTTTTGTCTGGTGGTCGGAACTTGTTTTGATGTTATAATTGACACTTAATTGATTAACTTCAGATTACTCAATTTAGAACTTTAAGCAGCTACCCACAGCAGGGCAATACCGAAATAGTTGTTAAATAATAAATATCGTAACTTTTGCCATTAACGTTAACGCTGTTAAACTGTGAAGAGATCTTTAGAATATAATAGTAATATAGTAATATAAGTGAATTGTGAGAATGCCTCCACCTAAATCTATGGTATGGAATAATGGAAGTACTTTGAAAGACTGGACAACACATCAAAGCAATGTATTGATTAAAAGCAGGACCAATCTGATTGACGAGACAAGAAGCATAATCCACGGTAAACGAGTACTCGATCGAATACCTTTCCGAGTACTCGAGTACCAAAATCACTACTCGTTGACATCCCTAGTTATGTGGAACAAAATATGTAGGCGGTTCCCTCGATAGCGTGGTATGATACCCCTGGACAGTCCTTCGTCATCTAGAAAAGTTGTAAAGCCATTGGTGTCCCCTTTCCCATCCTTGTATCTTAGTCTATTCATCTGCAGGACAACATTGTTCGCCATACAGTCATTCCCATACAGATGACCTTTGTTCGTTTCAATTGATTTCCGTGCCGACCTACATGAACTTGCTATGGTATCAAGTGGATGAAGATGGCAGTTTAGCTCATTTAGCGTTTTCCCCCAAGTTTCATTTACTTTCTGAATGGCGGCATGATTTACTGCGACGCGCTCCGTCATGGTGTTTGTTATGTTGTCGATGGTAGATCAATTGCCTACTATGTTGATAATCAACATTATGAAAGTCTGAATATACATCAGCCAGATGATCTATAGCTTCACATACATGGTAGTCATCTGCTGTACCACCAGGTAACTGGTCAATGACATGAGCTTCCAACTTAGTTGTCAGTCAATAACATAACTTAGTTGTCAGTCAATTGTATATATTTCATTACCAGAGATATTTTATGGACATACAGTAATTGTGACAACTATTCATAAGGTACAACAATAATCATATATCGATACTGGTATCCAATAATTTAGTAAATAATACAAACCCCCATTAATGATGAATAATTTCAAAAGGCGCGGGAATCCTTTTGCTGTTGCAAAATGAAGAGGGGTCATGTAATTTTCCGATTGATAAAACAGCTGTCGATTGTATTCTGTTGTGTCTGGAGAGACCCCATTTTGCATAAGTCTGTCTGCCTCGTCATAATTTCCTGATTTAGTCACTTCAACAAGCCGTGTCTCGTCTTCTATTTCTTTTAAATTGATTTCACATTTTTTTCTAGACATTTTCCCAAAACTGGGGAGCATTTAATATATTTTTGAAAATTATATTTATTTAACTCTATTTAACTCAATTCTCATATCGAATTCAATACAGTGTATTGTTTGAAATAATTTTTATAACCATGTCATGTGCTTAATCAGTGTTTATTATAAAAGAAAGTTTTACAAATCTTAATATAAACCGCGATAAACAACTTGTCCCTACAGTTTGGTCTAGGCTAATATGTGAGCGTGTATGAGGAAATGAGCCAGATCATCATCATCATCATCATCATCATCCGACAAATTCTCTAGTGATTCCCTCACTCTGTCATAAAACTCAAACTTAAAGAGCTGGGTGTTCACCCCGTGGCATCACGGTGGACCAAGTCATTCCTAAAGGGCTGATCACAAAGAGTAGTTGTGGATGGTTACACTTTAAATGCACTGCATGTTATCTCCGGGATCACGCAATGCTCTGTTTTAGGTTCTTGCCTCTTTCTAGTGTAGCGTCCGTGGTCCAGTGGTAGAGTGTCGGATTTGGAATCGAGAGGTCCCGGGTTCGATACTTAGTCAGGCCACGTATGTAGTGTCATTGAGCAAGGCACCTCACACACATTGCTTAGTACTGGTTAACCACATAGGTCGGCTAAGCCAGCCCAGGAAAACATGTCTAGGTCCCCGCAAGGGGTTTGACATTAATGGAACATACATACTAGCCTATATTACCTATAATGACCTGTTAAACTTTACCAAAAGTAAAGCAGAACTGTTTTGCAGATGACTCCATAGTGTATCTCACAGTAAAATCCTTTCCGCTGCACACATCATACAAAGCGGTCTGAATGCTCTAGAACAGTGGGAACGAGACTGGTCCATGGAGTTCAATCCTGTTAAGTGACGAGACTGGTCCATGGAGTTCGATCCTGTTAAGTGTGATGTGCTGAAATTACTCGCAAAAGAAAACGACTCATGTTCCACACTCCAACCGATGCCGCTAAATACCTAGGTGTTAAAATGTGTAGTAAAGATTTAAACTGGTATCCCCATATAAACATCTTCTCTAAAGCTTCTAACTCTCTCAGAATCATTAAAAGGAACATGAAGACCAGTAAGAAAAGAAGTTCAAAGAAAAATCTTATAACACCTATATATTCGTCACTCGAGTATTGCTCAACCATCTGGTAGGTCTACACCTGGCAATAGTATCTTACCTATTAAACATAAAAAGAGCAAAGATCAGCTGCACACAGACGGATATGTAGGCCAGTGGTAACACGCTGGACTGGTAATCCAGGGATCGCATGTTCGATCCCCCGTCTGACCCTAATAAAATTAACAGTTTTTCAGATGGGACGTTAAACCGAGGTCTCGTGTCGGTGCTGTACACCGTGCACGTAAAAGAACCAGAGGAGACTCTGGAATGGGTCTCTGTCTGTATCATTGCACTATCCTCCAAAATCTAAAATGACTAATATCTTCAGGAGGCGTCGCTCATATGGGCAATCGGTAGCGACGATAAATAAACGTAAATACACACATACATCAGCTGCACGCTATATCTGCAATGATTATAACTACACAAACAGTGTAACAAAAATGATTAAGTCCCTGAACCGGCAAACACTTGAATATAGACACATACAATTGTTATTCTTACACCGATACAAAATCACAAATAACTGGGTATGCGTCGATCACAACCACATAACACCCATAAGGTACCTGAACTACTTTATTCCGCAGTCCCGAACCCAGTACATATACCATATTAATTCATTGTGCGCACACACAATTTGTCTTTGGAATGACCCCCCCCCCTCTACGATGTAGGCCTACAGCCCAGCCCCAGTTTAACCATTTTGTTGAGCGGATGGCCACTGTACTACTCATATAACACTAATGTAGTTATTTTTTATTAGCACTCTCTGTCTCAATTGTCTCTGTCTGTATCATTGCACTATCCTCCAAAAATCTAAAATGACTAATCTCTTCAGGAGACGTCGCTCATATGGACAACCGGTAGCGACGATACATAAACGCACTACTCTCTCTCTCTCCCTCTCTCTCTCTCTCTCTCTCCCCCCTCTCTCTCATGCCCAGGATTGAGTGTTGGGAGTATGATGTAGATGATGTAGATGTCAAAATATAAGTGTGTTTTACGTTTATTTATCGTCGCTACCGGTTGCCAATATGAGCGACGCCTCCTGAAGAGATTAGTCATTTTAGAATTTTGGAGGATAGTGCAATGATAGTACATGTAGATATAAGTATAATATTTATAATTATATACCCTCAATGGACACATGTAAAAGTTCACCCATGCGCAATAGCTTAACGCCTGGATTGAAACGTCTCTCGTATTTAGTGTTGGCTATGACCGATTAGATGCAATCCAGGGCGGCCGCAGCTTGACTCTTGATACAGGCTGTTCCACCGTACGATAGTGGCAGGGAATGTGACAGTAACGTTGACTAACCCATCGGGTGGTTCTGGGATGCATTGATATCTACTACTACTCATCTTCTTTCTCTTTAATAAGTTACCAGTTTGGCTTTATTTTTTGTAATTCTTTTCTATATTACACCATATTTGTTTGCTTCTGTGCAGAATGCCTGTTTGCCAATTACTCATTTATTCTTCTTGGGGAAGGCAGTTTACTAATGTTGATAGAACTTGTTGCCCAACCCATTTTGCTTCAGGTGCGAAAGGTCCGGAGTTCTAGCCCCGCTGGAGCCGTTACGATTGTGCCCTTAGGTAAGGCATTTAAATTCCACTTTGCCTCTTCTCTCTCCCTCGTGGCGATGGATTCCATCAGGAATGAGGTCTCGAGAGTGATTAATATAAGTTGAAATAACTTGTTTCGCAATCGAGCTAAAATAAATTTGTATAAACTAACCCATTTTGCATTTTATCATATATAATGAATGTTAAGTCTATATGTACGAATATATGTAAAATGGCAAATCAAATAATTATGATTAAACAAAAACCAAGTTGTTCCTTGTATTGGACAGCATGATTGAATATGGAGGTGCGTCGGTGCTGAAGGCTACGGGGCGTATCGACAGAGCTGCTGCATTGGGCGTAGTTCTTCCAAAACATAGACGCTCCTCGTTGAACAATTTGTAGTTTGGCGATATGACGTCTGTGATATCATGAGGGGACCATGCAGACAGTTGATGCATATGTATGCCACAATGGCGGACATGTCGTGGGGGCATTGGCTTTGGCACTCGCAGAGCTTGATCGAACATATCGTTGGATGAAGGACATGGTCGTGTTTAGTTTATACATAGTTTATTTCAAACAATTATACAACATATATACAAATACATGTATACAGTGTACATAACGTTTAGCTATAGCGGATAAGAACCGAACGTTTTAACTTATATATAGAGGTGTTTTCCTAAACTATGGCACATGCACTTATTGTTCTTACGCTATGACAGTGTTGTAATATTGTCTAAGTTTTCATTTCAATTTGGAAATATAGTAAGTATGTATTTTAATCATGAACTGTAAAGTAGAATATGTTCCACCTTAGTCATAGACCATACTATCGATATACATTGTATCAGGAAGATTGTGTGAGATGGTTATTTAAGAAATAATATTTCTACGCACAAGAATGACAAACGAGGGTTATTCTGCGATATACCACGGTTGATACTTATTATTTCGATTCTAACACGACTTACTTCTAATAATTTTAGACGTGAATCAAAGGAGTATTTTCTTCAAACGCCGTGGTACTCCGCTGCATTTGGCTTTCGAAATTTCCTCCCGCGTAAGGGGTGATGACGTTATTTTTTATGGAAAATATCAATCTAGTACATAAATGAACAAAAGTTGTAACTGATCAATAATTTTATTTATTTTGTCAAATAAAACTGTACAGAATAGTAACTGAAACGTTACTTAACAGAAAAACAAGACGGACAAGAGATTATCTGATTCTAAAAATAGCTCACTTCCGCGAATTCCCACGGTAATATTTTACAAACATCACGTGACTTTCATTCATAAAAATTTACACGCATTGTATAAATGGAATAGCCAAAACACGGTGCGCGCGAAGCATAGGTAGGTATATCGCAAAATAACCCGAGGTAGATTTTACTCTATAGGTATGTATGTTATTAGCTGGGTCGTGTTAGAATCAAAGATACATGCATGATTGGTGTGCATGTAGGTGGTATGGATCGGGTCCATGATTGGTGTACATGTAGGTGGTATGGATCGGGTCCATGATTGGTGTACATGTAGGTGGTATGGATCGGGTCCATGATTGGTGTACATGTAGGTGGTATGGATCGGGTCCATGGTTGGTGTACATGTAGGTGGTATGGATCGGGTCCATGATTGGTGTACATGTAGGTGGTATGGATCGGGTCCATGATTGGTGTACATGTAGGTGGTATGGATCGGGTCCATGATTGGTGTACATGTAGGTGGTATGGATCGGGTCCATGATTGGTGTACATGTAGGTGGTATGGATCGAGTCAATGGTTGGTGTGCATGTAGGTGGTATGGATCGAGTCAATGGTTGGTGTGCATGTAGGTGGTATGGATCGGGTCCATGGTTGGTGCACATGTAGTTGTTATGGATCGGGTCCATGATTGGTGCACATGTAGGTGGTATGGATCGATCGGGTGCCCATTACTGGACATGTGTATGACGTCACATGTGTCTGGATTGAAGGTCGTTACAAGAATCAGGAACATATAGAACAATCTATATTATCCTACCAGAATTGAAAGCTGTCAATGTCGTTTAGGAGATTGCGTGCAACTTCCTGTAAATGGACGGTTGTGTCTAGACGACTGACATCAGCATACTATGCGACTCATTTTCTGAATGCAAATCTCTCCTTTATTAAATGTTGCATTGTGAAACGCTTATATAAGCATCTATCTGAGTTCATTTTGAAGCTACATAATTCAGTCCATGATAATGAAACCTATTGCTATGCAATATCTGACCTTTGGAAGGTCAACATGTCAATCTTATTAACGTCAGCAAAATTGTTTAATTCTTAATAAAATATTCAATGCTTCTATATACAATATTGTCCATGAGCACAAAGTGCTTGTGTACGTGTAAAACATAATCATATACCATTGGCGTAGCTTCCTATAGGCCGTGTAGGCCGTGGCCTACACGTTTTCCCAAAAATCGAAAAATATAAAAATGCCAAATCTGCAACAAACATCGGGAGGCCAGGATTATATTAAAGATTAATAGATTAAATAGTTTTAATATTAATTAAATACGGACCCCCTCCCGTCTTAAGTTTTAAGTTGGCCTACACATCGATTCCAGCCAAGCTACGCCCCTGTATACTGGTTTCGCTAGTAGCAAATACGTCGTTTATGATAACTGGTATACGGAAATGAGTACTCTCGTTAAATAAAGTCTTTATTATTATACTATTTTGGATAACTATCTCCCAACTAGAGAAAATCAAGCGACAGGCTGCACGCTTCATTGTGTAATAACACAAGTCGTCAGTGTTACGAGGGTTGTGTCCCCAAGATGTTGCAAGAGCTCATGCTGTCAACATTCCAACAACACTGGCGACTATGACAATCTCAACACAAGCGGAATCGACAACACACTTTTTTTAAATTTAAGTTTCCCATTTGAGCGACGGGCAGTTTAGAATTAGTGTTGAATATGCATATAGACCCACAACGTGTCTTGCACTACGTTTTTGGCAAACTCTTTTTTTTCTTTTCCCCCTTTAAGTTTGCCCATTTGAGCAACGGGCAGTGTACCTAACAATACCTTTCCTGGGCTGACTCCAGCGGTTAACCAGTACTTGGTGCACCAACCTCCGTAAGAAACTGCCAACTTGTTCATATAAATGAAACACGGTCTGAGCGGGGCTCGAACCCGTGACCATCAGAGATGATAGGTTACAGTGGTATACAAGTCAGCGACCTTAACCACTCGACCACGGAGGCGGACTACAACACACTAATTTGTTATTATTACTTATTAATGTTTTTGAGTAGATGTCGTCAGTGACGTTGGAGAGTGTTTCGAAATGGCTGTGCTTCTGTTACTTTGCATATTGTTATATGTAGTCGTTATATACATAGACATGCCTTTATCTACAAAGTCTGTTTGTTGCTATAACTGTTCCGTCACCTTTAATACATCAATGTGGCCAACATTATATACTATGGAAGAATGTTTTTATCTATGTACGACGGATTAAGCTTGGGATAATATATATTGTTATTCATGTTAGAGAAATTGTACGACTCGATAGTTCCCACATGCAATATTATAGAAGAAGAAATTTTATTTTCCAATTTGAACTAAAAAGTTCATCATTGTACAACATATATATACATAAAATCATTCACGTGAAAATTATGTCAATATCAGAAAATTATATACCTTATTGACAATACCTACTATATATATAAATGATATAAAACATTATAATATTGATTGAATGAATGAATGAATGAATGTATGTTTGTATGTATGTTCCATTAACGTCAAACCCCTTGCGGGCACAGGGATTCGGCACGTTTGGGGGTACTAGTATATATATTTAAGTAACTTAAATATATATACTAGTACCCCCAAACGTGCCGAATCCCTGTATATTTAAGTAACTTAAATATATATACTAGTACTCCCAAACGTGCCGAATCCCTGTGCTTGCGGGGACGTATACATGTTTTCCTTGGCAAGCTTATCCGACCTAAGTGGTTAACCAGTACTAAGCAATGTGTGTAAGATGCCTTGCTCAATGACACGTGGCCTGACCGAGTATCGAACCCGGGACGATCGATTCCAGATCCGACGCACTACCACTGGACCACGGATGCCAATGTGGACACATCGTACGTTCTGTGGGAGCAGGTTTTATTTACAAGTTGTATGTTTCGTAGTTTATATATGTGGTACATATACATGATGTATCCAAATAGCTATGACTCATTATCATCATATACATGCACGTGTTTACATGCACGTGTTTACATGCACGTGTTTATTGTGTGTTAATGCTCTCCTTATACAATTGGCACTTAACTCCATAATTCTGAATCAGATGTACGCATAAATAAATAAAAATGAACCTTTCGTAAATTTAAATTGTGAATCTTTTACTTACAGCCCTCCGATTAGTGGAGTGGTTAGGTAGCTCGCTTCTAACCAATGCAACCCGGGTTCGATCATCGGACCGGGAAGTATGTGAGATGGTACGGTGGTCGCCAGATCGGACAGGTGGGTTGTCACCGGGTACTCCAGTTTCCCCCCACACGAATGGCTACATATACGCTTTCATCCGCGCCAACGAGAGTGATTAATATAAGTTGTTAAAACATGCTTCGCAATCGTTGTAAAATAAATAAAGTTTAAACTTTTTAATTACAGCCCGACCCGCCCCGGTACCTCACGCCAAGCGAGATCCCCAAATACATACACTACATACGACACACATAAAAACACCACATAGAGTCGGGGCCGGCACGTAGTTTGCACTAATAATATCTTGACATTATACAGTAAAGTAAAGTGGTTGGGAAAATATGCAATTTTAGTCTAATTTAAGCATATGTTCGTCCCATTTTCCTGAAAAATATTCGGGTGCCCATTTTCGCATGGCCCCTGTCATATTTGAATTGGATCGCATTGGTGAGAAGCAAGCGTGCTAACTGGGTTAAGCATATAGAAGACATTGAATGTTCGACTCCAATATCAAGTTTCTCAGGTTTATTTAGCATAGACATAAATGTTCATCGCCAACAAAACATGTGTGGCGGTACAAAATTACACACACATACAATGACACATCGATGCATTATAACATATCACAAACATACATACACATGTACAGGCGCGTAGCTAGGCTTACGCATGTACGCACATGCGGACGTACAGACAGACAGACAGACAGACAGACAGACAGACAGACAGACAGACAGACAGACAGACAGACAGACAGACAGACAGACAGACAGACAGACAGACAGACAGACAGACAGACAGACAGACAGACAGGACAGACAGACAGACAGACAGACAGACAGACAGACAGACAGACAGACAGACAGACAGACAGACAGACAGACAGACAGACAGACAGACAGACAGACAGACAGACAGACAGACAGACAGGCAGGCAGGCAGGCAGACAGACAGACAGACAGACAGACGGACTATATCCATGTCTCACCACGAAGGATAACAGAGTGATATTCAATACATCACATTGATAACAGGTGTATTATAATTAAGACAATGACTATTAGCACGGCGAATGTTTACTGTCCCTACACCGCACACATATAATAGAGCGACGGGCTTTGTAAGACTAGTATACACTATCATTCTCGTCATTGCAATGCATTTGGGAATGTTTGCATATGTCATTATGAAAGACTTTTTACAACAATCGCTATTTCATCATTTCAACTTCACGAATTAACGAGTTCAACTTCACGAATTAACGATATCAACTTCACGAATTAACGATTTCAACTTCACGAATTTAATATTTCAACTTCACAAAATCACGAATTCACTATGTCAGCTTCATACAATTAACAAACAGAACAATACAAACAATTAACTTATTAATAATTAATGTCCACCCATGTATTTATATGTTATGTAATATACTTGTGCCTGTGAGCCATACAAGTAACTAGTAACCAATCATTGACAAGATCACGCAGGCTGTCTTGTCTTAATACACGATCTGGCTATATCATACACATCTACTGCTCTCCCTCAATCTCTTCCACGCTTGTCTCGGGCCTATCTTAATACACGATCTGGCTATATCATACACATCTGCTGCTCTCCCTCAATCTCTTCCACGCTTGTCTCGGGCCTATCTTAATACACGATATGGCTATATCATACACATCTACTGCTCTCCCTCAATCTCTTCCACGCTTGTGTGTTTTACGTTTATTTATCGTCGCTACCGGTTGCCCATGTGAGCGACGCCTCCTAAAGAGATTAGTTATTTTAGATTTTGGAGGATAGTGCATGATACAGACAGAGACCCATTCCAGAATCTCCTCTGGTTCTATTACGTGCACGATGTAAAGCACCGACACGAGACCTCGGTTTAACGTCCCATCTGAAAGAATGTTAATTTTATTAGGATCAGACGGTGGATCGAACCTGCGATCCCTGGATTACCAGTACAGCGTGTTACCACTGGACTACAGATTCCTCCACCAATAACAGCTGGAGAGTGGCTATGTGACCTAACCTGTTGGTGCGACTTTAAACCCCAAAAACAAACAAATCTAATAGCATATATTTGAGCATTTGTAGCAGTTTCCGAATAGCGTATTCGGCTTTTGAACAAGAGATCTATAGAATATATCAGTACTCTCTAAGGAGAGAGATATATATAGCTTAGTTCAGGCTTTCTAGCATTAGATATACAGCATAGTTCAGTATTACATCAAGATATATATAGCGTAGTTCAGACTTTCTATCATGAGATATACAGCATAGTTCAGTATTATATCAAGATATATATAGCTTAGTTCAGTCTTCTAAGCGAGATATACAGCATAGTTCATTATTATATCAAGATATATATAGCTTAGTTCAGTCTTTCTAGCATGAGATATACAGCATAGTTCAGCATTATATCAAGATATATAGAGCTTAGTTCAGTCTTTCTAGCATGAGATATACAGCATAGTTCAGCATTATATCAAGATATATATAGCTTAGTTCAGTCTTTCTAACATGAGATATACAGCATAGTTCAGTATTATAACAATATATATATAGCTTAGTTCAGTCTTTCTAGCATGAGATATACAGCATAGTTTAGTATTATATCAAGATATATATAGCTTAGTTCAGTCTTTCTAACATGAGATATACAGCATAGTTCAGTATTATAACAATATATATATAGCTTAGTTCAGTCTTTCTAGCATGAGATATACAGCATAGTTCAGCATTATATCAAGATATATATAGCTTAGTTCAGTCTTTCTAACATGAGATATACAGCATAGTTCAGTATTATATCAAGATATATATAGCTTAGTTCAGTCTTTCTAGCATGGGATATACAGCATAGTTCAATATTATATCAAGATATATATAGCTTAGTTCAGTCTTTCTAACATGAGATATACAGCATAGTTTAGTATTATATCAAGATATATATAGCTTAGTTCAGTCTTTCTAGCATGAGATATACAGCATAGTTCAGTATTATAACAATATATATATAGCTTGGTTCAGTCTTTCTAGCATGAGATATACAGCATAGTTTAGTATTATATCAAGATATATATAGCTTAGTTCAGTCTTTCTAGCATGAGATATACAGCATAGTTCAGTATTATAACAATATATATATAGCTTAGTTCATTCTTTCTAGCATGAGATATTCAGCATTGTTCAGCATTATATCAAGATATATATAGCTTAGTTCAGTCTTTCTAACATGAGATATACAGCATAGTTCAGTATTATATCAATATATATATAGCTTAGTTCAGTCTTTCTAGCATGAGATATTCAGTATAGTTCAGTGTTATATCAAGATATATATATAGCTTTGTTCAGTCTTTCTAACATGAGTTATTCAGCATAGTTCAGTGTTATATCAAGATATATATATATATAGCTTAGTTCAGAATTTCAAACATGAGATATACAGCATAGTTCAGTGTCATATCAAGATATATATATATATAGCTTAGTTCAGTCTTTCTAACATGAGATATACAGCATAGTTCAGTGTTATATCAAGATATATATAGCTTAGTTTAGTCTTTCCAACATGAGATATACAGCATAGTTCAGCATTATATCAAGATATATATATATAGCTTAGTTTAGTCTTTCTAATATGAGATGTACAACATAGTTCAGCATTATATCAATATATATATAGCTTAGTTCAGAATTTCAAACATGAGATATACAGCATAGTTCAGTGTTATATCAAGATATATATATATAGCTTAGTTCAGTCTTTCTAGCATGAGATATACAGCATAGTACAGCATTATATCAAGATATATATAGCTTAGTTCAGACTTTCTAACATGAGATATACAGCATAGTTCAGTATTTGACAAGATATATATATATATATATATAGCTTAGTTCAGTCTTTCTAGCATGAGGTATACAGCATAGTTCAGCATTATATCAAGATATATATAGAGCTTAGTTCAGTCTTTCTAACATGAAGATATACAGCATAGTTCAGTATTATATCAAGATATATATATATATATATATATATATATAGCTTAGTTCAGTCTTTCTAGCATGAGGTATACAGCATAGTTCAGCATTATATCAAGATATATATATAGCGTAGTTCAGTCTTTCTAGCATGAGATATACAGCATTGTTCAGCATTATATCAAGATATATATACTGAGTCAAAAAAGAAACGATACCAAACTAAAAATGACGTAAAACGGATAAAACAATAGAAAGGTTTAATATATTATTACGTATCAGTACCGGGTATCTTATTGCAACGTCAGCCAACCATAAACACAGGTAAATAAACACCCGATAATCCTGGAACGCCGAATTTCCGATTTGCACGTGCTCCTCAACAAAGACAACTTCCTACACATGTACAAATCGGAAAACCGGTTTATTGTACTGGTATTGCATTATCATCGAGGAAAAACACCTTACATACCCATTGTTACCTCTAACAAAATGCCTAGGCTAAACCGCAATCAGAGAATGCGTGCCATTGGCATGATTGACGGCGGTTTACGTCAGCGTGACGTCGCTAATCGACTCGGGGTTACGCGGATCACGATAACACGTCTACTTCGACGTTATCGAACACATGGATCGGTGGACGACCGTCCAAGATCTGGTCGACCACGTGTGACGTCGCGTGAACAGGACCGTCACATTCGGACGTCACATTTACGTGACCGGTTCCTACCTGCTACGCACACAGCTGCCGTTAATCCTGGGATGACCAACAATAGCATCAGTGCACAAACAGTCAGGAACCGGCTCGGTGAACGTGGCATTCGTGCCTATCGGCCATACGTTGGACCCATCCTGACACGACGTCACCGTGACGTACGGCGGGAATGGACGACGGAACGTGCTCGCTGGACTCGGTTACAGTGGAATTCGGTGATGTTTAGCGATGAATCGCGGTTCTGTTTGCGTCGAGCGGATGGCAGAGAGCGGGTATATCGCAGACGCGGTGAACGTTACGCCGACGCATGTGTACGTCAGGTCGATCTGTTCGGGGGCGGAAGCGTTATGGCGTGGGGCGGTATCACCTTCGGCAGTCGCACTGAACTGTTAGTGGTGGACGGGAACCTAAACGCTCAGCGGTACTGTGATGAGATCCTTGCGCCAGTTGTTGTGCCGTTCTTTAACGCCAACAGAAACGTCACACTGTTCCAACAGGACAACGCCAGGTGTCATACTGCTCGGATTTCCACCACATTATTGGAGCAGAACAATATTGAAACCCTGCCGTGGCCTGCTTTGTCACCAGACTTGTCACCCATAGAACATTTGTGGGATACGTTAGACCGCCGCGTCAGACGACGTCAGCCGGTAACGTTAAACCAACTGAGGGATGTTTTGCGTCAGGAGTGGACAAATATTGACCAGCAAGAGATTCAGACACTCTTCCGTTCGATGCGACAGCGGTGCATTGCAGTGAGAGACGCAAATGGTGCCCATACTCGGTATTAACGTCTGTGTGAAAACTCCATTAGACCCCTGTCCGACGAATTACGTCATCACGCAGCAGACAGTTTCGGAGGCTCATTATGCTTTATGTGCTCCTCTTTCAAACATGTTGGACTATCATCTTATGAATTTTCAAAGAATTTTCTTAATAAATGTTGAAATTATAGACACATAAACACCAGGTATCGTTTCTTTTTTGACTCAGTATATATATATAGCTTGGTTCAAACTTTCTAACATGAGATATACAGCATAGTTCAGCATTATATCAAGATATATATATATAGCTTAGTTCAGTCTTCTAAGCGAGAGATATATATAGCATAGTCAGTTGATACAAATTTGATTTGATTGCGAAACAAGTTGTTATAACTTATATTAATCACCATCGAGACCTCATTCCTGATGGAATCCTTCGCCACGAGGGAGAGAGAAGAGATAACGCGGAAATTAAATGCCTTGCCTAAGGGCACACTCGTAACGGCTCCAGTGGCGCTCGATCTCCGGACCTTTTGCACATGAAGCGAACGCGCTACCACAACTTCCACATAGCATAGTTCGACCTGATATACAGGTGATATATAGCATAGTTCCGCCTTCTAACATGTGATGTATAGCATAGTTCGACCTGATACACAGGTGATATATAGCATAGTTCCGCCTTCTAACATGTGATGTATAGCATAGTTCGACCTGATATACAGGTGATATATAGCATAGTTCCGCCTTCTAACATGTGATGTATAGCATAGTTCGACCTGATATACAGGTGATATATAGCATAGTTCCGCCTTCTAACATGTGATGCATAGCATAGTTCGACCTGATATACAGGTGCTATATAGCATAGTTCCGTCTTCTAACATGTTATGTATAGCATAGTTCGACCTGATATACAGGTGATATATAGCATAGTTCCGCTTTCTAGCTATATATATATATATACAGTCCACACCCGTTATGTCGAATTCCGTTTGGACCGAATACAATACTTCGACATAACCGAAGGTTGACTAAACGACATTCGATATAAACGGAGCCAGTTATATTACAGGAACTTGAAATTTTATCCATAAGACACCAACGGTCTCGTACCTCTCTCCTAGGACACTCCCTCTATTTTTTAATAGAGGGGGTGTCCTAGGATAGAGGTACGAGACCTTTGGTGGCTTATGGATAACATTTCAAGTTCCTGTGGTTATATGTAACATGATAGTGTCTGAGACTTTGATCCGACATCGAGATAACCGGCGAATTCGACATAACCGACTTTGACATAGCGGGTGTAGACTGTATAGCATTTTTGAGTTTTCTAACAGGAACTATATTTTGTGCAACAATAATGGCCATATGTTTTCTTTCTGTCGGTGGAATATTGTTCCATTCCTGAATTATTACACCCAGGTGTGTTGGCAGCAGTTATTGTAGTAGAGCAAGTTTGGAATCGATTGCTCAATGTGTGTTCATGATATAGCAATCATGCGCGAAACTGTCGTATCACTCGACTAGAACTTACAACATGCCTTGCACATAGTACATATTGAAGTTTAGTATATATATAGAGGATCTTACATGAGTGACTTTCCATATTGAATTTATTAAACGAGTTGAATAAATTCAATATGGAAAGACACGAATGTAAGATTCTTTTTATCACATTAACCAAATACGCAGTAAAAGTGTGTCACGATTGAACACACTTCCCCTTTAGTTTAAACATATTTTATTCCCCTTTAGCAAATGAAAGCCAGAGTAGCACTGCGGTTTCTACTTAATGGGTCAAGAAAATAGTGCGACACTAAATACTCCAATTTTTTAATTTTCTTCCTTTGTAAACAGTTTTTAAACTATCAAAACATATCATGTGCAACAATTCAATATTAAACACTTTTAAATTATTTTCAAACAGTCTAAATACAAAATGTACACGATGTTTTGGCAAATGACGTCACAATTAAAGTTACACAGCGCGTGCTAGTTGATGTAAAAATGTATGTCACTGCCTCATTTGCATATTTAATACACTAGTGTATTACCGAATTTATGACATGGCTTTATTAAACTCCCTCGCCGTAGTTTATGTGATAAACGTATAAACATATTTATTTTCTATCATGTAAATGATTATTCACAGCAATTGTATTAAGGAATTGGACAGAAAGCTATACAGCTTAAGGTTGTCCGTTCGAAGGTCATTTTCTTGTGAAGTATATATTATTGATTTTCGTCGGAATTCCAAGATGGCTGCCAATATGGCCGCCAATGGAGCCCATGGGATAATATTTCGCGTTGGAAACATCACAATTCGTATGTGTGTGTTAAAAGTTAGCTTATGTGTCTACCAGGTATACATATATTTATGTCTAACGGGTATATTCTGTTAATAAAAGGGCATACTAGGAATAATTATTCAATATAAAAATATGCATGCACACACCGGGTATTTACCAATCAAACAAGTATACATTGTAGAATCACCTTAGTTAGACACACATTTGTATTTAAGCATGTCTATTTCAATCACCATTGGCTTTTATTTGTAAAATGTTATTTGTACTATGTAAGCTCATGGGTTTGTAACATATTATTGATAGGGTATTTCAGCGTCTTCCGATACACGTGTGTCCTTCTAACAATAGATACAGTGCTGGATTTACTGCCGAGTTTACATATCCTAGCCACAAGACGATTTCGTACAAAGGAAATGGAATATTGTAATCCATAAATACTGACACTTCGTTCACAATGAAGAATGGCAACCAGCATACGAAGAATGATACAGTCAGACATGCAATGGTCCTTGCAACGCGCATGCTCTGTGATTCACTTCCGGTTTTACGACTACGATATGGTATCCCTGTAAGATTGTATTTTCTCCGTGTACTTTGTTTCCGTATGTGTTTTAAAACACGTAGATTGCAACAAAATATTAATATTCCCGGAAAGAAAAAAGAAATCGCGGAACTGAAGACTGCATAGTAATAATTCGTTATGAATTTACACTTGCTCCGTGCTTCACTGTAGCAATTTAATAATTCGTCTGGAATGCCTAGATGATGGTACCCCGGAATTATAATACCAAATGACACAGACCCGACAATTACCCAGCATATAATAAATAACATGTTCTTAGATTTTCTGCTACACAAATTCTGATAGGAAAATGGTCTGCAAAGTGCAATGTACCTCTCGAACGTCAGAATAGATAAATGGATAATCGAAGCTGACGTGAGCATTACATCTCCACTATTAAACAGAGCACATGCCCGGTGTCCAAGAACCTGTCTTAGATCCGTCCATTCGTTGGCAATGCTAAACGGCATTATTGTTAATCCAACACACAGGTCAACCGATGACAGAGACGTGAGAAAGAATCTTGTGAAATGTTTATGCTTTGGCCGGAAGTTTACTTTGATGATGACGACAACATTCAACGTAATCGTCAGCGCTACGCAAAGTGTTAACACCGACGATATTGTCAAGTTTGAAACTGTATCCATTCCAGTAATGACACCATCTTCACATGTATTCTTATTTGTTATATTCAAATCCGTCGCATTTAATGAAGATTCCATTTTCCTATTCATGTTTTAACTATCCGTAATCTTTTAGATTTACGGTTTATGTGCTACAAGTTTTCCATCAATACATGTTTCATCTGTGATACCAGCGATTGGTGGAACTAAAATACCTTTTACACTGATTGGATGTTATTTCACATGACTTGATTGTTATTTTACACACTATTAATTTATAAAGATACAATCCGTGCACTAGAATAGTGTTGAGTCATTTCTAAAATAAATAAGCGCACTGTAAACAGTTTACGCTGTATTGTACTCTCTAAGAACCGAGTTATCGTATGAGCTTGCAGAAACAGTATAGGTAAACGAAAGCGTAATTTCAGCAACATCGCTATACTATTCCATCGCACTATTTAACAAGCCTAGAACGGTATATGCATTTAATATATCATTATATTAATGATTGATCTATGATTCCACAGAGACGCTTACAAGTTTGAACTTAAAGCCGTGGGTTAGTTCACTATAGAGCTATGGGACCAGAAGATCATGATATGATAATTAAATTATAGTTATTACTCCATTAATATAATTGGTAATTGTTGTTTCACCATTCATGTGTGACCTCCGTGGCAGAAGGAATGGTTAGGGTCGTTGACATCCGAAATCACTTGTCCCTCACCCATGTAGCTTGGAATCTACTTGACGTATCGAATGATTTCACGTGTGGAAGCTATCCAAATGGCTTGCGGAATATTGGTGGTTCTACACGGCTGCCACTACGTGTCTGAAATACTGATTGAAGAGAGACGCAGGGTCTACCTCCACCAATAACAGCCGGAAAGTCACACTGTGGCCTACGCTGTCGGTTCGACTTTAAGCCCACAATGCAAATAAATCATAATGTAACAACACTTAGTTTAAACATAGTTTATTTAAAACCATACAGCATATACAAATACATGTATACAGTTTACACAAAATTTAGATACATGAATGAAAAGGGATTAAAACCGAAAGCTATTATAGCTTATAGAGGTCTTCTCCTATAGCAAGGTACTTAATGCAGTTGCGATATGACGGTGTCGTAATATTTTCTAAACTATTAATTTAAATTTGAAATAATGGTAGGTAAACGGTTTAATCATGAACTGTAAATTAGAATATCAATAAGATAAAGGGATTATTAAGGTGAAACAAGTACATATAGTAACTAATTTAGAAGGTTGGAATTGAGATTGACATTGATGCATTAAGAAATGATAGAACAAGGAATGTGATAGATTCATTCGGATAGTCCAATGGTAGAGGCAAACATGAAACATTGAACAGATGCTCATGTAAATCGTCTGTTTTCCCGGATGAAATTTTGGATTGCTTCAAATATGTTTGCGTTGCAATCATCGCTAAGATTTCTGTCTCCGTGTAATAGAGTGTATAGCGTTATGGTACAATATTTAGAAGTATTTGCAAGTAGACGAATTCTGATGTCATTATAGTAGAGACATTCAAAGAAAAAATGATGATTACTCACAGGAAGACCACATTGACAGAGGGGTGATGGAGAAATGTTTTTATCGAACATATGTTGGTTTAATGAGCTACAACTAGTACGTAGTCGAGCATGATAGACCTGCCAGTTCCTGTCACAGGCGTTGAAATATTTCGGGCATTTTGTGGCGTTACTCTTTAGTTGAGATTTGAGCGAGGCCGGTGATGGCGATTTTTGCAGTTTACTTGATAGTTCATTCCAGTCTCTCAGAGCCAATCGCAGAAAAACATTATTGTATAGAGATGTTCTTGTGCGTATAGATTGTATATAGTCGGCATTGCGCAAATTGTACCTAGAGGTTTCCCCTACAGTTGGTTGGACTAATAATAATGAAGACATATACTCCGGAGTTAGGCCGTTCTTCATCTTGGAAAGTATAATTAGTGTATGATGTTGTCTTCGACTCTCACGGGATTCTCATCGAAGTTCTCTATGGAGTTCGTGAAGTGATATAAGTTTGGCAGCCGCGGAAACAATAAGGGCGGTTTCATGCTGAATTTTGTCGAGTTCCGATTTCTCAAATTGCGTACAATTGATGTAAACCACGTCAGCATATTCAATAAGAGGTCTGGTGAAAGATAAGTATATTACTTCTAGGGATCTTCTATCTAGTTGGAACTTCCACGCTCTTTGATGGAGTTGATATGAGTATGCCAAGAGCAGTCCTCAGAAAGGTGGACGCCAAGATGCTTGTGACAAGTTACTAAAGTGATAGGTTGATCGTGCGTAAGTAGTGGTGGATGTAAGGTATTAAGAGGTTTACATGAAATGGTGATAGTTTCTGATTTGGCAGGATTAAACGTGACTAACCACCTGTCGGCCCAATTTGATATCTTATCAATGTCGGATTGTAGAGTTTCTACAGCAGAATTAGGATAATCAACAATTATATGTAAACTGGTATCGTCAGTAGAGAGATGTACTTGAGAACCCATATCGTCGACGACGTCATTGATAAACACCAAGAACAAGAGCGGGCCAATAATAGATCCTTGGGGAACTCCTGCATTTACTGTTGATCAATTTTATTGGGTACCCGGCAAAACAGATCGTCGTCTGTATGAGAGGTATTCAGAAAACCAGTTAAATAAACAACCATCCAGTCCAGCATTTGTTAACTTGAAAATGAGACCTTTATGCAATACCTTATCAAAGGCCTTACTAATATCAAAGAATACAGTTCTTACTTCAAATCCATCACCGAGTGCTTTACAGAAGGTATTGTACAAGTAAATGAGCTGATTCACTGATGAGTCTCTCGGTCTGAACCCAGATTGTAGAGAAGAGAGGAAGTTATTAGCACAAAGAAGTTGAAAAGATACTTAAATATAATACGTTCAAATACCTACTCTATACAACAGAGCAATGCAATAGGTCGGTAGTTATTTTGTAAAGAGGCGTCATCTTTCGTCACCTTTTTTTAACAGATAGCACAGCCATTAGCATCTTTCCAAGTATGAGGTACCTTACTGTGTTGTAGGGAATGATTAAATAGAGTACAAAGAGGACATTTAATCAGAGGTGCAGTTTCACGCTGGATCCGGTTTACTAATTCCATCTGGTCCTGACGCTTTCTTGATTTTTAGAGATCTCAAAGCATCTTCGACGTCTTGTATGGTAATAGAGATAGAGTCAATATTTATAGGCTCTCGATAGTTATTGTCAGGAAGGTCTTTATTGGGGTTGTTAAGCGAAGACTGGCTACAAAAGAAGTTATTCAAGAGATCAGATTTCGTCTTAGAATCAAGGACGAGTTCGCGTGTTACCGGATCTATTAGTGGCGGGATGCTTTGTTTATTAGATGGAGAGATGAAGGTCTTAATGAGTTTCCACCAGTCATGTTGGCGTTGTAGTTGAAGATTTGAGAGAATCCGCAATTTTAAGAAAATAGTTTTGATTAGCAGACCGAATAAGTGAAACTATTTCATTACGGATATTTTCTGAATTAAATTTTGTTCCAGTGAATATGTTTCTGAGAGTGTTTAGTTTTGTGATAGTATTGGTTTACGTTTTAGTATATTTTTCTTTATTTGCATTGTGATACATTGACTGACATTTGGTTTTACGGTACTGTTTCTTGTTGGAGTTCATTCTGTAACCCATGTCATATTTATGTTAAAGGGAACTAATTATTGATATTTAGTACATGTACATTATAATGTTTCCAAACCCTGCTGCAAGCGTACCACCCAATAGTTTCCCTATATGGCCTAATAAAATCACTGGTCTGAATCATATCATAATTATATAGCCTGGTCCCATACTATGTCTTTGTATAATATATACTAGTCTTCACTACTATTGTGTATAAAGTATTATGGGTGAGTGATTGTGAGTGACAATCAGGTCAGATGTGTGAATGAGTGAACTAACTCAACTAATTAGGTGCACTTTCCAACTAACTTGTTCAAGACCCTTATCCCACACTCTATCTCTACTAGTCAAACGGATACGTTGCAAAGCTATCCTGTTTACGTTAATATATACTATACTAGTAACTTTATACATATATATAATATATGTATCAGCTGATAGCCGGACTCTGGTAATGTAATGTTTTATCTTTGATATTTTACATTGTAAAATATTTATTTGAACTGCTGGAATTGGAATTGTGTATTTACTATTTTGTATTGTGAAATTTAGTAGAATGATTTGTACATAATAATATTATGTATATATTGTATTTTACAGGCTCTTTATATCCATATATACGAAAATACGGAAACAACCAGAGTTTGTCATTTCTATAAACTCCCCGGTCTACAATTCCTTGGAAAGTTCAATGAGTTTATTCGTAAAGGAGGAAGTATATACGTGTTAATGTCATCATTCTTGAAGAGGTCCCAGTTAGTTTCACTGATCTTACGTCTAAGTGAGGTGTAATCTCCTCGATCGTATAACCATACTAACCGTTTAAAAGACTTGACGTGAGGTTTGGAAAATGTAAATAGAGTAAAAATTGAACCGTTGATTCTGGCTTAAATTAGGTTTCCCTACACCAGAAGTTATTACTTTGTGGCTACAGGACACAAGGAAGAGGTCCAGTATAGAAGAAGAGGATTCTGTAAGGGGAGTGTATTCATTAATAAGTTGCTCTAAGCTAAGTTGTTTACAGATAGAATGTAATTTGCGACTCGTGTACAGATTTGACTCATTAAAGTTAAAGTCACCAGTGATGATTATATCTGATATACCTAAATCTAGAGCCAAACTGAGAGAGTCTTCGATTATATTTGTAAGATTAGCACCTGCGTCAGTTCGATCCAGATACATTCTAAGTTTCTTGGTTCGAGATCAAACCTTCTTTTGAAGTGTAACGTTTCCTACAAGTACACAATAACACCACCATAACCATTTTCAGTTATGTCCTTTCTCTCTGTAATATGAACGACTTGAAGTTTTATGTCGTCATAGGGGATATTTGGATTTAGCCATGTTTCTGTGAATGCAAGGACATCAAAAGTACCAAACATCAATCTTGTTCACGAGGCTTTGTACGTTATACTGTAAGAATGAGAGGCATCTGGTGCTAGTTATTAGTTCTGATAGTGTGTTAGACATGGCGGAACTGATCGATGATGAACTGGTAGAACTCGTTGACGATGGGGTTCGGATGAACATCTCCAGCCTCAGCTATTAAGAGACACAGCCATGCTATGGACATTGTACCTGTAAACACTAATAATACATATCTAGTAAAACAAAGATTTTGTTTGAAATTGGGCCCTGGAAGCGGTGTTTATGAGGGTATACTATGTTATGATTTACTTGAAACTTTAATTGGTAGACCAGAGACTATGCTTATAATGTGGTTGGGGCAGTGACAAAGAGAGAGTAATATCGCGAATTTCCATGGGCTTGTATAGGTTAGCATGACCGTGGGGAAGGAAGGGTTACTCATTATGTTACTGCTGACAAGAACAGCAAAAACAAGTTGACGACGGTCATGTTTAAGCACACAGAGATGTCAGATGCCATGCGTCCGCCATATAAACTGGTCCGAATGATATGCTCAAGATTTGTTAACAGAAGAGTGTTTGATAGATACCGAACGTGTCTAGGATGGATAAAGAGCATAATGGGGTAACAGATGTGAAAGTGCAACTTATTCGTGGTTGTTCTGTAGCAACAACTACAGAAAGAAACACGTACAATATAAATAGTGAAAAACATTTGTCGTAGAGTGTGGAAGCCAATATTTATGCTAATATAAGCTAAGTAATAATTGTATTGGTCAAGTTATTAAGATTCTTCGCCAGTGGTATAATGATACAATACTTATTATTAACTACCGATGATACAAGAGATTTGTGATGACATTGGACGTTTTAAATTGCATAATTGAAAAAGCTGCACCATAATGCTAACCATACCTACACGCTTGACTGGTAATACATGGATCGCAGGTTCGATCCCCCGTCTGACCATAATACAATTAACAGTCTTTCAGATGGGACATTAAACCGAGGTAATGTCGGTGCACGTAAAAGAACCAGAGGAGATTCTGGAATGTGTCTCTGTCTGTATCATTGCACTATCCGCCAACAACTATACTGACTAATCTCTTCAGGAGGCGTCGCTCATATGGGCAACCGGTAGCGACGATAAATAAACATAAAACACACTAAGCATATTATGTAGATCGAGCGTAGGACGCTATATAGGAGAATTAAGTAATTAACAGAACTATCTGTTTAAAAATGAGAGTGCGTTTTTGAATGGCTATGGAATTTATGAGATATCACAATCTCTTAAATTCAGCTTGAATATCTTAATAAGTGAACACTACATGCTTAGTGGTTAAAGATATGCAATATATTAGATATTTGTAGCACACAGTCACGTTTGTCAAAAGAAAACTAGTCTTGAGCCTGCTCGTCGTCAGCGGTGCTTACTTGTAATAGACAATACAATACAATACAATACAATAAGTTTATTGCATAAAACAGTATACATGTTTGTAGCAATTAAGTAAGAACAGGCAGTGACATGGAACTTTACAAAATAGCACAATCACAAGTTCAAATATATGTGTAAAAAATGCGTTAGTTTCGTTGCATATTTGCAAAATATATAAATTTGGAAAGACCAATGGTGATGTGTTTTTGATTTGCATGTACAGTCGGCCACATATGGTAGTATCTTTTAATGAATTTCGATCTTAGGTTTGAGTAATGTGGACACAGTAATATGAAGTGATACTCATTTTCCACAATTCTATAAGTGCAATAAATACAATTGCAGCTGCTATGTATAACTTCTAAGTGCAATAATATATCGCGATTAGTCATATAGTTATGACTATATAATTATATATTCTATTAAACAGAATAGAAAACTACAGGTGCGTACACTCGTATGCGATACTAAGCTACATGTATCTAGCAATGTATGTACTAACAGTGGTCGCACGAGAATAATACAAGCTGAGCGACTTATTGAGATATTGTGCATAATAAATAACTGCATGCGTCACAACAATGTACACGAGCTCATGCACGAGGATTCTCAGTTCGTACCAACAGCTACAACAACACTTGAACTTTCAATCACAACTAAAGTTGATTTGCAAACAGAATATAGACATATCACGTGCCGCCTGATCTGGTTCTAGGTTGTTTGCTATTCGAATAGTGGGGCTAAAAAAGCAGCAAAAGCATCCTTCTGATTTATACAGTGTTAAGTAATGTTAAAGTCATGTACCTATTAAAAACTTGGCATTCACTATTGCACTTGCATGCCAGAAATGGGAGTTTTGCATGCCAGAAATGGGCATAAATATGCTAATGTGATTTATGCACATGTTTTATTTGATAGTATGCTCTGTTTCTGAGAAATATAGCTACGACGATTACGCCACTCACTGCTGGATTACACTACCCACTTCTGGAATACACTACTCGTACAATCCCCACTGCTCACTGCCAGTAAAAGCAGGTACGGGTAAAACTAATTAATTTTTTTATTATTTTTATTTATTATTTTCGAAATTTGGCATATACACATCATTCACTACTAGACTACATAACTCACTGCTGGATTACACTACTCACTGCTAGCAGTACAGCAGTACACTGCTCACTGCCAGCAGTACAGCAGTACACTGACAGTACACTGCTCACTGCTAACTTCACCCACATCGTATATTTTGTTTGTATTTTTCCCCCCCCGAAATTTGGCATATACACATCATTCACTACTAGACTACATAACTCACTGCTGGATTACACTACTCACTGCTAGCAGTACAGCAGTACACTCACAGTACACTGCTCACTGCTAACTTCATCCACATCTACGACGACGAGAGCCGAATGACAATCCTAGTGAAAATAACATGATATCTTTTTTTCAACAATTACATTAAAATTATTTAAAATGTTAAAAAAGTGTGGATTTCTTTACTGCAAACTTTGGTAATGTTGGGTTTTGTAGAGCTCTCCTGTGTTACTGCGATCCTGATTTAGAGCTCTCCTGTGCTACTGTGATCCTGGTTTAGAGCTCTCCTGTGTTACTGCGATCCTGGTTTAGAGCTCTTCTGCGCTACTGCGATCCATCCTGGTTGAGAGCTCTCCTGTGTTACTGCGATCCTGGATTAGAGCTCTCCTGTGTTACTGCGATCCTTGTTGCGAGCTCTCCTGTGTTACTGCGATCCTGATTTAGAGCTCTCCTGTGTTACTGCGATCCTGATTTAGAACCCTCCTGTGTTACTGCGATCCTTATTGAGAGCTCTCCTGTGTTACTGCGATCCTGATTTAGAGCTCTCCTGTGTTACTGCGATCCTGATTTAGAACTCTCCTTTGTTACTTCGATCCTGGTTTAGAGCTCTCCTGTGTTACTGCGATCCTGGATTAGAGCTCTCCTGTGTTACTGCGATCCTTGTTGCGAGCTCTCCTGTGTTACTGCGATCCTGATTTAGAGCTCTCCTGTGTTACTGCGATCCTGATTTAGAACCCTCCTGTGTTACTGCGATCCTTGTTGAGAGCTCTCCTGTGTTACTGCGATCCTGATTTAGAACCCTCCTGTGTTACTGCGATCCTTGTTGAGAGCTCTCCTGTGTTACTGCGATCCTGATTTAGAACTCTCCTGTGTTACTGCGATCCTGATTTAGAGCTCTCCTGTGTTACTGCGATCCTGATTTAGAGCTCTCCTGTGTTACTGCGATCCTGATTTAGAACTGTCCTGTGTTACTACGATTCTTGTTTAGAGCTCTCCTGTGTTACTGCGATCCTGGTTTAGAGCTCTTCTGCGCTACTGCGATCCATCCTGGTTGAGAGCTCTCCTGTGTTACTGCGATCCTGGATTAGAGCTCTCCTGTGTTACTGCGATCCTGGTTGAGAGCTCTCCTGTGTTACTGCGATCCTGGTTTAGAGCTCTCCTGTGTTACTGCGATCCTGGTTTAGAGCTCTCCTGCGTTACTGCGATACTGGGTTAGAGCTCTCCTGTGTTACTGCGATCCTGGTTTAGAGCTCTCCTGCGATCCTGGTTTAGAGCTCTCCTGTGTTACTGCGATCCTGGTTTAGAGCTCTCATGCGTTACTGCGATCCTGGTTTAGAGCTCTCCTGTGTTACTGCGATCCTGGTTTAGAGCTCTCCTGTGTTACAGCGGTCCAGGTTGAGAGCTCTCCTGTGTTACAGCGATCCTGGTTTAGAGCTCTCCTGTGATACTGCGATCCTGGGTTAGAGCTCTCCTGTGTTACTGCGATCCTGGTTTAGAGCTCTCCTGTGTTACTGCGATCCTGGTTTAGAGCTCTCCTGCGCTACTACGATCCTGGTTTAGAGCTCTCCTGCGCTACTACGATCCTGGTTGAGAGCTCTCCTGTGTTACAGCGGTCCTGGGTTAGAGTTCTCCTGTGTTACTGCGATCCTGGTTGAGAGCTCTCCTGCGTTACTGCGATCCTGGTTGAGAACTCTCCTGTGTTACTGCGATCCTGGGTTAGAGCTCTCCTATATTACTACGATCCTGGTTGAGAGCTCTCCTGTGTTACTGCGATCCTGGTTGAGAGCTCTCCTGTGTTACTGCGATGCTGATTTAGAGCTCTCCTGTGATACTGCGATCCTGGTTGAGAGTTCTCCTGCGTTACTGAGATCCTGGTTTAGAGCTCTCCTGTGTTACTGCGATCCTGGTTTAGAGCTCTCCTGTGTTACTGCTATCCTGGTTTAGAGCTCTCCTGTGTTACTGCGATCCTGGTTTAGAGCTCTCCTTGTGTTACTGCGATCCTGGTTAAGAGCTCTCCTGTGTTACTGCGATCCTGGTTGAGAGCTCTCCGGTGATACTGCGATCCTGGTTGAGAGCTCTCCTGCGTTACTGCGTTCCTGGTTTAGAGCTCTCCTGTGTTACTGCGATCCTGGGTTAGAGCTCTCCTGTGTTACTGCGATCCTGGTTGAGAGCTCTCCTGTGTTACTGCGATCCTGGTTGAGAGCTCTCCTGTGTTACTGCGATCCTGGTTGAGAGCTCTCCAGTGTTACATCGATCCTGGTTTAGAGCTCTCCTGCGTAACTGTGATCCTGGTTTAGAGCTCTACTGTGTTACTGCGATGCTGGTTGAGAGCTCTCCTGTGTTACTGCGATCCTGGTTGAGAGCTCTCCTGTGTTACTGCGATCCTGGTTGAGAGCTCTCCTGTGATACTGCGATCCTGGTTTAGAGCTCTCCTGTGTTACTGTGATCCTGGTTGAGAGCTCTCCTGTGTTACTGCGATGCTGGTTGAGAGCTCTCCTGTGTTACTGCGATCCTGGTTTAGAGCTCTCCTGTGTTACTGCGATCCTGGTTTAGAGCTCTCCTGTGTTACTGCGATCCTGGTTTAGAGCTCTCCTGTGTTACTGCGATGCTGGTTGAGAGCTCTCCTGTGTTACTGCGATCCTGGTTTTAGAGCTATCCTGCGTTACTGCGATCCTGGTTTAGAGCTTTCCTGTGTTACTGCGATCCTGGTTTAGAGCTCTCCTGCGTTACTGCGATCCTGGTTGAGAGCTCTCCTGTGTTATTGCGATCCTGGTTTAGAGCTCTCCTGTGTTACTGCGATCCTGGTTTAGAGCTCTCCTGTTTTACATCGATCCTGGTTTAGGGCTCTCCGGTGTTACTGTGATCCTGATGTAGAGCTCTCCTGCGTTACTGCGATCCTGGTTGAGAGCTCTCCTGTGTTACTGCGATCTTGGTTGAGAGCTGTCCTGTGTTACTGCGATCTTGGTTGAGAGCTGTCCTGTGTTACTGCGATCCTGGTTTAGAGCTCTCCTGTGTTACTGCGATCCTTGTTGAGAGCTCTCCTGTGTTACTGCTATCCTTGTTGAGAGCTCTCCTGTGTTACTGCGACCCTAGTTGAGAGCTCTCCTGTGTTACTGCCATCCTGCTTGAGAGCTCTCCTGTGTTACTGTGATCTTGGTTGAGAGCTCTCCTGTGTTACAACGATCTTGGTTGAGAGCTCTCCTGCGTTACATCGATCCTGGTTGAGAGCTCTCCTGTGTTACATCGATCCTGGTTGAGAGCTCTCCTGTGTTACTGCGATCCTGGTTGAGAGCTCTCCTGTGTTACAATGATCCTGGTTGAGAGCTCTCCTGTGTTACTGCGATCCTGGTTGAGAGCTCTCCTGTGTTACTGCGATCCTGGTTTAGAGCTCTCCTGTGTTATTGCGATCCTGGTTTAGAGCTCTCCTGTGTTACTGCGATCCTGGTTTATAGCTCTCCTGCGTTACTGCGATCCTAGTTGAGAGCTCTCCTGTGTTAATGCGATCCTAGTTGAGAGCTCTCCTGTGTTACTACGATCCTAGTTGAGAGCTCTCCTGTGTTACTGCGATCCTAGTTGAGAGCTCTCCTGTGTTACTGCGATCCTGATATAGAGCTGTCCTGTGTTACTGCGATCCTGATATAGAGCTCTCCTGTGTTACTGCAATCCTGGTTTAGAGCTCTCCTGTGTTACTGCGATCCTGGTTTAGAGCTCTCCTGTGTTACTGCGATCCTGGTCAAGAGCTCTCCTTGTGTTACTGCGATCCTGGTCAAGAGCTTTCCTGTGCTACTGCGATCCTGGTTTAGAGCTCTCCTGTGCTACTGCGATCCTGGTTTAGAGCTCTCCTGTATTATTACGATCCTGGTTTAGGGCTCTTCTGTGTTACTGCAATCCTGGTTTAGGGCTCTCCTGTGTTACTACGATCCTGGTTTAGAGCTCTCCTGTGTTACTGCGATCCTGGTTTAGAGCACTCCTGTGTTACTACGATCCTGGTTTAGAGCTCTCCTGTGTTACTACGATCCTGGTTGAGAGCTCTCCTGTGTTGCTACGATCCTGGTTGAGAGCTCGCCTGTGTTACTGTGATCCTGGTTTAGAGCTCTCCTGTGTTACTACGATCCTGGTTGAGAGCTCTCCTGTGTTAGTACGATCCTGGTTGAGAGCTCTCCTGTGTTACTACGATCCTGGTTTAGAGCTCTCCTGTGTTACTAGGATCCTGGTTGAGAGCTCTCCTGTGTTACCGCGATCCTGGTTTAGAGCTCTCCTGTGTTACTGCGATCCTGGTTGAGAGCTCTCCTGTGTTACTACGATCCTGGTTTAGAGCTCTCCTGTGTTACTACGATCCTGGTTGAGAGCTCTCCTGTGTTACCGCGATCCTGGTTTAGAGCTCTCCTGTGTTACTGCGATCCTGGTTAAGAGCTCGCCTGTGTTACTGTGATCCTGGTTTAGAGCTCTCCTGTGTTACTGTGATCCTGGTTTAGAGCTCTCCTGTGCTACTACGATCCTGGTTTAGAGCTCTCGTGTGTTACTACGATCCTGGTTGAGAGCTCTCCTGTGTTACTGCGATGCTGGTTGAGAGCTCTCCTGTGTTACTGCGATCCTGGTTTAGAGCTCTCCTGTGTTACTGCGATCCTGGTTGAGAGCTCTCCTGTGTTACTGCGATGCTGGTTGAGAGCTCTCCTGTGTTACTGCGATCCTGGTTTAGAGCTCTCCTGTGTTACTGCGATCCTGGTTGAGAGCTCTCCTGTGTTACTGCGATGCTGGTTGAGAGCTCTCCTGTGTTACTGCGATCCTGGTTTAGAGCTATCCTGCGTTACTGCGATCCTGGTTGAGAGCTCTCCGGTGTTACTGCGATCCTGGTTTAGAGCTCTCCTGTGTTACTGCGATCCTGGTTTAGAGCTCTCCTGTGTTACTACGATCCTGGTTTAGAGCTCTCCTGTGTTACTGCGATCCTGGTTTAGAGCTTTGCTGTGTTACTGCGATCCTGGTTTAGAGCTCTCCTGCGTTACTGCGATCCTGGTTGAGAGCTCTCCTGTGTTATTGCGATCCTGGTTTAGAGCTCTCCTGTGTTACTGCGATCCTGGTTTAGAGCTCTCCTGTTTTACATCGATCCTGGTTTAGGGCTCTCCGGTGTTACTGTGATCCTGATGTAGAGCTCTCCTGCGTTACTGCGATCCTGGTTGAGAGCTCTCCTGTGTTACTGCGATCCTGGTTGAGAGCTTCCTGTGTTACTGCGATCTTGTTGAGAGCTTCCTGTGTTACTGCGATCCTGGTTTAGAGCTCTCCTGTGTTACTGCGATCCTTGTTGAGAGCTCTCCTGTGTTACTGCTATCCTTGTTGAGAGCTCTCCTGTGTTACTGCGACCCTAGTTGAGAGCTCTCCTGTGTTACTGCGATCCTGCTTGAGAGCTCTCCTGTGTTACTGTGATCTTGGTTGAGAGCTCTCTTGCGTTACATCTATCCTGGTTGAGAGCTCTCCTGTGTTACATCGATCTTGGTTGAGAGCTCTCCTGCGTTACATCGACCCTGGTTTAGAGCTCTCCTGTGTTACATCGATCCTGGTTGAGAGCTCTCCTATGTTACTGCGATCCTGGTTGAGAGCTCTCCTGTGTTACAATGATCCTGGTTGAGAGCTCTCCTGTGTTACTGCGATCCTGGTTGAGAGCTCTCCTGTGTTACTGCGATCCTGGTTTAGAGCTCTCCTGTGTTATTGCGATCCTGGTTTTGAGCTCCCCTGTGTTACTGCGATCCTGGTTTATAGCTCTCCTGCGTTGCTGCGATCCTAGTTGAGAGCTCTCCTGTGTTAATGCGATCCTAGTTGAGAGCTCTCCTGTGTTACTACGATCCTAGTTGAGAGCTCTCCTGTGTTACTGCGATCCTAGTTGAGAGCTCTCCTGTGTTACTGCGATCCTGATATAGAGCTGTCCTGTGTTACTGCGATCCTGATATAGAGCTCTCCTGTGTTACTGCAATCCTGGTTTAGAGCTCTCCTGTGTTACTTCGATCCTGGTTTAGAGCTCTCCTGTGTTACTGAGATCCTGGTCAAGAGCTCTCTTTGTGTTACTGCGATCCTGGTCAAGAGCTTTCCTGTGCTACTGCGATCCTGGTTTATAGCTCTCCTGTGCTACTGCGATCCTGGTTTAGAGCTCTCCTGTATTACTACTATCCTGGTTTAGCGCTCTCCTGTGTTACTGCAATCCTGGTTTATGGCTCTCCTGTGTTACTACGATCCTGGTTTAGAGCTCTCCTGTGTTACTGCGATCCTGGTTTAGAGCACTCCTGTGTTACTACGATCCTGGTTTAGAGCTCTCCTGTGTTACTACGATCCTGGTTGAGAGCTCTCCTGTGTTACTACGATCCTGGTTGAGAGCTCTCCTGTGTTACTGTGATCCTGGTTTAGAGCTCTCCTGTGTTACTACGATCCTGGTTGAGAGCTCTCCTGTGTTACTGTGATCCTGGGTTAGAGCTCTCCTGTGTTACTGCGATCCTGATTGAGAGCTCTCCTGCGCTACTGCTATCCTGGTTGAGAGCTCTCCTGTGTTACTGTGATCCTGGGTTAGAGCTTTCCTGTGTTACTGCGATCCTGATTGAGAGCTCTCCTGTTACTGCGATCCTGGTTTAGAGCTCTCCTGTGTTACTGCGATCCTGGTTTAGAGCTCTCCTGTGCTACTGCGATCCTGGTTTAGAGCTCTCCTGCGTTACTGCGATCCTGGTTTAGAGCTCTCCTGTGTTACTGCGATCCTGGTTTAGAGCTCTCCTGCGTTACTGCGATCCTGGTTTAGAGCTCTCCTGTGTTACTGCGATCCTGGTTTAGAGCTCTCCTGTGTTTCTGCGATCCTGGTTTAGAGCTCTCCTGTGTTACTGCGATCCTGGTTGAGAGCTCTCCTGTGTTACTGCGATCCTTGTTGAGAGCTCTCCTGTGTTACTGTGATCCTGGTTGAGAGCTCTCCTGTGTTACTGTGATCCTTGTTGAGAGCTCTCCTGTGTTACTGCGATCCTGGTTTAGAGCTCTCCTGTGTTACTGCGATCCTGGTTTAGAGCTCTCCTGTTTTACTGCAATCCTGGTTTAGAGCTCTCCTATGCTACTGCGATCCTGGTTTAGAGCTCTCCTGTGTTACTGCGATCCTGGTTTAGAGCTCTCCTGTGTTACTGCGATCCTGGTTGAGAGCTCTCCTGTGTTACTGCGATCCTTGTTGAGAGCTCTCCTGTGTTACTGTGATCCTGGTTGAGAGCTCTCCTGTGTTACTGCGATCCTTGTTGAGAGCTCTCCTGTGTTACTGCGATCCTGGTTTAGAGCTCTCCTGTGTTACTGCGATCCTGGTTTAGAGCTCTCCTGTTTTACTGCAATCCTGGTTTAGAGCTCTCCTATGCTACTGCGATCCTGGTTGAGAGCTCTCCTGTGTTACTGCGATCCTGGTTTAGAGCTCTCCTGTGTTACTGCAATCCTGGTTGAGAGCTCTCCTGCGCTACTGCGATCCTGGTTGAGAGCTCTCCTGTGCCACTGCGATCCTGGTGTAGAGCTCTCCTGTGTTACTGGGATCCTGATTTAGAGCTCTCCTGTGTTACAGCGATCCTGGTTTAGAGCTCTCCTGTGTTACAGCGATCCTGATTTAGAGCTCTCATGGTCTGATTGATTAACCCATTTGATTATGTATACCGTTCAAACAGTATTTGCAATTAACATAGAGCTAATTATCAGCCGCCATGGAACATGCCATCTGATCAGGCTCTATGATGTTTGCTATTCAGATGATATTGCTAAGACAATTGGCTATGTAGCAAATAACAAAGATCATGATCAGCTCGCAGCGTCACGCTGTGGCTGATCTGGATCTATGCTGTTTGCAAAAGCCTTTATATGTATTCAGAATGAAATGTGTTAAATGTTTTAAAGTTGGTTACGGCACAATTAGCAATATACATACTTTTGACCACTAACACATAATATGGCAACGAAATACATATAGAAGCATATAAACATGCAATTAGACACACCTGTTTAAATCTCGGAACATTTAGCATTGTATGTACTGCTTTAATATCGTTGGCAACATCAAGTATTAAGTAATCGTTTTGGATTGGTTGTTAACATTTAATAGAAATATTTTCTAAAAGTGCAGAATTGAATGAATAATAAATGAAGTGCTCCACGGTATTCAGTTTGCAACACTTAATAATACATTTTGCAGATAACCTGAAAGCAGGCATTAGTTTATACAAATTTATTTTAGCTCGATTACGAAATTGCGATTAATCACTCTTGAGACCTAATTCCTGATGGAATCCATCGCCACGAGGGAGAGAAGAGGCAACGTGGAATCTAAATGCCTTGCCTAAGGGCACAATCGTAACGGCTCCAGCGGGGCTCGAACTCCGGACCTTTAGCACCTGAAGCGAACGCGCATCCACTACGCTATCACGACTTCCACGACCGGCAGGCATTACTAGAATTCAAGAACAGCATAGCTCTTCCGTAGCCTAATATGAGCCAGTGCTCTTCGTCGGCCCTATATTGACCACAGACGCTTGGGGTCTCGACAAATCGTTTCGGGTTCATACCAAAAAACTAATACACATTTTTGTTTTGTATTTTAAGAACATTATGATACACTATAGGCTTGGCACTATGCATTCATTTTCTAGGCCATTCCATGAATGTTTACTATCAAGGCTATATACTGTTTATAATCAACTGTTTAAATCAATAAAATGATAAATATGCACTAGTAGGATATAGTGATTAGAACTAGTGTGTCGATTATTTGCGTGGGGATGTTTGATTATCATGGACTATTTAATATGGCATACGGGTGGTGTGGTGCACCTTATGATTTTATGTAATTGGTTCGAAAGTATACTGTCAAACAGAATTTATTTTTCAAATACAGACGAATATGTAGTCCAGTGGTAGCACGCTGGACTGGTAATCCAGGGATCGCAGGTTCGATCCCCCGTCTGACCCTAATAAAATTAACAGTCTTTCAGATGGGACGTTAAACCGAGGTCTCGTGTCGGTGCTTTACACCGTGCACGTAAAAGAACCAGAGGAGATTCTGGAATGGGTCTCTGCCTGTATCATGCACTATCCTCCAAAATCTAAAATAACTAATCTCTTCAGGAGGCGTCGCACATATGGGCAACCGGTAGCGACGATAAATAAACGTAAAAGCACACACATATTTTTCAAATTTAGCCTACGGTTGTTGCTATGGTAATGTGATAAAAAGGGTCTTACACTCGTGGTGATTTCATACCATATTTTATTACACTCGTATTGGAATTTTCGCTTAATAGCAAAATTCTAAAGCTCGTTTCATTACATATGGTATGAAATCACCACTCGTGTAAGATCTTATAGTATAAGAGACCTATATTATCACAAACAGGTATATCTTCAAACATATGACCATAGAACAGTTGCTAAATGTACTAGATATCGTAGCCTGGGAAGATGCGTTCATATAGTTTGCCTTGTCCGATGATGATGATGATTGAGCTTATTTACACTCGCCTCCGGCGAACCATATGGGCGAGCTTACTAAGAAGTTTAGTTAACACTCATAAATTATAAACTGGGGTGATTAAGTTGTGTGTGTTAATAATACGATTTGAATGCTCAGCCCGGCCATAGATTAGGCTACAAGTATCAAAATGCCTTGTCCATCATATATACATAATTATATAACACCCAAACCGTTAATTGAACCGTGGTGAGTTTCTGATCATATCAACTGTTATTTTGTCAGAAGTTAAAAGGTGAAAAATCAGACTGGAAACCCAGGCTATATATATATATATCGTAATTGACATTAATGCGGATGTTCACGTTGGACTGGTAATATAGAGATCGCAGGTTCGATCCCCCGTCTGACCCTAATTAACAGTCTTTCAGATGGGACGTTAAACCGAGGTCTCGTGTCGGTGCTTTACACCGTGCACGTAAATGAACCAGAGAAGACTCTGGATAGAGTCTCTTTCTGTATCATTGCACTATCCTCCAAACATCTAAAATGACTAATCTCTTCAGGAGGCGTCGCTCATATGGGCAAGCGGTAGCGACGATAAAATAAACGTAAAACACACAAACAAGCGGATGTTACAAGGTGCCTTTTCAAACATGAGATATCGCATTGGTCATGCCATGTATTAGCTGATTACTAACTAGGATTAGGATTATGGTAGTGGTTTAATCTTACGTGAAAATAGAATCCCTACTTAGTCTACCGATCTTCCATAATCCACCGTCTGTTGCCTTATTACAAATTATCAATCGGCTTATCATAATTTCTATTGTCTTCATTTACAAGTACAACTAATCACATGAATCGAGTCTCGCTTACTGTTTTATTACGTATTATCTTTTGGTTTTAATTTCCAAATATTTACATGATATAGCATGTGGCGTCCGTGGTACATTGCTTAGTACTGGTTAATCGCTGAGGTCGGCTAAGCCTGCCCAGGAAAACATGTCTAAGTCCCCGCAAGGGGTTTGACATTAAAGGAACATACATACATACATACATACATACATACATAGCAGATATATGTATAACACAAATAAGCCGAGGACTTATGAAGCCTTGGTTTAATGATGACTGTAAAACCGCCGTCTCCGTGGCCCATTTAGTTAAATAATGGCTACCGATTGCCTACAAGCCTGGCGTCTGGCATACAAGCATAGGATTCGTGAAGTACTGATATTCATAAAAATAGGTGTTTCATATGTCAGAAATGACCGGCCCTTTAAATAGAGGTGACACTATAAACAAACACGTTACTTTTACTTTACTTTATAAAACGTATGGCAGTTTTACAGAAATGCATTGCTCTACCATGAAACTGTTATCTAGAAACATAAACAATAAAGCTCAGTTTACTTTAAAACCTTCAAACAAGGGTTCATGGAACATATATTTCTCATCATGATTCGAGAACATCAGTTAAAATGTATGGGATATGATGAGAAATGGAAAATTGATATACAACATTTTATGAAATCAAATTGAAATATGTGAAATATAAGCATTGCGGACACCTTTGAGTCAGATAGTGCAAACACTTTAAAGCGACATTACATCACATAAATCCACCAAGATTATTTTCTACTTATAAATAGCATTGCTATCCATAAACAATGTTTGTGTGGTATACAGATATATCTCAAAGATGAAAGTAGGATTTCATATAACGGTTTTCTATGCACGTGAATTGATGTTTGTTTACTATTGGCGTCTATACCAAGCGCATGTCATTTAAAGATATTTAAATCGTATTAATCTAAAAAAATAAACGAGATGGTATATCTGTACAATTTATCCTGTTAGTCAGGATACACACATTGCATTACGTACGGGTGTTGACCCTGTTGACATTAGTTTGTTATGTCAACAAACGTCGTATACGATGCTTGTTTATTAGTTGAAATACTCAGTTTTTGAGGCAAATATTCGGAAAACAATTATATCATACAATAGGAAAATGCATTCTGTAGAAATTTGCGTTTTCACCGATGTAATGTCGCTTTAACAGATTCATTTCTCCAAGAACCGTACTTCAGTAAATTATGGTAAGGGACTTCAAACGATTAAAATCTAAAAGGAATGGAGAACACAAATAAATAAATAATAATCTCACGACATTGCTGTCGGTACTTGTAAAATTCACTATCAATTATTAAAATATTTCCCGCCAGTTAGTTGCACTAATAGAAATGTTTAATAAAATATGGGCTTCCTGGACAAAATGCAACTGTACACCCTATACCTAAACCAGGATCATTCCACTTAAAATGTGTATTGCCCAGTCGCATTAACTATTTCACCGCCAATGTCGCATAAAAGAGAACCCGATCGGACAGAACATGCCGTCTGATCAGGCTATTTGCTGATTGCTCTTCAGACAGTGGAGCTGAAGTACCTGTCCGAATAGCAAACAACATAGATCCTGATCAGACGCGGCGTTACGCGCGTGCTCTTAAGCAATGTATTTAAATTCCACGTTCCCTCTTCTCTCTCCCTCGTGGCGATGGATTTCATCAGAAATGAGGTCTCGAGCGTGATTAATATAAGTTGTAAGAACTTGTTTCGAAATCGAGCTAAAATAAATTTGTTTAAACTAACCTAGGTTGTACTTTCTTGTGTGTTAAAATCGCACCGACAGGTAAGGTGGTATGGCGAGTTATTGAGTACATTGTACAATAATTATTATACAATTTAATTAATGCATAATTATACATTTAAAGGAGCTTTAAATAGCGTTTATAGCGTCTGTAAACTTATTTAAATCGCAAAATGAAAGATTAACGACATTAAACATAAGTCTGCTCTATTACGTAGACAGGATTCTACACGCCGCATAATTTCACGAAACAGCCAGTTTGTGACGCAGGCAGGCAGGCAGAAAAGGGAGATGCGGCAGGCAGGCAGGCAGGCAGGCAGGCAGGCAGGCAGGCAGGCAGGCAGGCAGGCAGGCAGGCAGGCAGGCAGGCAGGCAGGCAGGCAGGCAGGCAGGCAGGCATGGCAGGCAGGCAGGCAGGCAGGCAGGCGGCAGGCAGGCAGGCAGGCAGGCAGCAGCAGCAGGCAGCAGGCAGGCAGGCAGGCAGGCAGCAGGCAGGCAGGCAGGCAGCAGGCAGGCAGCAGGCAGGCAGGCAGGCAGGGCAGGCAGGCAGGCAGGCAGGCAGGCAAGGCAGGCAGGCAGGCAGGCAGGCAGGCAGGCAGGCAGGCAGGCAGGCAGGCAGGCAGGCAGGCAGGCAGGCAGGCAGGCAGGCAGGCAGGCAGGCAGGCAGGCAGGCAGGCAGGCAGGCAGGCAGGCAGGCAGGCAGGCAGGCAGGCAGGCAGGCAGGCAGGCAGGCAAGGGAGATGCGGCAGGCAGCGAGCGGGCAGGCAGGTACGGTGGTTGTTGTAATAACAACATTGATGTATTGCGCTTGACATCTAACATCCCGATCTAACAAGTATGCAACGTTATCAATAAATACTATGTACTAGTTACAGAGAATGTTGAGCGGAGCATAAGCAAAGTAAAACAGACTGCTTAGCTACCCATCAGAAGTAAGCACCAACATCAATGTATGTTATAAATATGTATTGATGTATAATTCTGTGGTACGTAATCATTCTGTATTAGGAGTACCATTATTATATTGGCTATAAAACACTCCCTAAGCGTATTTATTATTTCAATTGTTCACGAAGTCAATAAATACATCAGGAAGCGAATTTCGTGTGGACGATAGCCGTATATACTAGAGAACATAGAAAACGCACACCTATATTACATGATTAGTATTACATGAAAACGAAATACGAAAGATTCCATCAAAGATATATCACATCTTTATTACAAAACACGAACTGAACCACTAAACATATTTCAAAATGTTTAAAACTATGTATTTATATCGTTATTGTTTTTCATGTAAAAACACACGTATCCGAAGTATGCGTTTTCTATGTCCGTTAGTATACATGTAGTTCCACTTATCATATTTGAAACTGCAATCAACCAATCAATCAATCATTCAATACTTGTATTAACTCAGTTCATGTTTACGTGATAATATGAGAGACAAAGAACAGAACACATATATATATACACACAATACAATATAGATACACATACACAATACAATATAGATACACAATACAATATAGATACACATACACAATACAATATAGATACACACACACTATACAATATAGATACACATATACAATATAGATACACATACACAATACAATATAGATACACACACACAATACAATATAGATACACATACACAATACAATATAGATACACACACACTATACAATATAGATACACAATACAATATATATACACATACACACTACAATATAGATACATATACACAATACAATATAGATACACATACACAATACAATATAGATACACATACACAATACAATATAGATACACATACACAATACAATATAGATACACATACACAATACAATATAGATACACATACACAATACAATATAGATACACATACACAATACAATATAGATACACACACACTATACAATATAGATACACAATACAATATATATACACATACACAATACAATATAGATACATAGACACAATACAATATAGATACACATATACAATATAGATACAAATACACAATACAATATAGATACACAATACAATATAGATACACATACACAATACAATATAGATACACAATACAATATAGATACACATACACAATACAATATAGATACACAATACAATATAGATACACATACACAATACAATATAGATACACAATACAATATAGATACACATACACAATACAATATAGATACACACACACTATACAATATAGATACACAATACAATATATATACACATACACAATACAATATAGATACATATACACAATACAATATAGATACACATACACAATACAATATAGATACACATACACAATACAATATAGATACACATACACAATACAATATAGATACACACACACTATACAATATAGATACACAATACAATATATATACACATACACAATACAATATAGATACATATACACAATACAATATAGATACACATACACAATACAATATAGATACACATATACAATATAGATACACATACACAATACAATATAGATACACAATACAATATAGATACACATACACAATACAATATAGATACACAATACAATATAGATACACATACACAATACAATATAGATACACAATACAATATAGATACACATACACAATACAATATAGATACACATACACAATACAATATAGATACACATACACAATACAATATAGATACACATACACAATACAATATAGATACACAATACAATATAGATACACAATACAATATAGATACACATACACAATACAATATAGATACACAATACAATATAGATACACATACACAATACAATATAGATACACATACACAATACAATATAGATACACAATACAATATAGATACACATACACAATACAATATAGATACACATACACAATACAATATAGATACACATACACAATACAACATAGATACACATACACAATACAATATAGATACACATACACAATACAATATAGATACACATACACAATACAATATAGATACACATACACGATAGATACACATACACAATACAATATAGATACACATACACAATAGATACACATACACAATACAATATAGATACACATACACGATATATACACATACACAATACAATATATATACACATACACAATACAATATAGATACACATACACGATAGATACACATACACAATACAATATAGATACACATACACAATACAATATAGATACACATACACAATACAATATAGATACACATACACAATACAATATAGATACACATATACAATACAATATAGATACACATACACGATAGTTACACATACACAATACAATATAGATACACATACACAATACAATATAGATACACATACACAATACAATATAGATACACATACACAATACAATATAGATACACATACACAATACAATATATATACACATATACAATACAATACAATATAGATACACATACACAATACAATATAGATACACATACACAATACAATTTAGATACACATACACAATACAATATAGATACACATACACAATACAATATAGATACACATATACAATACAATATAGATACACATATACAATACAATATAGATACACATACACAATACAATATAGATACACATATACAATACAATATAGATACACATATACAATACAATATAGATACACATACACAATACAATATAGATACACATACACAATACAATATAGATACACATACACAATACAATATAGATACACATATACAATACAATATAGATACACATATACAATACAATATAGATACACATATACAATACAATATAGATACACATACACGATAGATACACATGCACAATACAATATAGATACACATACACAATACAATATAGATACACATACACGATAGATACACATATACAATACAATATAGATACACATACACAATACAATATAGATACACATACACAATACAATTTAGATACACAATACAATTTAGATACACATACACAATACAATATAGATACACATACACAATACAATATAGATACACAATACAATTTAGATACACATACACGATAGATACACATACACTATACAATATAGATAAGGAGACAGAATACAGACACAGCTGAGGTCACGATGTGTCCGTACTAACGGCGGCGAGCCGAGGCGTTTATCGAGGCAAGCTGATGCCACATACCGGCATGATGTCTGTGGTATAACAGGACCAAGCGACGCCCGGCGGAAGCTTAGGAATACAACTAAGCTACCACCGAGCACCGCACATACCCGTCAAACCCGAGCACCATAAAACCCATCAAGCCCAATGTATCATGACATGATATACACAATACAATATAGATACACATACACAATACAATATAGATACACATACACAATACAATATAGATACACATCGAGACTATGAAGTTTAAAATATGTGTACTATGGTCATACCATGGAAATTAAGAATAAGTGAACTGTCTTAATACTATCTGTACAATATAGTTCATAACAGATCCCCGAGTACATATAATTATAACCGGTCATACAGATATATAGCCGGTAACAACAGATCTCCCATATATATGCGAAATCATAATTTTGTTCACATATCACATTCATAACTTCAGCCCACTATGTCTTTTGGACAGATGTTTAACACATTTAAGAATGACTAATATGGGTTGCACCTAAAACATAAATATACAATACGCCTACATTTCGTCACAGAAAGCTGCAATAAGTGAAAGTACATTTTCATAGTAGGTCATAAGGATGTGATTTTGTGTTCCTTCCCTCATATTCCCGCCCCATGTTTAATATTTGCCGTGTACTGGGATCATTAATTGTTATAAAATAACAACTATACCCCTTTGTGACAACATTTACGATCAGTACGTTAAAATACACTTCCATATCAGTTCCAACGGTCACCTTAGTAGAGCCAGTAAATTTGTGAAAATCCTTGTCGAATCAAAAACCCGTATGGCAGTAATCCGGTTCCATTGTTTATGTTCGGGTTTTCGGAGATAGACCGACAGCACGCATTATTCGCGACGAGACTATTCCCATGACTAGTCGGTTTGCTGTCATAATGTTCCTACATAATACTAATTACAAACTAAACTGGACTCTTGCATGGATTTGGACAATGGTGACAAGAAACGATAACTGAAATTTCCTCTAATACATTGTTCCCATGTGACGTCATCATTCCTAGTGTGGCTGCCATTTTGATTGGCAAAGTTGATCAAATATTATATATATTGTATAGTAGCGTAATTTTATATTCTTCATAAAATATTTATTTTTCATCCCATCACCATGGTTCATACATTGTTGAAAAACTCTCAATGGACATATTTTTGTATCGATTCACAAATTTCGTATCAATAACGAATCAATAATAATTTACCTGTATATTACTTGGTTTAATCAAATTAAGATTGAACCTTTTACCTACGACCAAATAACAATTTCTATGCGCATGAATATCCTTTGAACTATTTTCAGACTCCCAAACTATGTAAGCGAATGTACCATACTTGTGCAATCTAACAGACGGATCTGTAGTCCAGTGGTAACACGCTGGACTGGTAATCCAGGGATCGCAGGTTCGATCCCCCGTCTGACCCTAATAAAATTAACAGTCTTTCAGATGGGACGTTAAACCGAGGTCTCGTGTCGGTGCTTTACGTCGTGCACGTAAAAGAACCAGAGGAGACTCTGGAATGGGTCTCTCTCTGTATCATGCACTATCCTCCAAAATCTAAAATAACTAATCTCTTCAGGAGGCGTCGCTCATATGGGCAACCGGTAGCGACGATAAATAAACGTAAAACATACTTGTGCAATCTTTTATCGATTCCACATACATTGAATGAGGTAGCCATTTTAATTTTTTTTATAAATTTTAATTTAATGCCCTTTATCTACTTTTATATGCATTCAAAAGCCCTCCTCTCCCACCACACTATAGATACCCCTTGCTTTCGGTGTGTTATATATTTTCAGTTACGAGGACCAAGAAGTAGGTCCGCTAGATGTCATGGCTGAGTGATACAGTCCATCTGAAAGATGTCATACAGACAATATTGACTCTTATACATATGATATAGTCTTTGTGTATAAACTCGCAGTGGTTAAGAAATATTTAGAAGGAACTGGACATATTCAGAAGAGTCAACATATACTAGTGAAAACGAACAGACGGACTAATAATGCGTATTATAGCATAACTATATATATTGCTGCCCGTAACGGAGCAAATGATCACTTATACTATTAATATTCACATTCGTTTAAATAATATAATATATCACCAGCCATGGCCAATATTTGCCAATACAATAAAACTAAAATAAAATTCATTAAACGTTTATATTTGTTGGGTTATTTGTAGGTAGGTAATAATATTTCAACTGTGAAATAGACTTTCAAAAATAGGTACAAGTCAAATTCTTATCATTTATAATCCATACAGCATTTTCAAAATATAAATTAACATTTAAATAGTGCATTTCAATACCTTTAAAATCATACTAATGCTAATATAAACAAATGTCTCAAGATTCTTGCAAAAAGTTCCGTTATCCCTGGAATCATACTAGGGTATACATAGTTCCCACGGCATGTGAAAATAGTCAAAAAACACTGATACGATCTTATCTTGGCCGCCATTTTGCTTGGCAGGTTTTACAAACGGCATTTTCAGGATTTTACTAGTAATTCTTTAATTGCAATAACTTAATTAATTATGGTTTCATAATATAAAATTTGGTATGATTTTAAAGGTATTGCAATGCACTTTTTTAAATATTAATTTATATTTTGACAATGCTAAAATAGTTCAAAGGATATTCATGTGCATAGAAATTGTTATTTGGTCGTAGGTAAAAGGTTCAATCTTAACTTGATTAAACCAAGTAATATACAGGTAAATTATTATTGATTCGTTATTGATACGAAATTTGTGAATCGATACAAAAAATATGTCCACTGAGATCTTTCCAACAATGTATGAACCATGGTGATGGTATGAAACATAAATAGTTTATGAAGAATATAAAATTACGCTACTATACAATATATATAATATTTGATCAACTTTGCCAATCAAAATGGCAGCCACACTAGGAATGATGACGTCACATGGGAACTATGTATTAGAGGAAATTTCAGTTATCGTTTCTTGTACAGACGGATCTGTAGTCCAGTGGTAACACGCTGGACGTGTTAATCCAGGGTTCGCAGGTTCGATCCCACGTCTGATCCTAATAAAATGTACAGTCTTTCAACTGGGACGTTAAACCGAGGTCTCGTATCGGTGCTTTACATAGTGCACGTAAATGAACCAGAGGATACTCTGAAATGGGTCTCTGTCTGTATCATGCACTATCCTCCAAAATCTAAAATGACTAATCTCTTCAGTAGGCGTCGCTCATATGGGCAACCGGTAGCGACGATAAATAAACCGTAAAACAAACACACCAAAATCGGATAGTAGTGAGAAAATTGTTGACAATTATCATACGTATATAGACATACAAGGCTAAACTATGGATAATTAACTCGGTCTTATCTACGTGTAATAAATAAGAAAGGATTTCAATACACGTCAATAAATGCAATGCAAATTGATCAATCTTATATAGAACGGTATTATATTATTTAAATTAGCCGGTCCTACAATTGTGCTACGTCCGTGTGTTTAAAGGGAAAGCAAACAATCTCCAGCACGGCGGAATTATAATAAGGAGCTAATGGTGTAGCTTACACTGTGAATATATTGATCTTAAAATTATGGTGAAGAAATAAACGTTATTTGACAGCTACCGGACTATAGACCATTAAACTAAGCATTTCCATTGATTTCAGATTATAATGTATTCGTTATCAAAGAATAAACACTGCACTGTTTGAGAGGTGACGTAGAGTACGGGAGGGGCTTCTAAAACACTTGAAGGTATTAATAACAATCACTATATAGATACGAAGCGACATAGACTTCGTTGGATATTAATTCAATTAAACTAGGTACTTTAGGAGTGGTGACGTTCGACAAGGAATTCAAACAGACTTAATTAATTTAAGAGTAGATATCTCTGCTAAAATAATGTTTATTCCACTTAGATATAATAACATTATGTGTTAACTGATGAACAAAGGTGTGAAACGCATAGAGTCATTTTGAAGTATGAAAATCGAAAACATTTGTAATTGGATAGTAATGTAAATAAACATTCTGTCGTGTCATTGAACGTTTACGGATAAAGCAGTTCTAAAAAGAGAAACAATGGAATTACCTGAAGTTGAAATGTATGGAATTCGATATATCAAGCGAGTGAAACTAGATACTATATGCACACAGAAAAAGATATAGACACGCAGATAGCCGATATTGGCACACTAGTTGAAATAAACAGTTGTGTTTGTTTTGCAACATATGAAATACAATAAAAAAACTGCAATTGATTATTTGTGGATTTGATTGGCACTGAACTACACGTTATAAAATATTTTGGATAATAAATAACGAATATATAAAACAAAAGAGTGTAATATGAGATTCAAAAACGAGCTCAACGACTACGCTGACATGCTACCGGAAAGTCCACTACAGGGCAGTGAGCGTACAAGGCTGGATAAGGGTGTATATTTGGATGACTCTGATGAGTCCGGTGCGGTTTCGTCATGCATAGAGACACAGGAAGGCTGTTTATCACGATCACTACAATCTTGGATGGTTCACCATGAATGGAGTGATGTCGAACCGCTAGAGAGACCTCCAGAAGAGCCTGTGTTCAGCGGTAAGCTTGGTACCGAAAGACAATGGCCCAAGAAGAAACGCGAAATATTGAAAGGAAGAAAATATGAAGGGCATATCAATAAAAGATGCAAGCCCTCATCGATAAGGCGTGTTCCAAGTGATGAGTCTATACATACTAACTTGTCATTACTAACGTGTTCCTCATTAGAGACGCCGGTAGTAGAGATAAATGATGCTAAAGATAAATGCCAGAACAAAGTAAAGATCGCCTCTCGATCCTCGTCATCAACAAGTCAAACTTCACCGACGATATCAAAGTGGGACAAGGTTTCGACCCGTTCATCTGGTCTCCTAAGTAGATTATTTAGAACTCATGATGTATTGTACGGTTATGTTGCTGGTGGTATTGATGATGACGAATCAGAAGCGTTTTATATGATGGATAAGGACGAACAGACTTCACTCTGTGATTGTAGAATGACACGTGGAATTAAATATGTTGATAAGTCAATTCTCCAAAGAAGCTTTAGCTTGAATGAACTGCACAAGTCTTACTCGCAAAAACCACACAGACGTCAACTAAAACGTGTTCTGTCCGCAAGTGCGACGCAATCATGGGGACGACCAATAAATATAGCAGAAATAAAGCGTGAACGAATGAATCGATTGATAGCTTGCGAACAAGCAAACGTTATTCAAGAGAAGCGGCCACAGAAAGGCCGTAGACACAACATAACGCGTTCTTCTTCAATGAAGTCTTTATCTGCAGCACCGAACACCAGACCAACCTCTCCTATCACCAAAAACGTTACGACTGCTATATCGAACGTGTGTTCTGTTATATCGGAACGAAATTCTGATATTCGAGCGGATTCTCCAACTGATTCTGATTCTCAAGTAAATACAGAGGAAGAAACGATTTCAGTTTGGAAGGGTGACAGACAAATTCTCGAAATAGATCTCAATAAGGAACTCACCCAACGAGTGAAGCGAAAGATCGACACAACGCGGCTAGCTCTTAAGCGGGCAACGGGTTATGGTGATGACAATGAGCAAAAGATATTTGTAGGAAGTCAAGACGAGTATCCAAAACATATTGACGAGGATTTTAGCTATAAGCCTAGAATTATCCAGAAGATGAGAATATCACCGCATCTTAGTGGTATAATACACGACGATATTCAAGTCCGTATGGGCCGTCCTAGGTATCACGAAATTAGAGTTACTGATCTTGATCAATGGAACAAAGGTCAAGAACTGAACAGAGCTCATAGAAACTTAAAAGTGTTTAATTGGTTGCATAGCCTCAGGGATGTTCAGTTTAAGAACACCAACGTGATTCCGATAATCGATGATGCGTTGCCAGATGAACACTCATTAGAACTGATACATGTAGAATCTGCTGAGGAACCGGATGTTGCGCCTCTCTTTCGTCACTTGGATGTTCGCATATTATGATAGTGTTTCTGTTCAAGTCCAACCTTTGTTTTGCTATATATAAGTACGTGTATTAACTAGTTCAGATGCATCACCGAAGTATGTGTGTGTTCGGAACTTTTAACTATTGACTGCATTACAACCATCTTCTAACCATATACTTATAAGTGTTTGTGCTAGATCTCCGTGGTGCCTCAACGTCTAACAAAATACTTATAAGTGTTTGTGCTAGATCTCCGTGGTGCCTCAACGTCTAACAAAATACTTATAAGTGTTTGTGCTAGATCTCCGTGGTGCCTCAACGTCTAACCATATACTTATAAGTGTTTGTGCTAGATCTCCGTGGTGCCTCAACGTCTAACAAAATACTTATAAGTGTTTGTGCTAGATCTCCGTGGTGCCTCAACGTCTAACAAAATACTAAACATACTAAAATCTGTGCCAGCTCTCCATCTCAACTTCTAACCAAATGCATGTTCAGTGTACTAAATTTTGTGCCAGATAACCGTCTAACCTCAATTTCTAACTAATTACTACGGAAGTCGTGATAGCGCAATGGTAGCGCGTTCGTTTCAGGCGCGAAATGCCTGGAGTTCGAGCGCCGCTGGAGCCGTTACGATTGTGCCCTTAGGCAAGGCATTTAAATTTCACGCTGTCTCTTCTCTCTTCCTCGTAGCGATGAAATTTATCAGGAATGAGGTCTCGAGAGTGATTAATATAAGTTATAAGAACTTGTTTCGCGATCGAGCTCAAATAAATGTGTATAAACTAACTAACTAATTACTAAAATGATTGTACTAAAGTATGTGCCAGCTATCCGTGGAACCTTAACTTCTACCTAAAAATGTGCACTAAGTGAAACTTCATCGTTCGAGTGTGTTTTACGTTTATTTATCGTCGCTACCGGTTGCCCATATGAGCGACGCCTCCTGAAGAGATTAGTCATTTTAGATGTTTGGAGGATAGTGCAATGATACAGACAGAGACCCATTTCAGAGTCTCCTCTGGTTCTTTTACGTGCACGATGTAAAGCACCGACACGAGACCTCGGTTTAACGTCCCATCTGAAAGACTGTTAATTTGATTAGGGTCAGACGGGGAATCGAACCTGCGATCCCTGGATTACCAGTCCAGCGTGTTACCACTGGACTACAAATCCGTGTGTTCAACGTTCGATTGGTTCCCCATAGGCTATATTGCAAACTGATGCCAAGCCATGCCTATCCAGTTTGTTCACTTCTAAATAGTGGGTAACACATAGCGATGTCACGTCATTTGGTATACCATCCTATACAGAACAACAAGGCAAGGCATTTAAATTCCATGTTGCCTCTTCTCTCTCCCTCGTGGCGATGGATTTCTACCAGGAATGAAGTCTCGATTTGTAGTCCAGTGGTAACACGCTGGACTGGTAATCCAGGGATCGCAGGTTCGATTCCCCGTCTGACCCTAATCAAATTAACAGTCTTTCAGATGGGACGTTAAACCGAGGTCTCGTGTCGGTGCTTTACGTCGTGCACGTAAAGCACCGACACGAGACCTCGGTTTAACGTCCCATCTGAAAGACTGTTAATTTGATTAGGGTCAGACGGGGAATCGAACCTGCGATCCCTGGATTACCAGTCCAGCGTGTTACCACTGGACTACAAATCCGTGTGTTCAACGTTCGATTGGTTCCCCATAGGCTATATTGCAAACTGATGCCAAGCCATGCCTATCCAGTTTGTTCACTTCTAAATAGTGGGTAACACATAGCGATGTCACGTCATTTGGTATACCATCCTATACAGAACAGCAAGGCAAGGCATTTAAATTCCATGTTGCCTCTTCTCTCTCCCTCGTGGCGATGGATTTCTACCAGGAATGAAGTCTCGAGAGTGATATATATAAGTTGAAATAACTTGTTTCGCAATCGAGCTGAAATAAATTTGTATAAAAAAATATAAAGAACAGTACAATATAGATATATTTGATTTTCAAATGGGATCAATCGAATTTTCAGAACAAGTGTGTAATTGTGGAAATGTATCATACATTTATTATGACTATGGTTGAGATCAAGAACTATGAGTGTATGCTTCACCGTTGAAATTTCACAGATACGTGTGACATGCTTTTACCATAGATCAGAATGCATTGCCAGCTGTTCGATTCAATTTTAGGGTAATGTATTTATTGTATGACACTCGAATCTTTCTTCCCTGAAATATACTCGCTATCTGAATATTTTATTCAACAATTAAATGTTCCTTTTATTGCATTTCACCGAGGTATGAAATGTCAGCTTTTAATACCTAATTAGCATAAACAGCGAATTTAAACTTGATTTATTTTAAAACTATTGCAAAGCAAGTTTTAACAACATATATTAATCACTATTGTTAGTTTAAACTTTATTTATTTTACAGCGATTGCGAAGCAAGTTCTAACAACTTATATTAATCACTTTCGTTGGCGCCGATGGAAGCGTATATGTGGTCATTCGTGTGGGGGGAAACCGGAGTACCCGGAGAAAACACACCTGTTCAATCTGGAGACCACCGTACCATCTCATATACTTCCCGGTCCGAGGATCGAACCCGGGTTGCATTGATGAGAAGCGAGCACGCTAACCACTGCGCTAATCACTCTTGTTGGCGCGGATGAAAGCGTATATGTGGTCATTCGTGTGGGAGGAAACCGGAGTACCCCAATAAAACCCACCTGTCTGATCTGGCGACGACCGTACCTTCTCATATACATCCCGGTCCGAGGATCGAACCCGGACTGCATTGATGAAAAGCGAATGTGAGAAATGTCAGCTTTTTAAACCTAATCATGTGTAAGACAACTGATAATTCATAGCACGATGACGCGCAGACAAGGAACATTCAATTGTTTTTATTTACAATTGGAATTTTACAAATTACAAATTGATTAGCCCGCATTGTACATAATCCTTTTCGTTGTACACATTCCTATAGCGTTGGATGGGACTATATTTTTGGCGCAGTCGCGCAGAAATAATGGCATTCAGTTGGATACTCTGAGAAAATAATAATTTACGGTTCATAGGCTTATGAATGGTTATCACATGGGGTGAATCAGCCAATCAGAATCGCGACATTGCAAGCAATGATACTGTTTCAATAACTATTAGTGTACAGTCTACATCCGTTATGTCGAATTCCGTCGGACCGAACAAAATACATCGACATAACCGAAGTTTGACTTAGACGAAATTCGATATAAACAGATCCAGTTATATGTAAAATGATAGTGTCTGAAACGGGACTTTGATCCGACTTCTAGATGACCGGAGAATTCGACATAACCGACTTTGACATAGCGGATGTAGACTGTATATGCAATTACAGTAATATATTATACCTAATTAACAATAATTGACCTATTGTTCTCAAAATAGTTTATGATGAATGTATGCTGTTTGTTTGCGTTGTTTGTTTTGTGGGTTGAAAGTCACACCAGCATATTATTTCATATGGATACTCTTAGTATAGGTAGAGGGAGACATATTATAGGTAGAGGGAGACATATTATAGGTAGAGGGAGACATATTATAGGTAGAGGGAGACATATTATAGGTAGAGGGAGACATATTATAGGTAGAGGGAGACATATTATAGGTAGAGGGAGACTTATTATAGGTAGAGGGAGACATATTATAGGTAGAGGGAGACTTAGTATAGGTAGAGGGAGACTTATTATAGGTAGAGGGAGACATATTATAGGTAGAGGGAGACTTAGTATAGGTAGAGGGAGACTTATTATAGGTAGAGGGAGACTTATTATAGGTAGAGGGAGACTTATTATAGGTAGAGGGAGACATATTATAGGTAGAGGGAGACTTATTATAGGTAGAGGGAGACATATTATAGGTAGAGGGAGACTTATTATAGGTAGAGGGAGACATATTATAGGTAGAGGGAGACATATTATGGGTAGAGGGGGACTTATTATAGGTAGAGGGAGACATATTATAGGTAGAGGGAGACATATTATAGGTAGAGGGAGACTTATTATAGGTAGAGGGAGACATATTATAGGTAGAGGGAGACATATTATGGGTAGAGGGGGACTTATTATAGGTAGAGGGAGACATATTATAGGTAGAGGGAGACATATTATAGGTAGAGGGAGACATATTATAGGTAGAGGGAGACTTATTATGGTAGAGGGAGACATATTATAGGTAGAGGGAGACATATTATGGGTAGAGGGGGACTTATTATAGGTAGAGGGAGACATATTATGGGTAGAGGGAGACATATTATAGGTAGAGGGAGACTTATTATAGGTAGAGGGAGACATATTATAGGTAGAGGGAGACATATTATAGGTAGAGGGAGACATATTATGGGTAGAGGGAGACATATTATAGGTAGAGGGAGACATATTATAGGTAGAGGGAGACATATTATAGGTAGAGGGAGACTTATTATAGGTAGAGGGAGACATATTATAGGTAGAGGGAGGCTTATTATAGGTAGAGGGAGACATATTATAGGTAGAGGGAGGCTTATTATAGGTAGAGGGAGACATATTATAGGTAGAGGGAGACATATTATAGGTAGAGGGAGACATATTATAGGTAGAGGGAGACATATTATAGGTAGAGGGAGACTTATTATAGGTAGAGGGAGACATATTATAGGTAGAGGGAGACATATTATAGGTAGAGGGAGACATATTATAGGTAGAGGGAGACATATTATAGGTAGAGGGAGACATATTATAGGTAGAGGGAGACATATTATAGGTAGAGGGGGACTTATTATAGGTAGAGGGAGACATAGTATAGGTAGAGGGGGACTTATTATAGGTAGAGGGGGACACAACAAGCGCCACAACCACCACCACCACCACAACAACCACATCCACCACCACCAACACAACCACCACCACCACCACCACCACCTCCACCTCCACCACAACCACCTCCACCACAACCACCACCACCTCCACCACAACCACCACCACCACCTCCACCTCCACCACAACCACCTCCACCACCACCACCACCACCCCACCACCACCACCACCACCACACCACCACCACCACAACCACCACACACCTCCACCTCCACCTCCACCTCCACCACAACCACCACAACCACCACCACCACCACCACCACCTCCACCTCCACCTCCACCTCCACCACAACCACCTCCACCACAACACCACCTCCACCACAACCACCACCACACCACCACACCACCACCACCACCACCACAACCACCACCACCTCCACCACAACCACCTCCACCACAACCACCTCCACCACAACCACCTCCACCACAACCATCACCACCACAAGCGCAACCACCACAACCAGGCCCGTAGCCACACTGAGGTAAATGAGGCACTCGCCTTGGTTAGAATTTGGCAAGTAACTACAGGTATAGTAAAACTCTGATAAAACTGCCTTCAGAATGCACAGACAAGCATCCACAACCTAATTTAAAACCTTATTTATTTTACAACGATTGCGAAACAAGTTTTAACAACTTATATTAATCACTCTCGTTGGCGCGGATGAAAGCGTAAATGTGGTCAATCGTGTTGGAGGAAACACAACACAACATAATTCGGGGGTGGGGGTCGCCTCGGTTATTTTCGGATTCTGGCTACGGCACTGTATTAATAATATTACTTGCATATACAACTGGATACTGGTATGAAATGCAATGAACAGGAGACTTTAATAAATTCACGAGATTACTAGTCCCTAATCCTTTAATATTTAATACTGCATATAGGAAATATAGATCCGTGAATTAAATACACTGACATATAAGTATGGAGCATACTGTAATAATTATAATGTTTGATAACTCGAACCTAATCCAATAACCCCACGTACGCTCTAACACTTTTCACTATACTATATTTGAATAAATTCCCAAGCAGTGGTATTAATATCAAATTCTTAAAAACATTGTCTCTTCAGGAGGCGTCGCTCATATGGGCAACCGGTAGCAACGATAAACAAACGTAAACACACACTGCCGTGACGTCATAGGCCTACCTTTGCACTTGCAGTCCATTATTGTTATTGGCCAGAGTATTATATTAAATACTAAGCGTACATTTTCGGAATTAACAATTTTAATTAGTAGGATCTTGTTATATAAGTGTGTGTTTTAAGTAAGATATAAGCCTCAAACGGATCCAATATGTAACATATTGGTACTGTCTTCGGCGCCACGCACCTTACACATTCGAATAAATTTACATATTGGATCGTTTTCGGCTTTTATCCCATACATATATGCCAACCGTTACAAATCCAAAAGAGGGAAATGTGCATGCCCAAATTAAGCAACCGGGAGAAATGGAACCACAGTAATAACATGTATCATTTTATATTGTATCATTTTATTTGTGATTTGCTGTCCACATGCTTTTAGACACATTGTCTCAACGCTTTGGGGCCTTATTCTCATCGCGTAATTGGCATATCAAAACTTGATGTGTGTTTTGAAAATCTCTAATGGGAGTAAACACTTGGGCGTCATACATGTTGTGATGAGCAATTTGATTGGATATGAGCATACCGGATGGAGTTATGCGCCAATGAAAAGCCAGAACACAAAATGACGCAGCATATGAGCATGTATACTGGGAGTGTGGTTTCTTTTCTGTAATGTCTGAGATTTATTTGCATGTGTGGTGTTTTGCACTTATTTATCGTCGCTACCGGTTGCCCATATGAGCGACGCCTCATGAAGATATTCGTAATTTTAGATTGTTGGACGATAGTGCAATGATACAGACAGAGATCCATTCCAGGGTCCATCTGTTTCTTTTACGTCCACGGTGTAAAGCACCGACACGAGACCTCGGTGTAAATTCCCATTTGAAAGACTGTTAATTTTATTATGGTCAGACGGGGGATCGAACCTGTGATCACTGGATTACCAGTCCTTCGTGTTGACCACTGGACTACAGATCCGTCTGTCAAATCATGTACCACTTGCATGTGAGACACACATCAATACGCGAGCCAACGACATGCTTCCATGATAAGCGAGTAAGCTTAAGCCAACTACATGTTTCCGTTGCAATGCGTGACAAGCGAGGAGTCTTGAGTAGAGCCAACGACATGTTGACGTGACAAGCTAGTACACTTTAGTAGAGCCAACGACAGGTTGCCGTGACTCGCGAGTAAACTTGAGTAGTTGAGGCAACGACATGTTGATGTGACAAGCTAGTACACTTTAGTAGAGCCAACGACAGGTTGCCGTGACTAGCGAGTAAACTTGAGTAGTTGAGGCAACGACATGTTGATGTGACGGGCGAGTATACTTGAATACTCAAGTTAATGACTTGTTGATGTGAGAGGCGAGTATCCTTGAATACTAGAGCTAACGACATGTTGATGTGACAGGCGAGTATACTTGAATACTAGAGCTAACGACATGTTGATGTGAGAGGCGAGTATCCTTGAATACTAGAGCTAACGACATGTTGATGTGACAGGCGAGTATACTTGAATACTAGAGCTAACGACATGTTGATGTGACAGGCGAGTATACTTGAATACTAGAGCTAACGACATGTTGATGTGACAGGCGAGTATACTTGAATACTAGAGCTAACAACATGTTGATGTGACAGGCGAGTATACTTGAATACTAGAGCTAACAGCATGTTGATATGACAGGCGAGTATACATGAATACTAGAGCTAACAGCATGTTGATGTGACAGGCGAGTATACAGTTGAGTACTCGCAGCTAAACTGTACGTGCATTAGAATCATTGGAAGCACAGTTGTAGTACTCAATGAATCAATGCACAAACATCCTGATGCATCCAAGATAACAGAAAACAATTAGTTTACGGTAAACCCATTACGCGTGTCCTTAATCTATATACTAGTTATGTTAAGAACACTTAAGGTATCCATATGTTGAGCTTGAGGTATATATACTCGAGGTAATGGTATCTTGCCGAAACGAAAAGCAAGACAGCTACTAATATGTATACATGTGAATTATGCATTGTTGACTGGTATCTGACCTAATGAATTGCACTATAATCTTTATTTCTTTCGATTTTCCGAATGTGTCGAAAAGACTATTATTTCCAGCAAGTTTATCACAGAATGTAGCCGGTCCAGGGATTGGGTCAATGCCTACCTACGAGGCCCCTGCTGCATCTGTGACACCCTCCCCAGAGCATCGGGGCATCAATTTCAAGGCAGATAATCCGTACTTTCGTAAGCGATTTTGTTTAGTAATGAGTTACGTTTGATCTATTGTATGATGACTCTTTCGTACACTGGATTAGATCTGGGCGATGATATCTCAACTACTGTAGGCTGTTTCTGTGCAGTTATAGAATTACAGGTATTTCTGTTCATCGTCACTGACCTGTCAATACTAACATGGTCATAATCTTTATTATGCAATGCTTTCTGGCTTGAATGCCTCTCAAACGTAACATTATAAGTTGATTCTGGCTCACCCGACAAAGCCAAGTCATACACATTGCCATTCCCAGAACTCCTTTGTATTTCTGTATTATATCTGGTAGTGGTTGTACTTCGAGTACGTTCTAAGAAATCATATTCATTATCTCTTTCTTCAAAGGTTTGGCTAGAATCCCTTCCATCCATTGTCAGATACCCTGTGTGTGAAATCTGGGGTTTGGTAATTTTTAAAACACGCGGGATGCGGGAGTCGTATGCAACAATACTGTCCTCTGATAGTCCATCTGTGTTGTGGCTGTCCATGTATATTTGATTGTATGTGGTGATGCGATTTTCTTCCTTCGTTTGTGAATGATCTTGTCTGGGTTCTGTGGATATATTGTTTTTGTTCCTGCGGGTGAAACTTCTTCCTCCTTGTGGTAATTCGCTATTTATCTTTTGAACACCATTTCTAAAATAATATTATATAATTCGATTATGTTTGTAAAAGTTTCTAAATACATGCTGTTCTTTTATAGTGTATCAAATAACACTGTAAATATCGAAAGCTACACAGTGTTTAATTTGTATTCTAACACGACCCAGCTAATAACATACATACTTGTAGAGTAAAATCTACCTCGGGTTATTCTGCGATATACCTACCTTGAACTATGCTGCGCGCGCACCGTGTTTTGGCTATTCCATTTATACAATGTGTGTAAAGTTTTATGAATGAAAGTCACTTGGGGATTCGCGGAAGTGAGCTATTCTTAGAATTAGATAATCTCTTGTCCGTCTTGTTTTTCTGTTTTGTAACGTTTCAGTTACTATTCTGTACAGTTTTATTTGATAAAATAAATAAAATTATTGATCAGTTACAACTTTTGTTCATTTATGCACTAGATTGATATTTTCCATAAAACAATAACGTCATCACCCATTACGCGGGAGGAAATTTCGAAAATGCACGGCGTTTGAAGAAAATACTCCTTTCTCGTCCAAAATTATTAGAAGTAAGTCGTGTTAGAATCGAAATAATAAGTATCAACCGTGGTATATCGCAGAATAACCCTCGTTTGTCGTTCTTATGCGTAGACATATATCACTCAGGCCTCGTTTTGTCGTTCTTATGCGTAGAAATATATCACTCAGGCCTTCGGCCTTCGTGATATATTTCTACGCATAAGAACTTCAAACTCGGGTTATTCTGCGATATACCACGGTTGATACTTATTATTTCTTAATTAAGAAGCTAGTCTATATATGTTATGCAATATTTAATTAAAAAATAATTATATAATACATTACGTTTAAGCTTAACAAATGTGATGCTACTATTAAAATGAAAATTGAATACTATTTTAAAATTAGTCTCTATGAACTGTTTTAACTGTTTAAATGCTAAATACATTTGAAGGAATGTGCAAATAACATAGATCCAGATATACGGCGTAGCTCCGCATCTGATTAGGATCTATGTTGTTTGCTATTCAGCAAAGTGTTTTAGCTCCACTCTTCAATTAGCAAATAACATAGAGCCTGATCAGAGCGCACGTCGTACAAAAAAATATATATCTAGTCAAATTATTTAAATAAAGTGTAAACAATAGATGGTTACGTTTTACGAAACATATTCTGTTTGCTCTCTGTCAATTAGATTTGCTATGTACCACTGTTTAAAACCGTATTACTATATATATACCTCATGTTTGTATCATGTATGATGCACTGAGTGAATAAATTTGATTTGATTTGATTTTGATTTGGCCCTATGCTGTTTGCTGCAACGCGACGTTCGTCGTGATTAACAGGGTACGGGTAGAATGTTACCTTTTCAGTTTTATAAGCAGCAGAACAACACACAGAGCAACCATCACAAGAACGGCTACAGCTATGCCGACATAGAGTCCCACCGCCGGATGTGACGTACTACCTCCTTCTCTGCTTCTGTTGGTCGTATAATTATCTGAATTACCATTATAATAAACTTTATTTATTTTTACAACGATTGCGAAGCATGCTTTAACAACTTATATTAATCACTGTCGTTGGCGCCGATGAAAGCGTATAATATGGTCATTCGTGTGGCAGGAAACCGGAATACTCGGAGAAAACCCACGTGTCCGATCTGGCGACCACCGTACCATCCCACATACTTCCGGGTCCGAAGATCGAATCCGGGTTGCATTGGTTAGAAGAGAGCGCGTTAATTACTTCGTTAATCGAGAGCAAAATCTTTATTTGACATTACCACTTTGATATTATAGCGGTGTAAATGAGAGAGCCAATAACAAACATGGGTATAAGTTGAGTTTGTTTGTTTGTTTGTTTGTGGTTTAAATCGCGCAATCAGCTTAGGCCATATAACTACTCTCCAACTAGTACTGGCGGAGGAAGACCCAGCGTACAGTAATAGGTCAGAACGGTCTTCTGTGACATCAGTAAAACCTTTGATCGTGTCTGGCTCAAAGGGTTACTTTTTAATTTTAACGCGACCGGGGAGCAATGTTCCAGGCACGGACGTTAATATGAACGTATATCAATATAGAAGAGCTGTTATTTTGATACCAATATATTGGATTTATCTTACAAGAACATATTTTCAGATACATGGTCAAGAGCAATTATCATATTAGGTTGCTATCATGTATATTGCAGCTGTTGCTCGACATCATTGTTCCGTGGGATCTTGAATGATATAGCTATAAAATGTGTTTGGCGGCCATCTTGTTTGTTATTAACCTTGTTGTATGCATATTAAGCAAACAAATGCTACAAACTAGTTCATATACCCACACACACAGATTTAAACTTTAACTTTAATAACTTTAATAATATGTTATTGCATTTTTTCATACAATACATTACTACATTTATACATACAATACTAAGAACAAATCAGAGATTGATATATAATTATATGATTGTAGTATACGATAAAAAAAATTGTCGAGGGGAAAAAGCAAATGGGTTGGGCTACAAGTTATAACAACATTATTTACAGCCGTCCCCGTATTATTTACAGCCGTCCCCGTATTATTTACAGCCCTCCCAGTTTTAAATCTCACAGATTAACTTTGACATTTTATCAGTGGAGATATAGCGATATATGTGATTATGTTTGCCATCTGGGATATTTTAATATCCCCGGGGGTGCCGCGAGTGCACCTGTCATACCCTGATTAAGTATACCTGGACTGTGCAAACACCATTAACACATTGGAGCTGCCATATGTTAGGGTCTAGACGAACGTTCCTAGTTGGCAATAATACTATAATGACCTGTTTGGCAGATGAATCCTTTCTGTTCAAAACAATCTGAGTACCATAGAAGCTGATGTATCCACATTGAAAAATGTTCCCAACAACTGAAAAGAAAATTTAAGAATAATTTTAGTTTATACAAATTTATTTTAGCTCGATTGCGAAACAAGTTATTTAAACTTATATTAATAACTCTCGAGACCTCATTCCTGATGGAATCCATCGCCACGAGGGAGAGAGAAGAGGCAACGTGGAATTTAAATGTCTTGCTTAAGATGCACAATCGTAGCAGCTCTAGCGGGGCTCGAACTCCGGACCTTGCGCACCTGAAGCGAACGAGCACCCACTGGGCTATTACGACTTCCACAAGAATAATTTTAATTATGTGTATATGGTCTCTGTGGCCGAGTGGTTGCGGTCATTGACATCAAATCACGTGCCCCTCATCGCTTGAGGTGGCGAATTGTTTAATGTGAGGAGGCTATCCAGTTGGCTTGCGGACGATCGGGTGGTTCTACTCGGGTGCATCGTGCCTGCAATATTGCACCTGGTTATGCCTTCACCAATTAGAGCTGACTAGTCATCACATGGCCTAAGCTGTGGGTGTGTCACTATAAACATCACAAATAAGCAACACAAATTTAAATATAAAATTATATTTTTGAAATACGTATGTAATCTCTAGCATTTTTCTATGTAGCCGTATTTTAATGATACGGAAGATATGTAGTTCTACCCTGGTGCCCGTTCGTGCCTGACGTTACCTCCACCAATACAAAATGGAGGGTCGTAATATCATTGCCTCCACCAATACAAACTGGAGGGTCGTAATATCATTGCCTCCACCAATACAAACTGGAGGGTCGTAATATCATTGCCTCCACCAATACAAACTGGAGGGTCGTAATATCATTACCTCCACCAATACAAACTGGAGGGTCGTAATATCATTGCCTCCACCAATACAAACTGGAGGGTCGTAATATCATTGCCTCCACCAATACAAACTGGAGGGTCGTAATATCATTGCCTCCACCAATACAAACTGGAGGGTCGTAATATCATTGCCTCCACCAATACAAACTGGAGGGTCGTAATATCATTGCCTCCACCAATACAAACTGGAGGGTCGTAATATCATTGCCTCCACCAATACAAACTGGAGGGTTGTAATATCATTGCCTCCACCAATACAAACTGGAGGGTCGTAATATCATTGCCTCCACCAAATACAAACTGGAGGGTCGTAATATCATTGCCTCCACCAATACAAACTGGAGGGTCGTAATATCATTGCCTCCACCAATACAAACTGGAGGGTCGTAATATCATTGAAACTAAGCTGTAAATTCCAAGTAATGTTATAACTTCTTACAAAGTCGTGATTCTGATTGGCTGATTCAGCCCATGTGATAGCCGTTCATAACCCGATGGACCCCACCATTAATCTATTCTCTAAAAGTACAATGTACCAAATGTGAGTATTAATGCGCGACTGTGTAAAAATATAGTCCGTTCCAACACAATATAATTATAGGAACGTGTACATTCTCTACAGACGGATCAGTGTTAACACGCTGGACTGGTAATCCAGGGATCACAGGTTCGATCCCCCGTCTGACCCTAATAAAATTAACAGTCTTTTAGATGGGACTTTAAACGGAGGTCTCGTGTCGGTGCTTTACACCGTTCACGTAAAAGAACCAGAGGATATTCTGGAATGGGTATCTGTCTGTATCATTGCACTATCCTCCAAACATCTAAAATGATTAATCTCTTCAGGAGGGCTCACGTGGGCAACCGATAGCGACGATGCATATTTTAAACCTAATATGTTCATAAAAACCGAAACTGAATTTTATAACTCGTTGACACACAGAAAATTAACATTCAGTTGATTGTTAAACACAAACACAATTGTACTTTAATAACGTACAATATGGTTATAACCTGGAATTTGGGTTGGAATTTCTTTAAGCAACCAGCTGACCCAGTATATATTGTTAATCAGCTGTTTGTTGCTCAGTGTCGATGTAAAGTTTCCAAATCCAAATTCACCGCCATTTGAAACCGGAATGGTCGAATATAACGGTGTCCATAACTTGCTTCCACCACAACTGTCTATCCACTCGCTCTCCCTCGTGTGCACTTTAATCGTATTGTTACTCTCTGTGACAACAATAAAGATAAAAAGTAGTTCGTGTTAATGGCGGATTAATACATGGTTGGTGCTGCAGGTAGTATATACGAATGTAGTCCCAATAACTAATATAGTAATTTTTTCTTTTTGATAGAAATACATTTTCATGACAGGCAGTGTATAGTGTGTGTGTTTTTTGAGAAATTATGTGACTTGAGACGACTTCAGTTGATGTGTAGAAAAGATGTGGTATAAGAATTCAGGCCATTGCAAACTGAAGGTTGGTATACTGTATTATTTGGCGGAGGAATACATTGTGTAAACACAGTGACGTTATTCACTGGTGAGCACTGGCTATTTCAAACATTAAATTTGAAATATTCTTGGTGTTTTTCAGGCTGGTTTGAATACCTCCTTCACATTGGATGTGGTATCAGAAGAAATGAAAGATTGGAAATATAAATAAACGGACCATATATTTTAACTTTTTACTATGTATTTAATAGGCAATTTATTTATTGTTTTACAACCTGCATACATGTGATATAGTTTAATGAAAAGTAAAATTCGAATGACAATTGCAACACATGCTAGCTCGCCTTAAATGGCTTCAGTTTTACTATATGTACCATTCCATTAGGCGATATATAATAGCCATTGGCTTATCAGCAACATTCGAAGTACTTACAGTCTGAATGCTGAAGACCATCACGCGTACATTCACCACACCCCAGTGTTATTCTTACACAATTTAATACTCCATAAAATATTATGTTTACAGCTACCATTCGTAATATTAGAACAGCGACATCTAGAATATAATTATCGTGTTTCCAAGTGCAACGTCCAGTGAACTACACGCTAGTACATGATGCCATGACCACTGACGCAATTATGCTTAAATACCGGTATGCGTGCGTGCGTGCGTGCGTGCGTGCGTGCGTGTATGATGGTGTGTGTTCGTGCGTGCGTGTGTTTTAATAATACATATATAGAAGATTAACTTGAGAGCCTTGACAGATGAACCAATCCGAACGAGTATACAGACTTCAAACAAGAGCATATATTTGGTCTCCATGGCAGAGAGGTTAGGTCGTTTACTTTCAATCACATGCTTCCTCACCGCTGTATGTTCGAAACCAACTGGGGGTGTCGAATTCTTTCATGTGAGGAAGCTGAACGTCGGTGAGTCTGAAATACTGCGTGGAAAGAAGCCCAGTGACCTCCTCCACCAATAGCAGCTTGTGATTCGTTGTGGGTTTTTTACGTTTATTTATCGTCGCTACCGGTTGCCCATATGAGCGACGCCTCCTGAAGAGATTAGTCATTTTAGATTTTGGAGGATAGTGCATGATACAGATAGAGACCCATTTCAGAGTCTCCACTGGTTCTTTTACGTGCACGGTGTAAAGCACCGACACGAGACCTCGGTTTAACGTCCCATCTGAAAGACTGTTAATTTTATTAGGGTCACCACTTTTTACCACTGGGCTACAGATCCGTCTGAGATTCATCACCTGTACTCATATCAGATGTTGGTGCAAATTTAAGCCAACAAAACAAAACAAACAAACAAAACAAACAAAACAAACAAACAAACAAACAAACAAACAAACAAACAAACAAACAAACAAACAAACAAACAAACAAACAAACAAACAAACAAACAAACTAGACTTATGTGTAGTTCATTGTGTATTACCGGTACAAATTGCTTTGTTCGCAAGTGTGCAGTTCGTAACGGTATTGGTCGTTGCCTAATACTTTCTCAGAATAGATATGTAGAGCTACACACATATGTATGCTGGTATTGACACGAACATCTGAAATTTAGAATTGTATTGAAATGTACGTAGTTATGTGCATTGACCATTAACTTACGAATTGCTTTAACTTTATGTCTGGGGACTCCGTGGGCGAGTGGTTAATATCGTAGTCTTCAAATCGCTTGCGCATCACTGCTGTAGGTTCGAATCCTGCTGGGTTTGGTCATCCTGTTGCACAACCACCATCAAAATTATCCATACCTTAATATCTATTTCTAATTAGTTATTATTTTCTCACATTCTAAAATTAATGAGCTACTCGTCGTGATAGCGCAGTGGATGCGCGTTCGCTTCAGGTGCGAAAGGTCCGGACTTCGAGCCCCACTGGAGCCGTTACGATTGTGCCCTTAGGCAAGGCATTTAAATTCCACGTTGCCTCTTCTCTCTCCCTCGTTGCGATGGATTCCACCAGGAATGAGGTCTCGAGAGTGATTTATATAAGTTGAAATAACTTGTTTCACAATCAAGCTAAAATAAATTTGTATGAAAATGAGTTACTGGATATTTGACAGTAATTTTGTTGTCTAATATAAACGGCATATTTTGTAAGTGATTCGTAGGACAGAGGTAACCATATAAGCAAATTGCTTTCTCCTCAATCCACATGTATATACATATTATGTATACTAGACTATGTATATTCAAAGAAATAAATATTGCTTAAACTAATCCTACTGGGTCGAATTATCTCTATTAGAGAAGCTATCCAAATTACTTGTGGAAGGTCGGTGGTTTGTTCTATTCCGGTGCCCGTCCATGCATGACGTTCTGTTCAGAGGCACCTGCAATTTTACTCTACCAATACTGGTACTCGGCGTTGTCGCCATGTTTGCATCACGTTTCTCTATATCGTGATACGAACGACATGCGAGGATTTGTAGGTTACAGTGGTATACAAGTCAGCGACCTTAACAACTCGACCACGGAGGCGGACGGAGGATTTGTATGTGTGAATGGTCTTTATGTAATTTTGCAAGGAAGCATATGTGCTAAGAAATTACATTCACTCATAATATGTACATGTATGTATTATATTAATGTATTTACTGTTCATTGACCAACGGCTGGTTCTATACTGGCTGGACATAGAAAACGCAAACGTCGGATAAGTGTGTTTTACATGAAAAACAATAACTATATAAATACATAGTTTTAAAGCATTTTGGAATAATTTTAGTTGTTCAGTTTCTGTTTTGTAATAAAAGAAAAGATGTGATATATCTTTGATGGACTCCTTCGTATTTCGTATTCATGTAACAATGATCATATACTGTATACGTGCGTTTTCAATGTCCTCTAGTATATCTCGATTTGTTAAATAAACGTTGTTGCTGTATTTGCTGATAAAAAAATAAACATACATTGTGTAAGGACCCTGCAATTTACCTTTAAGGACCTCGTATGTAGTGTAGGCACCCACCCAGCTGCCGCTATCGTTACCTATATGAATAGCACGTTTCACAGCGGGCACAGCATGATGTAAGTCTCTATGTATTAGTCTTAATCGAACAAGAGTTTCAGTATTTTCGTGGCAACTTCTCGCAGCCTCCAACCAGGTAGTGGGTTGAATGTTATAGCTTAGATTACCAATTTCTGAAAATAACATAACTCAGAAACAGGTTCCACAATGTAAGCATTTAGTTGTGCATTAAATAATAATAATAAATACAGTCAAGCCTGTGTTAGTGGTCACCTCCATTAAGCACCCAACCTGTATTAAGCAGTCAGTTTCCAGATTTCCAATATGTTGTTTTACTAAACATTTGACCTCTATTAAGCAGCCACCTGTGTTAAGCAGCCACTTTCTCTGACTCCCTTGACTGGCTGCTTAAGACAGGTTTGACTGTACTTCATTTTGCAAGGGAGGTAAACACAGTTTTATACATATTAGTTTTCGTTCGATTGAGAAACATGTTCTTACAACTTATATTAATCACTCTCGAGACCTCTTTATGATGTAATCCACCGCCACGAGGGAGAGAGAAGAGGCAATGTGGAATTTAACTGCCTTGTCTAAGTGCACAATCGTAACGGCTATAGCTTGGCGCGAACTCCGGGCCTTTCGCATCTGAAGCGAACGCCGTACCACTGCGCTATCACGGCTTCCATCTTACATAACAAACTGTTTACATGTTTCATTATGCTATTTCATATTTCAATTTGGTTTTGTTTTATACTTTATTTATTTTACAACGATTGCGAAGCTTATATTAACCACTCTCGTTGGCGCGGATGAAAGCGTATATGTGGCCATTCATTTAATTTGTTGAGGGCCACATGGTATATTGAATTAATTGTTCAAATGAGTTCTCTCGTTAAATACAGTCATTATTATTATTATTATTATAGTGAGTTGGAATTTTGAATATAATGAGGTAGTGGACCTGATAAACAAAAATATTACGGAATATTCCCAACTTATAAATGGGCGTAACTATATGCACTGACACCATAACAACTGTGCACTTTTATATTGAGAGTTAATTTTTCGTTACAAATTTTAGAATTATGAATTTTACTATGAGTGAAGAAAATAATCATACACACATTGCACTAATTTACCCAATATTTCGCACATTTTGATACCAATCTAATTTTGTATCAATGAAATTTATCTGACATTACCCGTCTATGGAACAGTGTAAACTCTAAGACAGACACCTTTTCTTGCGCGAACCGCAAACCAACACTGCGAATGGACATCCCCATATAGCGTCGAGTGCGCATGTCAACTGCATATCATTAGTGAAGGCATTAATAGTTTTAATCTTTATTATTGTCTCATCTATGTACATATACGTGTTTTGAATAAATGGTTTTAGTCTAAACGTGAGATTTCTTCAAAATTGTTCTTTGGTCTTAAGTATATAATAATTTAAATAATTAGTCATTTTAGTTGGGCGGGATATTCATATCATGCTTAAAGGACAAACGTAGAACTTTACCTGGAATTTTATCGTAACAGACACACTGAACTATGTAACACATCCAATAAATGATCAACGTAGAACTTTACCTGGACTTTTATCGTAACAGACACACTGAACTATGTAACACATCCAATAAATGATCAACGTAGAACTTTACCTGGAATTTTATCGCAACAGACAAACTGGACTATGCAACACATCCAATAAATGATCAACGTAGAACTTTACCTGGAATTTTATCGCAACAGACATACTGAACTATGCAACACATCCAATAAATGATCAACGTAGAACTTTACCTGACATGTTATCGCAACAGACAAACTGAACTATGCAACACATCCAATAAATGATCAACGTAGAACTTTACCTGGACTGTTTTCGCAACAGACACACTGAACTATGCAACACATCCAATAAATGATCAACGTAGAACTTTACCTGGAATGTTTTCGTAACAGACACACTAAACTATGCAACACATCCAATAAATTATCAATGTAGAACTTTACCTGGAATGTTTTCGTAACAGACACACTGAACTATGCAACACATCCAATAAATTATCAACGTAGAACTTCTGCTACGCGACATTTCCCTTGCTAAGCACAACTAACAAAACAAGATGTTCCGAATGTACTACGATAACTAAGATAACTACGACTTGTGTTTGAGAATAAGCTCATTTCGTCAATCTCAAATATAGTGTGGTCATGTCAGACAATGCATACAATATTTTAATCTCTATTGTGTAAATGTTGTTGATAAAGTTTATCAACATCCGGTGATTCGGTGATTGTTATTTGTTTGTTGCCGCGATTGTTTCGGGCTGTATTTATCTCCGAAGCGTGATGTAAGCATCTAACTACTGGTCTTAACTTCAGTTTCAGTTTCAGAGTTTATTGGCATTAAACACAATTGTTCGTCGCCTATACAACATGTACGACGGACAGTACATAATATACAATTACAATATAATACATGAGAAAAGCATGAAAACAAAATTAAAATTAATGGGTATCGTAGTTTGAAAATATATAATAAATATACATACGTAAATGTGTTCATTGACAACTACCCTCTAATAACAGATGATTGGTAAATATATTTTGATAATTTTTTTATAATACTACTTTGTGAACATTGTAACAATGACTTAAACTTATTCAAGTTAGGCCAATGACAATAATAATGTGGTAAACAGTTGTTTCTTACTTCTGTATAGAATGGACATACTAATAAAAAGTGATATTCAGTTTCAATACAATTCATATTGCATTTCGTACAAATTCTCTGGTTTCTATCAATATTTCTATGACGACCTTCTTCTATGAATAAATTATGAGCAGAACATCGAAATCTAGACAAGTTAATTCTATAACTAACATTTTTAACACAGGATAAATACTTTTCTGGTTGGAAATATGTTTTAAACATGCAATAGGTTTCAAGTTTAGGTAGATTTCTAAGGTCTGAGAACCACTGCTGTAGATATTGATCATGTATACACTTTATTACACTCTGTATGTGTACATTTGTTACAACTGCACTATTCCATAAATAGGAAAACCCTAGGTTGTCTAAGAGTGTTTTAACATCGTTTGACCATTTATTTATATAATTACCATTCATATCACGCATATTATACAATTTATACACAAGACAATTTGGACATTTAGATATTTTATACCAATATCTAACTATTCTAACCTTACGAATTACAGATAATGGAACACGTCCAAACTCGCCATATACTGTTGCATTTGTTGTCTGCTGTCGCACTTGTAATATTTGTTTAAGAAATTTTAAATGCAAACGTTCGACGTCAGGAGCTTTATGGAAACCCCATACTTCACATCCATAGTCTAGAATTGAGGCGATCATGGAGTCAAATAACTTAACTTTTTCCGACAATTCAAAAGATAAAACATCAAACAAGGAATTAAGAGAAAACAAAGCTCTCATTGCTTGCTGTGAAAGCGCTTTTTGTGTTTGGTAAAAACTACCATTAGCAGATAATGTTACACCTAGGTATGTGAATTTTGTAACAATATTTAACTTGTAATTATTATATGACACTACAATATGTTCAGGTCTGTTGCCCTTTTTAAACACCATAACAACAGTTTTATCAATATTTACACTAATGCCCCAAGTGTTGCAATACATATGTAGATTATTTAACAAACGTTGTAAACCTTCTTTAGAATAAGACATTAGAACAGTATCATCAGCAAATAATAATAACAACATACGAAGTTCATCAATACTAACGGTGTCTATTGTATTATCGTAAATTGACTGGTACATATCGTTGATAAAGAATAGAAATAGCAACGGTGATAATGGTTCGCCTTGCTTTACACCTTTGACACAGTCAAAATTGTCAGTGTAAGTTCCATTAATACGTACACATGATTTTACACTCTCGTATATTTTTTGCAACATATTAACTAATTTAGTTGAAGCTCCATACTGTAATAGCTTAAACCAAATACCGTTTCTGTACACTACATCGAAAGCTTTACGAAAATCAACGAAAGCACAATAAAGTTTCTTCTTTTCTAGACAAATAACTTTGTCTATAATCGAGGTTAAAACAAAAATACAATCTACAGTGCTTTTGTCTTTACGAAACCCAAACTGAAAATCTGATAAGAGTTCATTTGCCTCAGCCCATTTTCGAAGACGTGTATCCAGCACAATTGAAAATATTTTCGAAAAAATACTGGTAAGCGTAATACCCCTATAATTATTTACATTATTTAGATCTCCTTTCTTAGGAACAGGAACAATGACACCTCTGGTCCAACTAACTGGATACATACAATTTATATACATGTGGTTAAAAAGCTTACATAATAATGGCGCCAAAAAAGCTTACATAATAATGGCGCCAGTGTATCTTTGCATTCAATAAACATTTCAGGAGTTAAGCAATCAATACCTCCACTTTTACCTTGCTTTAGTGCAGATATTGCTTTATAAATTTCATCAACGGTAAACAAATTATCAAGTTGATCGACGGTAATTAAATTATTATTTAACAAATCATTGTCAACATCATTATTAGAGAAATCAGTATTATCTGAAAAAACATTCTTAAAATGTTTAAGAAAGTTATCTGAACTTATATAGTGCTTCCTTTTTTCTTATTTGATTTTAATTTTCTTATTTCTTTCCAAAATTGATGTGGTTGTGACGAAGCTAAGCTATGCATATTATTTCTTTGTTTGGCCTTAACAATACCACGGGCTTTTCGCTTAGCACAACGGTACATGCGGCGTTTGTCGACTAATAGATCACCGTTATGACTGGATTTGTTTTTCCTATAAATTGCCTTCGCTGAGCGAAATTCACGTCTAGCCGTTTCACAATCCTGCGTATACCACGGACTTTTAAATTTACGCTTACTGTTAGGCTTCGTCAAATTAATAGACCTACCAAAAAACAGTATAAGCATTTGTATATAGGATATTGGCAAAACTATCTACACCTGTATCAATATCAGTATTAGATAAAATAATGTTATCAACAATAGATTCAAGGTTAATTATTTCAGAAACAATCATCATCTTATAATCCGGGCTTTTTTCTTTGTCCCAGAATATTTTGTCAATATATTTATCATTTGTATCTAACTCTATTGGCATTTTATTAATACACAAATCAATCTGTATAGGTACATGATGAGAACATGTATATAAATCATGAATAACAAAATCATAAATATATTGAAAAAAATCATATGACATAATTACATAATTAATCAAACTATAGCCTAGAGATGACAAGTATGTAAAACTACCAATCCCACTGTCGTCCCCAATGCGTCCATTAACAATCTTCAAATCGCTACTTAAACAAATATCTAACAGCTTATTTCCAGAAGAATTAACAGTTTTATCCATTGAAAATCTAACTGGAAGGTCACCCGGATAACACATTTGATCATGTTCATCTTTATCTAATATATGTATATATTTATCATAATCATGAGTATTTGATAAAATATCAGACCGTTCACCACATCTAGCATTTAGATCCCCAATAACCGATACTTTACCATATTCTTGATATTTGCGAATATTATTTTCTAACATCTAAAAGAAACCAATATTATGTGATAAATAATAGACAGAGTTACTCGGTGGTATATATACAAAACAAACATACAGATCATCATCAAAACCAAAGAATGTTTTGCATAATTTTACCCAAATGAAACCAGTGCTATCAGTTTCAATAATAGATATACCTTTTCTATGAATATCTTTATAAAACAGACACACTCCACCATGACCTCTTCTGGACTTGGCACTTTCAGGCCTAGGTACAAAAATAGATTCATACCCATTCAGTGAAAAATTTACCGTATTCTTTTGCCAGGTTTCGTTTAAAAATACAATATCAAAATTTAGAACGAAATTCAAAAAATCCTCATCATCAATACTAGAATTTAAGCCTTCAATATTCCAGGATACGTAAAGTATCACACTTTTCTGCGTTCCCCTATTTGCATGTATTACCGCTGTATAAAATATTGTCAACATACAATTTGTCCCTGACTAAGACAGCCCTTTTCCCTTGTGTCCTGGCTTCGAGCATGACAGGTATAAGTTCTCTGCGGCGGTCTTTCACTTCTTGTGGATACTGCTCGGAAACATTGTAGTTGGTATGCTGTAATTTCACATGTTTGAGAGAGTTTTTAATTGTCATTTTTGACTCCGTGTCAAGCTTGGCGACTATAGGCCTGATCTTGCCTGGAATAAACCTGCCAATTCTATGTGCTCTGATAATGCGAATATTTGATTTGGAGTCACTGATGTGTAAAATCTTTTCACAAAAAGTTAACACTTTATCAGCACAATTTTCATAAGTTGGACTACCATTAGCACTGTCAGTTGTGTTGGTGTTTTGTACTTGGTCACGCGGGTTGTATGAGGGGTCAGATCTTTCAACTCTTGATGATTCAGGGACAGTGGGGTTGGATTCCATGGGAGTGGAACCGGAAGTTGTCTGGTTGGCCGATGACACGGGATTGAACGAGGTACCTAAGTCTGCAGGTGACACGGGATTAAACGATATACCTTCCGGAACACCAAAAAATAATAAGTTATCCCTCATAGAACGACACTTCAAGTCAATGATACTGTCAGAAAAATATTCGTTTGCAGTTTTCAATTTAACATTTGATTCGGTCAACTGATTTATTTCCGACTGCAATTTGGTAATGTTTTGCTGATTTACACTGGTACAGGAATACACTTGATCATATTGTTCGCTCACGAAATTCTGGCTCTTTTCAATAGTGTTGATCTTTAGCTCCATATTATCTAAACGTACCGTTATTTGATCAACACTATGTTGAATTTTAGTCAGCTGACCCAGTTTGGAGTCCATACTTTCTAACCTCTGAAGAATTCCCTGCATCATATCAATGTTCATGTTGGAATTGGGCAATACTGGTGAACTGTGTGGGTTCATGTAATATGGTGATGATCCATATATGGGTGGGTAAGGTGGAACGGGTGGCATTACAAACGCTGGACCAATCTGACCTGTGTTGGCTGGAGATACTTGTGGAAGACCCTGAGAGCCATTAGTATTGGCCGCCATTTTCCTTTTGGGGTCTTTGTTGTCACTGGCCGGTGATGTATTTTCCTTTTTTCGCTTTTTGGTCATCGGAAATACTAATTAAAATTCACATCAGTCATAGTCAATATATCCATTGTTTCAGTAATCCAAACAAATGCACAATATGTTAAATAACCACATACAAAATTCAAATTTGCGATCGTTTATTCAATGTAACGACGAGGTTAATTACAAGTACAAAACAAATGTTTTCATCTTTTTGACTGTACTACGTACATATAGTCGAATACATGAAACATAGCCTCGGCACAGATCGAGATACACGGGACCAGAGGGGAAAAATAATTAATGATAATGTAAAAAAACTGTATCCAAATGTACCTTAGGGATATTTCATATATTTCACTAACAATGGAAAACTGTATCTAATGTACCTCAGGGAAATTTCATATATTTTACAAACAACATATCTTTGATTGTTTGTAGATTAAAATCATATTTCCATACGATAGCATATTCGTAGTCGGTTTTACGATATACTGCATAGTACGAGTCTGAATTCAATTCGATTTTAACATTTAAATCAATATGGAAACCCGTTCATATATCTCATTCCCGAAACAATTCGAATTTGAATAGCGAAATTGCTTGCGAAACAATGTAAGCCAAGCGTAGAACTGACGATCAATCGAACCATATCACATGACCAATCACACACTCACAGTCATGTGATCATCTTTATATGCACCAACAATTCGCACCCACAATTCTGTGCCAATTATTGTTAAGACATACTTTCGGAGCTATACTAACGTAACGCACAGAACTTGAAAATAAATCTTTACAATGCACTCCTAGAGTTGCATAACAAACAAATAGTATCGACATCTTATTCGTTTATTAACTCCTGCTGTTAAGAATCCGGATGATTGGTTTTGGTTATACCCGTGTGCGTGTGACTATATATAGACTGGATAGCTCAAAATATCATAGATGGAATTTGTGTGTGTTTTATGTTTATTTATCGTCGTTACCGGTTGCCCATATGAGCGACGCCTCCTGAAGAGATTAGTCATTTTAGATTGTTGGAGGATAGTGCAATGATACAGACAGAGATCAATTCCAGAGTCTCCTCTGGTTCTGTTACGTGCACGGTGTAAAGCACCGACACGAGACCTCGGATTAACGTCCCTCTGAAAGACTGTTAATTGTATTATGGTCAGACGGGGGATCGAACCTGCGGATGGAATTTGGTGAAACTGTGTGAATCTATGTCGAGGGTTGGTCTAGCAGGATACATTTCACAGAGGGGTCTGTAGTCCAGTGGTAGCACGCTGGACTAGTACTCCAGGGATCGCAGGTTCGATCCCCCGTCTGACCCTACTAAAATTAACAATCTTTCAGATGGGACTTTAAACCGATGTCTCGTGTCGATGTTTTACACCGGGCACATAAAAAACCCAGAGGATACTCTGGAATGGGTCTCTGTCTGTATCATTGCCCTATCCTCCAAAATCTAAAATGACTAATCTCTTCAGGAAGCGTCGCTCATATGGGCAACCGGTTGCGGCGATAAATAAACGTAAAACACACAGGACACATTTTGATTGTTGGAGAAATCGGTAACGGTCTATGTTCAGGGCGGTCAATGAAGTGTCAACTCCAAGTGACTGTTATAGTAAACTACACATGCTTAACTCGACAACGAAGCAAGCATATATATATATAGCTCCAATGGAACACATATACCAGGGTGCTGCTCTAGAATTTGGGGTTAGGAGGGCGTGAAATCGAGCACAGAAGGCTCGAGTCTTGTAGGGGTGTCTGGGTCCCTACCAAATTGTTTTTGAAACCTAGACGGGCTCTGTACACTCTCGTATACTCGGATATGAGGGTTCTGTACACTCTCGTATACTCGGATATCCGGGTTCTGTACACTCTCGTACTCTCGGATATCCGGGTTCTGTACATTCTCGTACTCTCGGATATCCGGGCTCTGTACACTCTCGTATTCTCGGATATCCGGGCTCTGTACACTCTCGTATTCTCGGATATCCGGGCTCTGTACACTCTCGTATACTCGGATATCCAGGTTCTGTAAACTCTCGTATACTCGGATATCCGGGCTATGTACACCCTCGTATACTCGGATATCCGGGCTATGTACACCGTCGTATTCTCGGATATCCGGGCTCTGTACACCCTCGTATACTCGGATATCCGGGCTCTGTACACCCTCGTATTCTCGGATATCCGGGTTCTGTACACCCTCGTATACTCGGATATCCGGGTTCTGTACACCCTCGTATACTCGGATATCCAGGTTCTGTACACTCTCGTATACTCGGATAACCGGGCTATGTACACCCTCGTATACTCGGATATCCGGGCTGTACACCCTCGTATACTCGGATATCCGGTCTCTGTACACCCTCGTATTCTCGGATATCCGGGATCTGTACACCCTCGTATACTCGGATATCCGGGTTCTGTACACCCTCGTATACTCGGATATCCGGGCTATGTACACCCTCGTATACTCGGATATCCGGGCTATGTACACCCTCGTATACTCGGATATCCGGGCTCTGTACACCCTTGTATACTCGGATATCCGGGCTCTGTACACCCTCGTCTACTCGGATATCCGGGTTCTGTACACCCTCGTATACTCGGATATCCGGGTTCTGTACACCCTCGTATACTCGGATATCCGGGTTCTGTACACCCTTGTATACTCGGATATCCGGGCTCTGTACACTCTCGTATACTCGGGTATCCGGGCTATGTACACCCTCGTATACTCGGTTATCCGGGTTCTGTACACTCTCGTATACTCGGATATCCGGGCTGTGTACACCCTCGTATACTCGGATATCCGGGCTCTGTACACCCTCGTATACTCGGATATCCGGTCTCTGTACACCCTCGTATTCTCGGATATCCGGGATCTGTACACCCTCGTATACTCGGATATCCGGGTTCTGTACACCCTCGTATACTCGGATATCCGGGCTATGTACACCCTCGTATACTCGGATATCCGGGCTATGTACACCCTCGTATACTCGGATATCCGGGCTCTGTACACCCTTGTATACTCGGATATCCGGGCTCTGTACACCCTCGTCTACTCGGATATCCGAGTTCTGTACACCCTCGTATACTCGGATATCCGGGTTCTGTACACCCTCGTATACTCGGATATCCGGGTTCTGTAAACCCTTGTATACTCGGATATCCGGGCTCTGTACACTCTCGTATACTCGGGTATCCGGGCTATGTACACCCTCGTATACTCGGTTATCCGGGTTCTGTACACTCTCGTATACTCGGATATCCGGGCTGTGTACACCCTCGTATACTCGGATATCCGAGCTCTGTACACCCTCGTATACTCGGATATCCGGGTTCTGTGCACTCTCGTATACTCGGATATCCGGGCTATGTACACCCTCGTATACTCGGATATCCGGGCCATGTACACCCTCGTATACTCGGATATCCGGGCTATGTACACCCTCGTATACTCGGTTATCCGGGTTCTGTACACTCTCGTATACTCGGATATCCGGGCTGTGTACACCCTCGTATACTCGGATATCCGAGCTCTGTACACCCTCGTATACTCGGATATCCGGACTCTGTACACTCTCGTATACTCGATATCCGGGATATGTACACCCTCGTATACTCGGATATCCGGGCTATGTACACCCTCGTATACTCGGATATCCGGGCTATGTACACCCTCGTATACTCGGATATCCGGGCTCTGTACACCCTCGTATACTCGGATATCCGGGCTATGTACACCCTCGTATACTCGGATATCCGGGTTCTGTACACCCTCGTATACTCGGATATCCGGGCTCTGTACACCCTCGTATACTCGGATATCCGGTCTATGTACACCCTCGTATACTCGGATATCCGGGCTATGTACACCCTCGTATACTCGGATATCCGGGATATGTACACCCTCGTATACTCGGATATCCGAGTTCTGTACACCTCTTATACTCGTATATCCGGGCTATGTACACCCTCGTATACTTGGATATCCGGGTTCTGTACACCCTCATATACTCGGATATCCGCGCGCTGTAAACCCTCGTATACTCGGATATCCGGGCTATGTACACCCTCGTATACTCGGATATCCGGGCTCTGTACACCCTCGTATACTTGGATATCCGGGCTATGTACACCCTCGTATACTCGGATATCCGGGATATGTACACCCTCGTATACTCGGATGTCCGGGCTCCATACACTCTCGTATACTCGGATATCCGGGCTCTGTACACTCTCGTATACTCGGATATCCGGGTTCTGTACACTCTCGTATACTCGGATATCCGGGCTCTGTACACCCTCGTATACTCGGATATCCGGGCTATGTACACTCTCGTATACTCGGATATCCGGGCTCCATACACTCTTGTATACTCGGATATCCGGGCTCTGTACACTCTCGTATTCTCGGATATCCGGGCTCTGTATACCATTGTATACTCGGATATCCGGACTCTGTACACTCTCGTATACTCGATATCCGGGTTCTGTACACCCTCGTATACTCGGATATCCGGGTTCTGTACACTCTCGTATACTCGGATATCCGGGTTCTGTACACCCTCGTATACTCGGATATGCGGGCTCTGTACACTCTCGTATACTCGGATATCCGAGCTCTGTACACCCTCGTATACTCGGATATCCGGACTCTGTACACCCTCGTATACTCGGATATCCGGGTTCTGTACACCCTCGTATACTCGGATATGCGGGCTCTGTACACTCTCGTATACTCGGATATCCGGGCTCTGTACACCCTCGTATACTCCGATATCCGGACTCTGTACACTCTCGTATACTCGGATATCCGGGCTCTGTACACCCTCGTATACTCGGATATCCGAGTTCTGTACACCTTCGTATACTCGGATATGCGGGCTCTGTACACCCTTGTATACTCGGATATCCGGGCTCTGTACACCCTCGTATACTCGGATATCCGGGCTCTGTACACTCTCGTATACTCGGATATCCGGGTTCTGTACACTCTCGTATACTCGGATATCCGGGCTCTGTACACCCTCGTATACTCGGATATCCGGGCTATGTACACTCTCGTATACTCGGATATCCGGGCTCCATACACTCTCGTATACTCGGATATCCGGGCTCTGTACGCTCTCGTATTCTCGGATATCCGGGCTCTGTACACCCTTGTATACTCGGATATCCTGGTTCTGTACACCCTCGTATACTCGGATATCCGGGTTCTGTACACCCTCGTATACTCGGATATGCGGGCTCTGTACACTCTCGTATACTCGGATATCCGGGCTCTGTACACCCTCGTATACTCGGATATGCGGGCTCTGTACACTCTCGTATACTCGGATATCCGGGCTCTGTACACCCTTGTATACTCGGATATCCGGGCTCTGTACACCCTCGTATACTCGGATATCCGGGTTCTGTACCCCCTCGTATTCTCGGATATACGGGCTCTGTACACCCTCGTATACTCGTTTATCCGGGTTCTGTACACCCTCGTATACCCGGATATCCGGGTTCTGTACACCCTCGTATTCTCGGATATCCGGGCTCTGTACACCCTCGTATACTCGGATATCCGGGTTCTGTACACCGTCGTATACTCGGATATCCGGGCTCTGTACACTCTCGTATACTCGTATATCCGGGCTCTGTACACTCTCGTATACTAGGATATCCGAGCTATGTACACTCTCGTATATCCGGGTTCTGTACACTCTCGTATACTCGTATATCCGGGTTCTGTACACTCTCGTATACTCGTATATCCGGGCTCTGTACACTCTCGTATACTCGGATATCCGGGCTCTGTACACTCTCGTATTCTCGGATATCCGGGCTCTGTACACTCTCGTATTCTCGGATATCCGGGTTCTGTACACTCTCGTATTCTCGGATATCCGGGCTATGTACACTCTCGTATACTCGGATATCCGGGTTCTGTACACTCTCGTATACTAGGATATTCAAGCTTAAGGCACTATTGTATACTTGGATATGCATCATTTATACACTCTCCTATACTGGGTTGTAATATCAGGAGAGACAACTCTGACGAGCTTCCAAGTAGAGAGTATTAGTTATGTTTCTTGCTATATACATATACAATGCTTATTAAGGTAACTATGCATATGGACCATTTATATGCTAGCACATTGTTTTGTGCAGCGTTTTTCTTGTAGAAACTAATCACATATATCTACTAGTATGTGTGGCGTCCGTGGTCCAGTGGTAGAGCGTCGGATTTGGAATAGAACGGTCCCTGGTTCGATACTCGGTCAGGCCACGTATGTAGTGTCATTGAGCAAGGCACCTCACACACATTGCTTAGTACTGGTTAATCGCTTAGGTCGGCTAAGCCTGCCCAGGAAAGCATGTCTAAGTCCCCGCGAGGGGTTTGACATTAAAGGAACATACATACATACATATTATTACTTCAGATGTTATGGTACACAGTCTTTAGCACGTTTGAGCATAACCATTGCAATAGTTACTAGATTCTGTGAATGGCTGACTTGAAGCTGATTTCATACTTATGTTCAAGATACCCCTATAAGTCATATCTGCACATTGTTTGTTATATACATTTATTGTCATTAAATGTCTCATTCCCCCTTTTCTACTTTGCTACACAATTTCATATATCATCGGTGTGTGTGTTTTCGTTTATTTATCGTCGGTACCGGTTGCCCGTAAGAGCGACGCCTCCTGAAGAGATTAGTCATTTTAGATTTTTGGAGGATAGTGCAATGATACAGACAGAGACCCATTCAAGAATCTCCTCTGGTCATTTACGTCCACGGTGTAATGCACCGACACGAGACCTCAGTTTAAAGTCCCATCTGAAAGACTGTTAATTTTATTTTGGTTAGACGGGGGATCGAGCCTGCGATCCCTGGATTACCAGTCCAACGTGTTAACCACTGGACTACTGATCCGTCTGTACATATATCATCATATTCCATAACATGTTATATATATAAACTATTATATATATATATATATACAAAATAATTCTGTAACCTTTTTTATCCATTTAGTTAAATCAGTTATTAACATGCATGCATTGTTTACTATATTTATTTGTTAATTCACTGTCTGTTCATTCATTTATATCATGCATACATTATCCTTATGGGCTTTTAAGCCTAATGGAATTGAAAATAAACTATATATCTATATAGTTTCTCTACTGTTCAGCTTTAACATAATATAATTCCAATATGCAGTGTTCACTTATAGTCCTATCATTTGAGTTGTATATATGTTGAGGGGCTCATGGTAGATTAACTTTTATTAAATGAGTTCTCTCGTAAAATAAAGTCTTGCTTTTTATTATTATTATTAAAGTATCATAATTTCCAACCGTTGCGAACTATATTCCATGCCAAATACATGTATATGGAATATATGTGTTTGTTTCAGTGTACGATCGAATTACAGCCTACATCCGTTATGCGATATAAACGTAGTCAGTTATATGTAAAACGATAGTGTCTGAAATGGGACTTTGATCCAACTTCGAGATAACCGGAGAATTTAGTTTATACAAATTTATTTTTAGCTCGATTGCGAAACAAGTTCTTTCAACTTATATTACTCACTCTCGAGACCTCATTCCTGATGGAATCCATCGCCATGAAAGAGAGAGAAGAGGCAATGTGGAATTTAAATGCATTGCCTAAGGGCACACTCGTAACAGCTCCAGCGGGACTCGAACTCCGGGCCTTTCGCATATGAAGTGAACGCTCTTCCACTGCGCTATCACGACATAACCGACTTTGACATAACAGTTGTAGACTGACTATTTCACTGGGTGATCACTGGAAGCAGACCAAGAATGATCATAATAGATTTATATGTTCAGACACATTTTCCTTTTCTTTTATGCTGAGCAGTTTTTCTGGACGAATGGGAATTTATGTGATAAGACTTACTGCCTTGTATTCGTATTATAGGTATTAAAAGTGTCCAATTGTTTTCAGGGTCCTAGTTCCAAGCTTTCACTGGTGTGCGCATAGAAATGCAGGCTTGAGCTGGAAACCAGAACTGGCCAGGTCAATCTATTTACGTAGTTGAAATTCTACAACAATATTTGGTTCCCATAATTATGGTTCCCGGATGTTTCAACTTATTATGTTGGACAGGGTATTCATGTTATTGTCAATATGTTTGAATTTAATTACTAAACTAAGCACTTTATAATTTATATACATTCACTCAATATCCGAGTGTGTATTATGCATAGTGAGTTTTCGATTGTCCTTATATTACATATTTATATGTAATAGTTGTTCTTGTTCTGATAGAAAACGATTCAACCATGCGTGTTATGGTGCTAGGACATGGTGTTTAGAGCCCTAGTTTAGACAATGTCATCTTGAGTCCGGAAACATTCATGTTAGCAAGATTTCAAACTGAAGTGGCTGGGAACCATACACGTAAAACAATGATCTAGTTTAGACACTGACAGCTCGCGGGAAACCATAAACGTAAAACAGTGACCTAGTTTAGACACTGACAGCTCGCGGGAAACCATACACGTAAAACAGTGACCTAGTTTAGACACTGACAGCTCGCGGGAACCATAAACGTAAAACAGTGACCTAGTTTAGACACTGACAGCTCGCGGGAAACCATACACGTAAAACAGTGATCTAGTTTAGACACTGACAGCTCGCGGGAAACCATAAACGTAAAACAGTGATCTAGTTTAGACACTGACAGCTCGCGGGAAACCATAAACGTAAAACAGTGACCTAGTTTAGACACTGACAGCTCGCGGGAAACCATAAACGTAAAACAGTGACCTAGTTTAGACACTGACAGCTCGCGGGAAACCATACACGTAAAACAGTGATCTAGTTTAGACACTGACAGCTCGCGGGAAACCATAAACGTAAAACAGTGATCTAGTTTAGACACTGACAGCTCGCGGGAAACCATAAACGTAAAACAGTGACCTAGTTTAGACACTGACAGCTCGCGGGAAACCATAAACGTAAAACAGTGACCTAGTTTAGACACTGACAGCTCGCGGGAAACCATACACGTAAAACAGTGACCTAGTTTAGACACTGACAGCTCGCGGGAAACCATACACGTAAAACAGTGATCTAGTTTAGACACTGACAGCTCGCGGGAAACCATACACGTAAAACAGTGACCTAGTTTAGACACTGACAGCTCGCGGGAAACCATACACGTAAAACAGTGATCTAGTTTAGACACTGACAGCTCGCGGGAAACCATAAACGTAAAACAGTGATCTAGTTTAGACACTGACAGCTCGCTGGAAACCATAAACGTAAAACAGTGACCTAGTTTAGACACTGACAGCTCGCGGGAAACCATAAACGTAAAACAGTAACCTAGTTTAGACACTGACAGCTCGCGGGAAACCATAAACGTAAAACAGTGACCTAGTTTAGACACTGACAGCTCGCGGGAAACCATAAACGTAAAACAGTGAGACTAAAAGATGTCATTCCGCTATTATTTCACTATTATAACACTTTTATTTCACTGATAGATTTCATATTGATTTCCATAGTTTTTACTGGACATTCAATACAATGCAATCATAAATCCAATGAGAGACATCGGTCAGTTACTGCCCCTGCCTCTGAAGTTGTTTCCTCTGTAAAAACAAAGGATTCCAACTGAAAGGACCGCAATACATTTAGAGATAAATCGGACTTTGTCTCCCAAGGGAGGTAATAAAAAAGCCAGTGAGGTCCCTCATTGATACAACTTAAGGTGATTTGCAATTGCTTTGGTCGGTTTTCGTGCTTCGTTGTACGGGCATTCGCGTGGCAAAGCTGGCCGGCTGTACCGAATAGCATGGGCACTACACATAAGCAACAATGTCATATAATATATATATATATATTAGGGATGGCAATGAATAGCGATTTCGGTATTCGAATATTCGGTAGGTAAGATATTTATTTACACCTCCTCGGGCGATTTCTTTTGTATTTTAACTTTGTACGGTTTTATGATATATTGAAAAGAAAACAACATATCTGATTTTATGACAGTTTATTTAAATTTTGCAAATATATTTTTGTTTTCGCCCGAATATTCGGCCGCTTAAGGTAATATTCGAATATTTGTATATTCGTTCATCCCTAATATATATATATTATCTGCAATTGGTAATAATTGTGTAGTCTCATATAACATTGAATTGTGTTGTAGAACAAATTAAGTTAGTTATGTTCTGTTTGTTCACATATTTCAGACACATTTACAGAATATGTGCTATGCTCACCGTGACAGATGAGAGACATTAATTGTGACAGATGGTGGTTCATGAGAGACATTAAGCATTTATTCAAATTATATCTCCAAGCTACCAGTTACACATTCATCAAATTGTGCCGACCCAATTTTTATTTTAAGTCTAAACCTATTTTTAAATTTATTTTACAACGGTTGCGAAGCATGTTTTAACAACTTATATTAATCACCCTCGTTGGCGCGGATGAAAGCGTAAATGTTGTCATTCGTGTGGGAGGAAATCGGAGTACCCGGAGAAAACCCACCTGCTGTCCGATATGGTGACCGCTTGTCCTAGCCATGGTACCAGTCTGTCGATTTTTCACTTTTTAACTTCTGGCAAAATTGTTGATATCACCAGAAACTCAATACGGCCCAATTAATAGTCTCGGTGTTAAAATATATTTATTTGACTGACCAGGCAGAATATATCGACGCCTGTTCCCAGGCTAACCGTTCCTCTGACCGGCTCTCAAACATGTCACACACACTGTCACGCACACCTTTCAAAATTGTACAAAAACTAATCCAATCACGGGTAATCTACAAATGCACAAACTATGCTGCTGGTTTGAAATACCATCTCAGGGACAGGTTATATTTTGACAATTGTAATTGGATGTTAGTCAGTCGGACGCGATCAGGCTATACTCGAACGCTTGATCTCCTTTCCATTATTATTCTATTATTGTTTGTAGTTTTACTTTTTACCAGATTTCACGATATGTTTTTATGGTCTGTAAATATAATAAAAGCAAACAATGGCACGAGTAGATTTAATACAGCCTGAATCACGTATATAAGATGAGAAAAAACAACAACATTATTTTATTTTATTTATAGCTTTCCGTGAATAAGCGGACGGTGATATATGTAAACTAATTATTAGTATAATGTGTAGTATTTCAAACGCCTCTTTGAACGTTATCAAGATGTAAGAAACAGCATTGAAATACGAAAATACATTTCAATAAAATGATAATAAATACTTTGATTGATCATTGCACTGTGTATCTGTTGACAAGCGAATATTTAATATCTAGTCAATGAAATAGAACTGTGAAGCGGTAATAAATGAGGTTTTATAAGTGTTTCCATTCTCGTGTGTCAACGCACAGACACGTAAACACTCCAAAAAAACACACAATTGGATTATTAAATATTATAGCAAAAATATGGAACTTGATGATAAAATGCTTAATCAATCACTACCTGTAAACAATGTCGGTAAGCTATTTAGATCGACTGTATATTGGTCAAAATTTCAACGACAGAAGGAGAAAGTTCGGATGCCAAAGGTTGCAACGTATGTGAACCAGGTAATGTCCATTCTTGTATCATGTTTCTATAGCAACGTACCATGACGTGATTTTTTAAAGTACCAATTCGGGTTTTATAGGAACTCGTTTCAGATTTTTACGGGAACAATTATTAGGATTTCTCGGCTTAAGGGTTACCCCCCTTAGCCAATTAACATAATAATCGCACAGAAAAGATTTAGGTCAGACACAGCTATTGCAATTTCCATAGACCACCATTATATCAGTGCCATTACTTTCCCCCAAATATAGTTTGGCACACAATACAGTAGTTTTGAACAGACTGGCCTTTGAACCACAGGTAAATGTTAAATTTCAATGGGGTTGACCAATTGTGTTTTTGAAAATTTCCAACTAAAGGAGTGGTTACAGTGTATACAAGTCAGCGACCTTACCTACTCTGAAGGTAATTTGGTGGTGAATGTTGCACTGACACCTGCATTTATAATATGGTGTTTATTTGTCACCAAATAGTATGCAAATATTCTAAAATATTCCAAAATGCAGCTCATATATTGTATTTTAATATTTAGAAGTCATTTTCACTATTTGTGGCAATACCTACTCAGCCAATCAGTTCATGTATCATAACTCTTAACGGCTTCCCTACACCTTTTCAACCAATCCCAGACCACTATATCAATAACATCGTCTGACATATCAATACAAACTATCAGATTAAGAACATATGCGACGTTACAGACGAATCTGTAGTCCAGTGGTAACACGCTGGACTGGTAATCCAGGGATCGCAGGTTCGATCCCCCGTCTGACTCTAATAAAATTAACAGTCTTTCAGTCTTTCAGATGGGACTTTAAACCGAGGTCTCGTGTCGGTGCTTTGCACCGTGCACGTAAAAGAACCAGAGGAGTCTCTGGAATGGGTCTCTGTCTGTAGCATTGCACTATCCTCCAACAATCTAAAATGACTAATCTTTTCAGGAGGCGTCGCTCATATGGGCAACCGGTAGCGACGATAAATAAACGTAAAACACACACATATGCGACGTTGTTCAATCCTAGAACTCTCACATCCCTGATTGGTCGTTCAATTAACCCGGAACGGTCAAGTACATTTGTTTTCTAATTTAAATTTATTTAACGTCGCTACCGGTTTCCCATTTGAGCGACTGGCAGTTTACCTAACACCACCTTTCCTGGGCAGGCTCCAGCGGTTAACCAGTACTTGGGTGCACCAACCTCCGTAAGAATTCCTATACATAAACTCACTCAATTTCTAATTATTCCATCAATGTAAGATAAATACAAAGTCTCATTACATATTATTTAATGTCCGTATTTCAAAGGCTTTATAAATAAATACAATCAATTTTCTAATTATTTCATTATTACCACGCGTAAATAGTTCTTTTACACGATGAAAACAATATAACAGGTTGTGTGTGTGTTTTAAGTTTATTTATCGTCGCTACCGGTTGTCCATATGAGCGCTGTCTCCTGAAGAAATTAGTCATTTTATATGTTTGGAGGCTAGTGCAATGATACAGACAGAGACCCTTTTACGTGCACGGTGTACAGCACCGATACGAGACCTCGGTTTAAAGTCCCATTTGAAAGACTGTTAATTTTATTAGGGTCAGACGGGGGACCGAACCTTCGACAGGTTGTGGTGAGGGTCCAATAGAATATATTAGGTTGTGCAGAGCAAATTGGGTGCCATTCACAGTGGAACAATTCCCATCTGAAAGACTGTTAATTTTATTAGGGTCAGACGGGAGATCGAACCTTCGACAGGTTGTGGTGGGGGTGAATAGAATATATTAGGTTGTGCAGAGCAAATTGTGCGCCATTCACAGTGGAACAAATCCGCACAAAGGCAAACGCAGTTTGTTTCACACACAAGTAGCATTGTCAAGAGCCATATATTTCGGATTAATTTATGACGTTATGATTTAGAAATAAATGGCCAACTATTGTGTGATGTCTATCAGTTCGTTGTCAATATAAACTCATAACGACGTTCAAATACTTTGATAATTTAATTTTGGATAGCAAGGTGTATACTAATAGAGCGCTTGTTCCTTCATTTCATTTAATCGAAGATTAATAATAGCCCTCGATATTTCAATTAAGCGTAAAATTGAAGTTCAATAGTTGGTGTCAGATTTACATCGAATTCACGTGTGTATATAGATATAAACAGAGCATTTGATCGCGATACGTTTTTCTTTCTGCTCCAATAACACGAGTTTATTTATCATTTCTCCATAGAAATCTGCAAATCTGACAACTGCCTTTATTCGCCATAAACCCATGAGTGTGGAGAAATGTTAAGACATTCTATTGAGTATATTTTAGTGACATATTCAACGTCTCCCTGGCCCAAAAAGGAATACAGTCAAACCTGTGTTAGTGGTCACCTCTATTAAGCAGCCAACCTGCATTAAGCAACCAGTTTCCAGATTCCCAATATCTTGTTTTGCTATACATTTTACTTCTATTAAGCAGCCACCTGTGCTAAGCAGCCCCTTTCTGTGAGTCCCTTGGCTGGCTGCTTAAGACAGGTTTGACTGTACTGTTATTATAGCATTTGCATGAATAGGCAGGCAGATATTTAGATGCATGGCACTTCAAATAATCCACCTATGTAGGTTGGAATGTCACTTGGGTGTGTGTGTTTTTTACGTTTATTTATCGTCGCTACCGGTTGCCCATATGAGCGACGCCTCCTGAAGAGATTAGTTATTTTAGATTTTGGAGGATAGTGCATGATACAGACAGAGACCAATTCCAGAATCTCCTCTGGTTCTTTTACGTACACGGCGTAAAGCACCGACCGACACGAGACCTCGGTTTAACGTCCCATCTGAAAGACTATTAATTTTATTAGGGTCAGACGGGGGATCGATCCTGCGATCTCTGGATTACCAGTCCAGCGTGTTACCACTGGACTACAGATCCGTCTGTAAACTGGAGGTGTCGAACTTGATTCATATGATAAAGCGAAGCAATCCAGCTTCTTTGCGGAAGGTCGGTTGGTAGGATAGAGTTGCATAACTCTTATAACTATTTTAAAAGATCCAATACCTCAGCAACAAGGGGAAATTAGATGACATTGTATAAACCAACTATCCACTAAGCCCTACTGTTACGTCCAAAACTATATCAGCATTAGAATCGTGAATTCCTGGAATGACCTGGCAGAGAGGGTAATTTCTGCAAACTCGGTCGACACATTCAAATCCATATCAAGCCTCGAGGTTAAAAAGCTTTTCTCCTATTTCAAACTCAGTCTCAAGCTTCTGATTGGTTTAGCTGGCAGTAAAACTCAACCAATTAAATCATTTGAGCTTGAGTTTGAGTTCTGAGAAAAGTATTATAATCTCGTGCAATGACCTCCACTGGAATGTAACAAACAAAGATGGGACACAAGACGGCCAGCCGAAATATTAAATTCCAATAAAAAATGTATATGTTATGTGGACGTCGTCACGTAACGCTGTGGTAACACGTTAGCTTCAGCTAAGCGAGACCAGGAATTCGCGTCCAGCTGTAATCTTTACGATTGTGCTCTTAGACAAGGTGCCGACCCGGGTTATTGTTCGTCGGGCTATAATAAAAGATCCAATTCACAATTTAAATTTTACGAAAAGTTTAATTCTTATTTATTTAACCTGGTTCAGATTCTGGATTAGCGTAATGCAGCCAGACTATCGGGGTATATATTAGCTAGTGCTGGATTCGAACGCACACCTAACCAGATTGGGTAGCCAATGGGTGAATTTTGAAACACCCACCTATCCAGGTTGGGCAGCCAATGGGTGAATTTTGAATATTCATGGACCCAGAATGCACATGACACGCTTAGTATTATCCAAATATGCAACAGAACAAACAATTAAGGTTTATACTGCTTGACACTAATCTCCTGTCATCATATTGCACAGACGAGTAATATAGATGTTGCATACTAACTATCTAGTGTGAATTGCAGTAATTATCTGTGTAAAGATATTAAGTAGTTGATGTGCTTAATTGTAACGAACACAATTTCTGAATTATAAATGTATAAACTCTTCGAAATTTAGTAAGGTTGAAAACGGTTACTTATTGCATTGTAGTTATGTAATTGAAGTCTCTATAAATAAATTGACTCCCTTATTGTATATACAACATGTACATCTACTAGGAATGAACAGGCTATCAATTTGAGCTTGATAGCAAAGGCCCTTAAATTCCCCATTGCCTCTCTCTATCTGGGTGCGTTACGACGAGACTGAGTGTCAATAAAAGCCCATTTACATATAATACTCATACGAGTGTACTGCAGTATATCTGCTATGTATACTTATTGCGGGGGCGGGGGGATGGGTCATCCGGGGCCGAGTGGTAAAGATAGTTGACTTCAAATCACTGGCCCCTATCGTTGTACGTTCGATTCCCACTGGTGGTGTCGAATTATCATATGGAGGAAGTTATCTACCTGACTTGCTGAATGTTCTACCATGCTGTCAGTGTAGTTGGAGGGTAAACAGAGGTCTTGCTCCTTCAATGACTTGCTGAATGTTCTACCAGGCTACCAGTGTAGTTGGAGGGTAAACAGAGGTCTTGCTCCTCCAATAACTTGCTGAATGTTCTACCAGGCTACCAGTGTAGTTGGAGGGTAAACAGAGGTCTTGCTCCACCAATGACTTGCTGAATGTTCTACCATGCTGTCAGTGTAGTTGGAGGGTAAACAGAGGTCTTGTTCCTCCAATAACTTGCTGAATGTTCTACCATGCTGTCAGTGTAGTTGGAGGGTAAACAGAGGTCTTGCTCCACCAATGACTTGCTGAATGTTCTACCATGCTGTCAGTGTAGTTGGAGGGTAAACAGGGGTTTTGCTCCTCCAATGACTTGCTGAATGTTCTACCATGCTGTCAGTGTAGTTGGAGGGTAAACAGAGGTCTTGCTCCTCCAATGACTTGCTGAATGTTCTACCATGCTGTCAGTGTAGTTGGAGGGTAAACAGAGGTCTTGCTCCTCCAATGACTTGCTGAATGTTCTACCATGCTGTCAGTGTAGTTGGAGGGTAAACAGAGGTCTTGCTCCTCCAATGACTTGCTGAATGTTCTACCATGCTGTCAGTGTAGTTGGAGGGTAAACAGAGGTCTTGCTCCTCCAATGACTTGCTGAATGTTCTACCATGCTGTCAGTGTAGTTGGAGGGTAAACAGAGGTCTTGCTCCTCCAATGACTTGCTGAATGTTCTACCATGCTGTCAGTGTAGTTGGAGGGTAAACAGAGGTCTTGCTCCTCCAATGACTTGCTGAATGTTCTACCATGCTGTCAGTGTAGTTGGAGGGTAAACAGAGGTCTTGCTCCTCCAATGACTTGCTGAATGTTCTACCATGCTGTCAGTGTAGTTGGAGGGTAAACAGAGGTCTTGCTCCTCCAATGACTTGCTGAATGTTCTACCATGCTGTCAGTGTAGTTGGAGGGTAAACAGAGGTCTTGCTCCTCCAATGACTTGCTGAATGTTCTACCATGCTGTCAGTGTAGTTGGAGGGTAAACAGAGGTCTTGCTCCTCCAATGACTTGCTGAATGTTCTACCATGCTGTCAGTGTAGTTGGAGGGTAAACAGGGGTCTTGCTCCTCCAATAACAGTTGGAGAGCCGTCATAGGACATTAAAAACCAAGATTCCATATGTGCGATATGCGTAAGTGTATGCGATGTGCGAATGCGTAAACTACTTAACATTGCCCCGAGTTAGTTTATACAAATTTATTTTAGTTCGATTGCGAAACAAGTTCTTGCAACTTATATTAATCACTCTCGAGACCACATTCCTGATGGAATCCATCGCCACGAGGGAGAGAGAAGAGGCAACGTGGAAATTAAATGCCTTGCCTAAGGGCACAATCGTAACGGCTCCAGCGGAGCTCGAACTCCGGACTTTTCGCACCTGGAGCGAACGCGCATCCACTGCGCTATCACGACATCCACATGCCCCGAGTTGGCGCCCAGCTGTAACCATTACCAATGTGCCCTTAGACAAGGCATTTAAATGAATGATTGCCTCTTCTATCTCCCTCGTGACGATTGTTTCCATCAGGAAAGAGGTCTCTCGAGTGATTAATATCAAGTTATAACTTGCTTCACAATCGAGCTAAAATAAATTTGTATAAACTAATGTGTAATGCGATTTATGTGTTCAGTCTTTCATGATTACGATTTGGAACTTCTTCATCTGATTTATTAGCCTGGGTTCCAGTCTGTCTATTTTTCACTGTTTAATTTCTGGCAAAATGACAGCCTGGGGAAACTGGATTTCAGATCGCAGCGCCATCTACTTACACCCACTTTTATGAGGGTGTATATTTGAAGAACGACAACTCTTCTCAACAAGATAATATCGCTAAATATAGAAACGGATATGATCATAAACTTAATACGGCCCAATTAATAGTATCGGTGTTAAAATATATTTATTTGACTGACAAGGCAAAATATATCGACGCCTGTTCCCAGGCTACTGACTTATGCACAACAGGACATATGGAATCTTCACAATCATGCCATAACATGCTCGTCCATTTCTTATCGCATTCTCATATCGCCTATATACGGAATCTTACTTGCTTAAAGCGACATTACATAGCAGAAAGCAAATAAAATGCATTTTTCACGTATAAATTCTTCCGAATACATTCTGACACTAACATTGAATCAATAAACGTCTACAAACTTTCAAATTTCAAAATAGGATTTCATATAACGGTCATCCATGCTCCTGAATTGACGTTTGTTTGTCATCGTAGTCAATACTAAACGCGAGATAATGTCGTTTAGAGATAATTTAGCTAAGATGTGTCTCCAAAAAAATGTGCATAGGCACAACTGTGGGAGAACACTGTATATGTACCATAAATCGTGTTATTCAGAATACACGAGTTGTATTACGCATGGATGACCGCCCTATTACATTATTTTGTTATGTCAACAAACCGCGTATACGACGTTTGTTTATTAGTTGAAATACTTAGATTTTGAGGCAAATATTTGAAAAATATTTATACCATACAATAGGAAAGTACATTCTGTAGAAATTTGCGTTTTCACTGATATAATGTCGCTTTACGCTGTCGGTGGGACTTTAAAGGGTAACGAATCGAGAAGTAAACGCATGCGCACACGATCGTGCCACTGGACATGCATTATTTAGACTCCCGTAATGATTATACCTGGAACAATAGTACAATAAATCATAGTATTTAGTTGCGATACGTGTTTAGAAAATACACGCGCAATATTATGGATGGAAATATTACGATTACAGTTCAATATCTAGGGTTACAAACCAGTTATTATTAAGCGATAAACTTTTCAGACTGAAAATATTGACATTAATAATTCGTTAGGATGAAAAATCAAAACATATTTACAACTGCAAATATGCCCGTTCATGGTTGTTAGGAATCTCATTTGGTGTTAGTGAGCGTTCCTGGATATTAGGAGCTTAACGTGGCATTCTTTGTCATAGATAACAAGGACATGGTGTATATATATGATGAGACGAAGGATTTATGAAAATACTTAACTTTATCAATATCCATACGGTGCAGATTTTGACAACCAATTATAAACGATGATATGTTGGGATATATACGATGATATGGACAGAAATAGTGGCATATAGATTTAGATTTCAATTGTTGAGAACACGGAATAGAAAGTATACTATTTCGCATGTAGTTGTTTGACTTGGATTGAGTAAAACGTAGGGGGAGATATTTGAACTATAAAACATTAACATAATATTATTCCAGTTCATCGCAGTTTATAAGAGGGGTGTACAATTGCGCAGCTATACGAGGGTGTACACGTATGATGGCATTATTAACGATTAGATATTCGGAAGAGCAATGTTCACTCTCTGAATGCTGGGTAAATAAAGGCTATAAATAGTTCGCATAATTGTAGCAGACGACAATTCTTTAATGTGTTTTTCTTATTTGTTGCTGAAAACTAAAAGAGTTAATAATACATTCTTCAGAATAATTTATACAACGATATACATCAGTTGCCCAGGAATTTATACAACGAGGTAAATTAGTTGCGTAGGAATATATACAACGAAGTAAATTAGTTGCGTATGAATATATACAACTAGGTAAATTAGTTGCGTAGGAATATATAAAACGATATACATCAGCTGCCGAAGAATTAAAGTTATTTGCACTTTTTAATCAATGAGAATATGTGGCAAGCTGATCGCTACAGGAGAACCGGGAAATGCATGAAGTTGCGCGTGCACAGGAGGCACGTGCGTATTCCTGTGGTCAATTATTACGACGAAGAGGTTTGTGTTATTTTGTACATTGATATGAAATGTATGTATGTATGTTCCATTAATGGCAAACCCCTTAAGGAGTTTCCTAAAAATATAAACATGTACACCCCTTAATGCCCCCATGCTATGTAGAACAAGAGATACGTATATACATACTACCATATATACTGATAATGTTTGTCTTCTATGAGAGACATCTCTAATTTTCTATTACCTCCCTTGGCAGAAAAAGTCTGATTTATTCCAATATGTGAATAGGTTTTTACTGTTGGTCCCTAAACAGATGTTGCTGTATGATAATGTCATTTTATCCAAATCGTGTTAATTAACTCATAACTTTCTGTTATAAATAATTACCCATTGTACATACTGTATGCGATCTGTAGAGATAGAGTAATTTAATAATCACAAGAAGCGATAGTAGAACAAAATTGTTAGCATTTTGTGCAAAGGAAACAACGATAAAAACAAAGGAATAGGACCTATCTACTTTTAGGGAGTATTCAGGGGCAGTAACTGACCGATGTCCCTCAATGCGGTTACACAAATGTAAATTTTATGTTCGATATTAGAATGTGCTAACATTATTATTGCATTTTATATTCGATATTAGAATGTGCTAACATTATTATTGCATTTTATATTCGATATTAGAATGTGCTAACATTATTATTGCATTCTATATTCGATATTAGAATGTGCTAACATTATTATTGCATTCTATATTCGATATTAGAATGTGCTAACATTATTATTGCATTCTATATTCGATATTAGAATGTGCTAACATTATTATTGCATTTATATTCGATATTAGAATGTGCTACTTATTATTGCATTTTATATTCGATATTAGAATGTGCTAACTTATTATTGCATTCTATATTCGATATTAGAATGTGCTAACATTATTATTGCATTCTATCTTCGATATTAGAATGTGCTAACATTATTATTGCATTCTATATTCGATATTAGAATGTGCTAACTTTATTATTGCATTTTATATTCGATATTAGAATGTGCTAACTTTATTATTGCATTTTATATTCGATATTAGAATGTGCTAACTTTATTATTGCATTTTATATTCGAGAATGTTCTTTGATATAACACTGACCATCATGATTGTAAAATGTTTATATATATATATATATATATATATATATATATATATATATATATGTGTATGTGAGGCATATTGCATATTGATTGTGTTCATATAAATCTGTACAGTCTACATCCGTTATGTCGAATTCCGTCGGACCAAACAAAATACTTCGACATAGACGAAGTTTGACTTAACTAAATTCGATATAAACAGATCCAGTTATATAAAAAAATGATAATGTCTGAAACAGGACTTTGATCCGACTTCGAGATAACCTGAGAATTCGACATAGCCGACTTTGACTTAACGGATGTAGACTGTTTTTCATTCATATGTAAGTATTTGCGACATACACACAGATACGCCCCTTGAAGTCGTTGAACCGGAACCGGAACACAACATTGAAAGGCTTCTTTGTTTCTGACATTTGGAATACTACGAATGTCACAGTTCAAAATGTCATTCGCGTCTTCATTACGTTCAGTGAGAATTATTCTCAAAAAGTGGAAAATACCATCGAAATAAACTTTTAAAGTATTGAAACTGCATTTATTCTAATTAACATCTAAATACGGTGTGGCGTCCGTGGTCCAGTGGTAGAGCATCGGATTTGGAATCGAACGGTCCCGGGTTCGATACTCGGTCAGGCCACGTATGTAGTGCCATTGAGCAAGGCACCTCTCACACATTGCTTAGTACTGGTTAACCACTTAGGTCGGCTAAGCCTGCCCAGAAAAACATGTCTAGGTCCCCGCAAGGGGTTTGATATTAAAGGAACATACATACATACAATATGTCACACATGTAATGGTATACAAAGCAATGAAACACTTACTATATATAGCAAACATATAAATATGTCACACATGTAATGGTATACAAAGCAATGAAACACTTACTATATATAGCAAACATCTAAATATGTCACACATGTAATGGTATACAAAGCAATGAAACACGTATTATTTAAAGCAAACATCTAAATATGTCACACATGTAATGGTATACAAAGCAATGAAACACGTATTATTTATAGCAAACATCTAAATATGTCACACATGTAATGGTATACAAAGCAGTAACACACTTACTATATATAGCAAACATCTAAATATGTCACACATGTAATGGTATACAAAGCAATGAAACACGTACTATATATAGCAAACATATAAATATGTCCATTGTAAGCTTAGGTTAATAATTAATATGTAACATAAATATTAGTCACGACAGATCAAGGGCAAAGGTTCATAAATGCAGGTTACATTAGTACGGAAACGTGGAATTCAATGTCATTATTTACATTGCATTAAATACGTATGTACTAGGGGAACAACACTCTCTAAGCTTGTGAATTGCCATGGGTCAATATAGTCGTTATGTTTGAATAAATATTTCGAAATAATTCCAAATGTGTTTGGGAAAGTAGGAGAAAATGAACAGCCGTTGTAACTCGATATTTTTATATTTTATAAATGACTATTCTCCCCTGATTACTATGTGACAATTTCAATCATGTGTCATCGTTAATCTTTCAGCTTCGATTAGGATGTAGCTCGCTAAATCACGATTTACATAGAAAAAATATTGTCAATTCACCATTATGCTTGTGCAACTCCTTTGAGACTGTTTCACATTACATTTTTCATTGCCCCATGTTTAATACACACATGCAACAATATCTTTCAAATCTACCATGTGCTCCTACTATCAATAATTTACTATATGGGGATGAACACCTATCACTAGAACAAAATACATGTATGTTTCTGAGTGTCCATAGCTACATATCATCCACAAAGCGTTTCGAGGCATCGTAAGGCCTCCAGGGACGCGCTGACTGACCTGTTGATCGGTCAGTGGTTTCGATGTTTGAATGATTATTAAGTATTTTCAAGTCCAACTGTCCCTTCTTAGAACAGTACTTCTTGCATAAATGTATATAGAATATCCGCCTCAAGTTACACTATGCATATTTTAGTATTATTCTGTATACCTACCGAACACGTTGCTCAAATATTGATTATGTACATTTCCATTGGAGAGGAATTAATATAAGTTTTCTGAAAACTTGTTTTCCAATCCAAACCATTCACAATTTATGTAATTTGTAACATTTTTTGTGTTATACATGTACATTTATTGGAATAAATACTGTTCAAACGAATCTTTACATACGTCCGAAGATTGAAATCACGTTGTCATTCAAATATAGGAAATGTTGTTATGAAGAATTTCAATTTAGACGTAAACACATGATGTATAATTCGGAACTGCTCTTGACAGAAACGACAATATACACAACATGTCACACAACGCAACACTTTATATCACTTATTGGGCCTTCGTGGCAGCGTGGTCACGGTCGTTGTCTTCAAATCACTTGCTCATCACCGCTGATGGTTCGGATATAGACGGATCGGTAGTCCAGTGGTAACACGCTGGACTGGTAATCCAGGGATCGCAGGTTCGTTTCCCCGTCTGACCATAATAAAATTAACAGTCTTTCAGATAGGACGTTAAACCGAGGTCTCGTGTCGGTGCGTTACATCGTGCACGTAAAAGAACCAGAGGAGACTCAGGAATGGGTCTCTGTCTGTATCATTGCATTATCCTCCAACAATCTAAAATGACTAATCTCTGAAGGAGGCGTCGCTCATATGGGCAACCGGTAGCGACTATAAATAAACATAAAACACACATTGTTCGGATCTCATCGTGAGTGTCGAATTATTTCATGTTAGAAGATGTGGGTGAAGTTAGCAGTGAGCAGTGTACTGCCAGTGTACTGCTGTACTGCTGGCAGTGAGCAGTGTACTGCTGGCAGTGAGCAGTGTACTGCTGTACTGCTAGCAGTGAGCAGTGAGTAGTGTAATCCAGCAGTGAGTTATGTATTCTAGTAGTGAATGATGTGTATATGCCAAATTTCGAAAAATAAATAAATAAAAATAATAAAAAATGTTTTTTTATTTTTTTACTGCCAGTGTACTGCTGGCAGTGAGCAGTGTACTGCTGTACTGCTAGCAGTGAGCAGTGAGTAGTGTAATCCAGCAGCGGGTAGTGTAATCCAGCAGTGAGTGGTGTATTCTAGTAGTGTATGATGTGCAAATGCAAATTTTCGAAAAAAAATAAAAAAAATTCTATCATTTTCCGTACTTGCTTTTCTGGCAGTGAGCAGTGGGGAATGTACGAGTAGTGTATTCCAGCAGTGGGTAGTGTACTCCAGCAGTGAGTGGTGTATTCTAGTAGTGTATGATGTGCAAATGAAAATTTTCGAAAAATAATAATAAAAAAACATTCTATCTTTTTCCGTACTTGCCTTTCGTCTTCTGATTCTAAGTCTTTATAAACTTGTGATTGTATGTCTGTTTTTCTAGTGATGAATTCTGGGCTATATCCCTCGTTGCTGCTGACTTTTTTGTAGTGTTTAGCTAACACATTTGCTTGTTCTAAATGATCGGTCACGCATATGCTATTTGCTTTGAAAATCGTTGCCGTTGTTGGTGCTCTCCCTTTTATTTTTTTTACAAAGTCCCATAACTCCTTAGAGTTTGTTTTGTGAGTTATGCTTGAACAACTGTCACTTTTAGCCTTTTGTATACTATTTTTTGCATCTTGTCTAGCCTGGTGCCATAATTCCTTTTTAATTGGGGTTTTGTCTTTTTTGAAAATCTTGCGTAATTTTTCTCTTTTCTTGATGATGTTTGTGCATGTTAGGGTCCACCAGTTGTGTATTTTCTTGATGATGTTTGTGCATGTTAGGGTCCACCAGTTGTGTATTTTTCGCCTTTTTACTGTTTTGGGTTTACTTTTTGGTATTGTTTTGCTTAGTATGTTATTTAATTTATTTAAGAACATGTCAAAATTATATGTTATAGTTTGTTCTGTTATATTGTAGTTTAATTCAGTTTTGCACACTTCTTTAAAGTGTGACCATTGTTCTAGTGTGGCCTTGTTGATTTTCCATTTTTCTGGTATTTTTATACTTTGTTCTATATAGTTTGTTGCTATGGTCGTAATTATTGGTAAATGATCACTGCCTAGTGTGTTGTCTATGACATTAAACTCTGCAAATGGGTGTAGGTGTGAAGAGATTATTGATAGGTCTAAGGTAGCATCGCTTTGTGATTGATGATCACTTAATCTTGTGACTTGACCATCATTTATGCAATTTAGGTTATTTTCGTGCATGAAATCTAGCAAGTCCCAGGCCTCGGTGTCACACCGTAGATCGCTTAGGGGGTTCCATAGAGTGTGTTTTAGATTAAAGTCTCCTGTTATAATTGTGTTCTTTCCAAGGTTGTTAAATATTGTTTCGAACGTTTTTCTGGTGTTACCAGTATGTTTATTTACATAATAATTATATATTGTAATCGGGTCTTTTTGTCCGAAAAGTGTGATTGCTATGGCTTCTGCCTCTTTATACGGGTTTATTTGTTTTTCTGTGAATGGTAGATTATTCCTGACGTAAATACACAATCCTCCTGCCGCATTAGTTATCGTTTTCTTGTTTATTGGTTTTTGATAGCCCTTAAATCTAAATGGTTCTTTTTTGTCCGATAGCTTTGTTTCTTGGATGCAAATTACATCATATTTTGTAGGAGAGTTATCTATAAAGTTCTGAAGTTGATTGCATTTGATGGAATGGTTTGTTTTCATGCCTCTAATGTTCCACGATATGACACTGAGATGTTTCTGGTTTTTATTGTTCCCACTGATATCATGGTTATGCATTATTAATTATTGGTTTGTTTGTATGATTTAATTTCTTATTATATACTTAATGATGACGATATTTGTCTAGTATCTGTATCTATTACCATTGTATACCGGCATTCCCATGTGTGCCCTCTGGTAATTAGTCATCGTATGCGGATGATAAAATCCGTAATTGAATCTGTGTGGGAAGTAGTGTGGTTCTCTCCATTGCTGTCTGTTTATATTGTTATAAGGTCTGTTAGAGTTATTGATGTACCTGGGTGCCGTTTTGGGTATTTGAGTGGGTGGTTGTGTGGGTGTTGCAAAGCTTATCAGAGCTTAATATGTTATTTGTGATAAGCTTTTATAACCGACTATATAACAACATGTGGATATGAATAACAAGAGTAAAACAGCTATGGGAAATAAAAATTTGAATTAAATTAGACACTATGCTAAAACAGAACATGCTTATTTAGTCGAACAGTAAAATTAGAGATAAGATGAACATAAAAAGCTACATAATAAAAGAATAAGACAACAGCCATGCAGGCAACTAAGATGATTTATAAAAGAAAACTAAACTAAAAATGCAATCTAAACTATAGCTGAAATGAACTCCATGCTGATCCTTTACTGTGGGACCCATTACCTGGTATAGCATACTACACACTTACTCCATGCTGATCCTTCACTGTGGGACCCATTACCTGGTATAGCATACTACACACTTACTCCATGCTGATCCTTCACTGTGGACCCATTACCTGGTATAGCATACTACACACTTACTCCATGCTGATCCTTCACTGTGGCTGGTATAGCATACTACATTTGTGTTTGGTTGTACTACTTACTCCATGTGTCCTTCACTGTGGCCATTACCTGGTACATACTACACACTACTCCATGCTGATCCTTCACTGTGGACTTACTGGTATAGCATCTAACACTACTCCATGCTGATCCTTCACTGTGGGCCATTACCTGGTATAGCATACTCACACACCATTACCTGGTATAGCATACTACACACTTACTCCATGTGATCCTCACTGTGGGCCATTACCTGGTATAGCATACTACACACTTACTCCATGTGATCCTTCTGTGGACCCTTACCTGGTATAGCATACTACACACTACTCCATGCTATCCTTCACTGTGGGACCCATTACCTGGTATAGCATACTACACACTTACTCCATGCTGATCCTTCACTGTGGGACCCATTACCTGGTATAGCATACTACACACTTACTCCATGCTGATCCTTCACTGTGGGACCCATTACCTGGTATAGCATACTACACACTTACTCCATGCTGATCCTTCACTGTGGGACCCATTACCTGGTATAGCATACTACACACGTACTCCATGCTGATCCTTCACTGTGGGACCCATTACCTGGTATAGCATACTACACACTTACTCCATGCTGATCCTTCACTGTGGGACCCATTACCTGGTATAGCATACTACACACTACTCCATGCTATCCTTCACTGTGGGACCCATTACCTGGTATAGCATACTACACACTTACTCCATGCTGATCCTTCACTGTGGGACCCATTACCTGGTATAGCATACTACACACTACTCCATGCTTCCTTCACTGTGGACCCATTACCTGGTATAGCATACTACACACTTTGTGATCCTTCACTGTGGGACCCATTACCTGGTATAGCATACTACACACTTACTCCATGCTGATCCTTCCATTACCTGGTATAGCATACTACACACTTACTCCATGCTGATCCTTCACTGTGGGACCCATTACCTGGTATAGCATACTACACACAGTAATTTCCATTCCAAGAGGAAATCAAGCTCTTGAAATGACTGAAGTTAGCTGTAGCCCTGAAGTCATCAGGTAGGGAATTCCACAGCACAGGAGCAACATAGATGCACGAGTTTGTACCGTTTCCTGCTGGTTCTTACATGTGGTATAAAAAAAGTAAAGTGTTTGTGTCACCCCTATTTAAAGGGCCAGTCATTTCTGACCTCTTTTTTATGAACATCAGTACTACCCGAATCCTATGCTTGTGTGCCAGACGTCAGACTGGTAGGCAATCGGTAACCATTAGTTAACTAGCTGGCGGCTCACCAACCGGCCATATCAGAACGAACCACTGACGAGATTCGAACCTTCGACCTCCCGCTCCGTAGGCGGACGCCTTAACCACCGGGCTACGGAGACGGTATATTCAAAATACTCAAAATGCTGTTGTGTGACTGGACGCGCCTGAACTACTTCTCGAGGGGGCGCTCGGGGTATTCCTCCACCAATAATAGCTGGGAGGTCGTCACATGACCTAGGTCACGTTAAACCCCGAAATCAAACAAACAAATACCATAACCTAATTGTATTACCTCCCTTTATAATAATGATTTCGCATGAGTCCAGTATTGTCAGACAAAGATACATAATTTGCATTTATCAGATTTATATATATTTACATCGCTATTACATTTCCTTCGATGAACGTATGTGCCCTGATTGTATTCATTTTCGTATGAGGGTTTCCAACTAATGATATGCAGCTGACATGCGCACTCGACGTTACGGGCATGCGCATTCACAGTATTTGTCAACGTTCGTCACAAGAAAAGGCGTGTCCTACAGTTTGCGCTATTCCAATGATGATCTATTTACCTGTTCCGGCACACGATAAGTTACAAATTTGGACTAAAAACAAACATTTTAAACGCATAGTGTGCAATATTTTCTTTGGTGTACTTGAAAAGAATAATTAATGTAAATATAAGTAATGAATCACGGGTTAATAGTTTCCATCGGGGATATGAACTACATTGGGCGTGTTTAAAGTTAGCGTGGATGTATTCGGCCTCCACACACATTAATCACGCCCAATGTAGTTCATACACCGATAGAAACTATTAACCCGCGATTCATTCATTAAATGGAAAACGGAGAGCATAGAGACTACACTATTAATATACACGATGTAAATGCTAACCGTAATGCCTCTTCAAATAATGCGATTAGCTAGGATGTACTGCATACTGGGTGGGGGGGGGGGGGGTCGGAGGCAACGCGGTTACAGTCAAATTATTTGCCCCTCACTGGGTTGTCGAATTTGTTCGGGTGAGAGAACTATCCAGCTGGCTTGCAGTATATCGGCGGTTCTACCCGGATGACCGTGTCCGAAATACTGCTCATAGGGGCTCAAAGGGGCTCCTGGGTCGTTCCTCACCAACAATAGTTGGAGTGACACAACATGACCACACGTTGTTTGTGCCTTTGGACTCCAAGAATAATAAACTGCACACTGAGATATTCTAGGAGCGGATGATTAGAATGTGCTGCACGATGAGATATTCTAGGAGCGGATGATTAGAATGTGCTGCACACTGAGATATTCTAGGAGCGGATGATTATAATGTGCTGTACACAGAGATACACTAGGAGCGGATGATTATAATGTGCTGTACACAGAGATACACTAGGAGCGGATGATTATAATGTGCTGTACACAGAGATACACTAGGAGCGGATGATTAGAATGTGCTGCACGGTGAAATATTCTAGGAGCGGATAATTAGAATGTGCTGCACGGTGAGATATTCTAGGAGTGGATGATTATAATGTACTACACACTGAGCTATTCTAGGAGCGGATTATTAGAATGTGCTGCATGGTGAGGTAGTCTAAGGAGCGGATGATTAGAATGTGCTGCACACTGAGATATTCTAGGAGCAGATAATTATAATGTGCTGCATATTGAGATATTCTAGGAGCGGATGATTATAATGTGCTGTACGGTGAGATATTCTAGGAGCGGATGATTATAATGTGCTGCACGGTGAGATATTCTAGGAGCGGATGATTATGTGTGTTGAGTATCTAGGAGCGGATGATTAAATGTGCTGACTGAGATATTCTAGGAGCGGATATTATAATGTGCTGCATGAGATATTCTAGGAGCGGATGATTAGAATGTGCTGCACACTGAGCTATTCTAGGAGCGGATGATTAGAATGTGCTGCACACTGAGCTATTCTAGGAGCGGATGATTAGAATGTGCTGCACGGTGAGATATTCTAGGAGCGGATGATTAGAATGTGCTGTACACTGAGATATTCTAGGAGCGGATGATTATAATGTGCTGCACGGTGAGATATTCTAGCAGCGGATGATTAGAATGTGCTGTACACTGAGATATTCTAGGAGCGGATGATTATAATGTGCTGCACACTGAAATAATGTGGATTAATTAATACATATGTGTAAATTGTCTCCCATTGCGGATATTTCTGATAAAAATTCATCATTAACTTTTTACCACTAGTATAGATTTGCATCAGAAATTTGAAGAAAACTAAAAGCTGTTTTGGACTTTAAAAGCTGAGAATAGTTATATACAATATGTGACATAATATATAACATTAAATTGTATATTCGATTATATATATGTGTGTAATATTATATATAACATATGATGTAAAAGGTACACACTCTACATTTTAGTGAACTAACTAGTTATTTCTTTAGTTAGCAAGAAACTAGAACATGTATGTATTCGGTTGCAAAGCAGCTTATGTTTAGCTTTGATTTTTCCATTAAATATAATATTTGCATGTTGTAATATCTAACCGTTCGATCAGCACCAGCGGGTGGATAAAAGCTGTCATAGAGTTAAATGTGTTAAGCATTGTATGAAACATGTATTTTATCTTTAGGAACAAATTAACAGAAATAATCGAACTACATTAGCTGTTAGCTGTATTAGCCCCGTGATTTATATTGATCACATACCATTCAACACGTTTTTTGTCTAGAAATCATAAAATGGTACAAACACGGATTGCTTAAGCCCATTCGACAAACATCATTTTTATTTTTAGATATATATCTGTCAGATTTCCGACCTTCTTTTTCAGATTAAATTGACAAGAGGACTTTTAAAATGGAAACTACTCGAACCATGTTTACCTTACTCAAGTAGTCCCTTGCAATTGTGTCCTGCTTTTATCACCGTCGATAAGAGCTTTAATTGAAAATATGCTTAACCCTTTCTGAACGTATTTACACGAGCTGTATCGTCAACTTGAAGGCGACGTTCTGTTTTCTAAGGGATGAACCCGTGTTCTAATATATTACGTTTATTCTCACTGATATATATATATATAAACAAGTAGTATTTACATTATGCTATCAGCACGGCGCCTGGACTGCATGCATGGATATGTATCGGGATCAGCACGGCGCCTGGACTGCACCGATATGTATCGGGATCAGCACGGCGCCTGGACTGCACGGATATGTATCGGGATCAGCACGGCGCCTGGACTGCACCGATATGTATCTGGATCAGAACGGCGCCTGGACTGCACCGATATGTATCGGGATCAGTACGGCGCCTGGACTACACCGATAGGTATCGGGATCAGCACGGCGCCTGGACTGCACCGATATGTATCGGGATTAGCACTGCGCCTGGACTGCACGGATGTGTATCGGGATCAGCACAGCGCCTGGACTGCACGGATATGTATCGGGATCAGCACGGCGCCTGGACTGCACCGATATGTATCGGGATCAGAACGGCGCCTGGACTGCACCGATATGTATCGGGATCAGCACGGCGCCTGGACTGCACCGATATGTATCGGGATCAGAACGGCGCCTGGACTGCACCGATATGTATCGGGATCAGCACGGCGCCGGGACTGCACCGATATGTATCGGGATCAGAACGGCGCCTGGACTGCACGGATATGTATCGGGATCAGCACGGCGCCTGGACTTCACCGATATGTATCGGGATCAGCACGGCGCCTGGACTGCACCGATATGTATCGGGATCAGAACGGCGACTGGACTGCACGGACATGTATCGGGATCAGGACGGCGCCTGGACTGCACGGATATGTATCGGGATCAGCACGGCGCCTGGACTGCACCGATATGTATCGGGATCAGCACGGCGCCTGGACTGCACGGATATGTATCGGGATCAGCACGGCGCCTGGACTGCACGGATATGTATCGGGATCAGCACAGCGCCTGGACTGCACCGATATGTATCGGGATCAGCACGGCGCCTGGACTGCACCGATATGTATCGGGATCAGCACGGCGCCTGCACTGCACCGATATGTATCGGGATCAGCACGGCGCCTGGACTGCACCGATATGTATCGGGATCAGAACGGCGACTGGACTGCACGGATATGTATCGGGATCAGCACGGCGCCTGGACTGCACGGATGTGTATCGGGATCAGCACGGCGCCTGGACTGCACCGATATGTATCGGGATCAGCACGGCGCCTGGATTGCAACGATATGCATCGGGATCAGCACGGCGCCTGGACTGCACCGATAGGTATCGGGATCAGGACGGTGCCTGGACTGCACCGATATGTATCGCGATCAGAACGGCGCCTGCACTGCACCGATATGTATCGGGATCAGAACGGCGCCTGGACTGCACGGATATGTATCGGGATCAGCACGGCGACTGGACTGCACGGATATGTATCGGGATCAGAACGGCGCCTGGACTGCACGGATATGTATCGGGATCAGCACGGCGCCTGGACTGCACCGATATGTATCTGGATCAGCACGGCGCCTGCACTGCACCGATATGTATCGGGATCAGCACGGCGCCTGGACTGCACCGATATATATCGGGATCAGCACGGCGCCTGCACTGCACCGATATGTATCGGGATCAGCACGAAGCCTGGACTGCACCGATATGTATCGGGATCAGCACGACGCCTGGACTGTACCGATATGTATCGGGATCAGAACGGCGACTGGACTGCACGGATATGTATCGGGATCAGCACGGTGCCTGGACTGCACCGATATGTATCGGGATCAGGACGGTGCCTGGACTGCACCGATATGTATCGGGATCAGAACGGCGACTGGACTGCACCGATATGTATCGGGATCAGCACGGCGCCTTGACTGCACCGATATGTATCGGGATCAGCACGGCGCCTGGACTGCACCGATATGTATCGGGATCAGAACGGCGCCTGGACTGCACCGATATGTATCGGGATCAGAACGGCGACTGGACTGCACGGATATGTATCGGGATCAGCACGGTGCCTGGACTGCACGGATATGTATCGGGATCAGCACGGCGCCTGGACTGCACGGATATGTATCGGGATCAGCACGGCGCCTTGACTGCATCGATATGTATCGGGATCAGAACGGCGCCTGGACTGCACGGATATGTATCGGGATCAGCACGGCGCCTGGACTGCACCGATATGTATCGGTATCAGCACGGCGCCGCCGCATTTGTAATGTATCCTAGAGGACATAGAAAACGCACACTTCAGATAAGTGTGTTTTTAGTTTTTACACGAAAAACAATAACTATATATATACATAGTTTTAAATATTTTGGAATAGTTTTAGTTGTTCAGTTTGTGTTTTGTAATAAAGATGTGATATATTATTGATGGAATCCTTCGTATTTCGTCGTCATTAATAATAATCATATAATGTAGGTGTGCGTTTTCTATGTCCTCTAGTACATAATGTAGGCATGCGTTTTCTATGTCATCTAGTATATAATGTAGGTGTGCGTTTTCTATGTCCTCTAGTGTATAATGTAGATGTACGTTTTCTATGTCCGCTAGTATACAGTGTAGGTGTGCGTTCTCTATGTCCTCTAGTATATAATGTAGGTTAGCGTTTTCTATGTCATCTAGTATATGATGTAGGTGTGCGTTTTCTATGTCCTCTAGTATGTAATGTAGGTGTATGTTTTCTATGTCCTCTAGTATATAATGTAGGTGTGCGTTTTCTATATCCTCTAGTATATAATGTAGGTGTGCGTTTTCTATGTCCTCTAGTTTATAATGTAGATATACGTTTTCTATGTCATCTAGTATACAATGTAGGTGTGCGTTCTCTATGTCCTCTAGTATATAATGTAGGTGTGCGTTTTCTATGTCCTCTAGTATATAATGTAGGTGTGCGTTTTCTATGTCCTCTAGTATATAATGTAGGTGTGCGTTTTCTATGTCCTCTAGTATATAATGTAGGTGTGCGTTTTCTATGTCCTCTAGTATATAATGTAGGTGTGCGTTTTCTATGTCCTCTAGTATATAATGTAGGTGTGCGTTTTCTATGTCCTCTAGTATATAATGTAGGTGTGCGTTTTCTATGTCCTCTAGTATACTTAATGTATTCCTGGAGTAACACCATACCGTCATCATATTTACATATTTCTGTTCAAAAGCACATTTTCTAAGAATGTTATTATCATGCACTGTATCTTACAAACTATGTATTACCCAAATAACAGAAATCCAAACTACAACAATAATAATATACAGTCTACATCCGTTATGCCAATGTCGGTTATGTCGAATTCTCCGGTTATCTTGAAGTCGGATCAAAGTCCCGTCTGAGACACTATCATTTTACATATAACTGGCTCCGTTTATATTGAATTTCGTTACGTCAAGTCGAAGTATTTTGTTCGGTCTGACGGAAATCGACATAATTCTCACAAATGCAACCCGGGTTCGATCCTCGGACCGGGAAGTATGTGAGATGGTACGTTGGTCGCCAGATCGGACAGGTGGTTTTCTCCGGGTACTTCGGTTTCCTCCCACATACATCCCGGTCAGAGAATCGAACTAGTAACTATTGAATCACATGTAATATGTAATGTACTACCATTACACTAGTGTTTAAAATTCTGAATTTCCCAATGTGTGTAATACATGTACATGTTAGTAACATCAGTAATGCTCTTTTGTATGGTGTCCCACAAAACAGACTACAGAATGTACAAAATACGGCAGCTAGAATCATTTCAAGGACTTCACGCTACGATCACATTACACCTGTACTCAAAGGTCTGCACTGGTTGCTAATACAATACAGGGTAACATACACGATTCAGACTCATACGTACAAAGCTTTACATGAACAATCACCTGTCTACATCAGAAATCTATTGAATATCTACACACCTCGGAGAACTTTAAGATCACAAAATGATTCATCAACGTTAGAAGTGCCGAAAAGCAGGAATGTCTCTCTTGGTGATCGCAGTTTCGCCGTAGCGGCTCCAAGATTATGGAACTCACTTCCCTCTGGAATCAGGGACGCTCCGTCCCTATACTCGTTCAAGCGGTCGCTCAAGACACACTATTTCAGTGAGATACATGGGAACTAGCTGAATTTGTTTAGGAAAAATAAATTTGATTTCATTCCAGTAATTTTTTTTTTTTATGTACTACATTACAATCACTTGAATTTTTAAATTTATATTCGTTTATTAACGTAAGTGTCTCTTTTAAATATCATTGGTCTTAGCGTTTTATTCGTAGGTTACGTTATATAAAAAAAAAATTTTTATCTATAAAATTCTTTAAGCCCATTTCAGTCTATCGATTCATTCTCTCATTTTATTAAATTTATACCAGCATTATATTAATTGTTCGTAGTTGTCCTTGTCTCATATGAATTTGTTTTATCGGTCAGATTTAAGACCTATTATCACCTTAACACATGTTGTTTTGTTTGCATATACTATGTTTTATCATTGTTATTATGTTTACATATCTGTGATATGTCATATGTTATTATGTAAAGCGCCCTTGAACGTGTATTTTTACATGAAAAGGGCGCTCAAGAAATCTGGTATAATAATAATAGTAACAGCATGTGTTCAGTGCAGAGTGATTTCGTCTTACTAAAGTTGCCATATTTTGAATTAACCGTTTCAACATTAATGATCTATACATGTGAGGGTTTATTGTCCCATTCTGTTGATTTGGTTGGACCTAATATATATAAACCATTAATGCTATTAACTCGATAATAGTCAGGAAAGGTTGCATAGTTCACACAAAGAACAGAACATACTACAAATCTTTGAAAACTACAGGGCATACTTAATGATTAGAATAAACATAGAGTTAGAAATAGCTCGTATTAATGACAAATTTGAACAACATAATACGCATTCCGCTTATGTGAAAGAGACATTTCATCGCTAAAAGCAAATACAATGCTTTTTTCACATATAAATGCATTGCTTCTGAATACATTCGAACACTAACATTGAATCAGTAAACAGTGTTTTTGTGGATTGAAAGTATTATTTCAATAACGGTCATCCATGCTCCTGAATTGACGTTGTTAAACACGAGATAATGTCGTTTAGAGATACTTTAATTTACGAAATAATAAGTATCAACCGTGGTATATCGCAGAATAACCCGAGTTTGAAGTTCTTATGCGTAGAAATATATCACGAAGGCCGAACGTATCAGAACGACAAACGAGGGTTATTCTGCGATATACCACGGTTGATACTTATTATTTCGATTCTAACACGACTTACTTCTAATAATTTTTAGACGAGAAAGGAGTATTTCTTCTACTCCGCTGCATTTGGCTTTCGAAATTTCCTCCCGCGTAAGGGGTGATGACGTTATTTTTTATGGAAAATATCAATCTAGTGCATAAATGAGCAAATGTTGTAACTGGTCAATAATTTTATTTATATTGTCAAATAAAACTGTACAGAATAGTAACTGAAACGTTACTTAACAGTAAAACAAGACGGACAAGAGATTATCTGATTCTAAAAATAGCTCAATTCCGCGAATTCCCACGGTAGTATTTACAAACATCACGTGACATACATTCATAAAACTGTACACGCATTGTATAAATGGAATAGCCAAAACAGGGTGCGCGCGCAACATAGTTCAAGGTAGGTATATCGCAGAATAACCCGAGGTAGATTTTTCTATACAAGTATGTATGTTATTAGCTGGGTCGTGTTAGAATTAAGAATAGTATACAAATAAATATACACAAATGTGAGATATAACTGTATATCTGTACCATAAATCGTGCTATTCAGGATACACTAGTTGTATTACGCATGGATGTTTACATTATTATGCTATGTCAACAAACTGCGTATACGACGTTTGTTTATTAGTTGAAATACTCAGTTTTTGAGGCAAATATTTGGAGAAAAAATATACACTATAATAAGGGAAATATATTCTGTAGAAATTTGTGTTTTCACTGATGTAGTGTCGCCTTAAATAATTTGAGCAAAACCAGTAACCTTACCCAATATTAAAAGTGTGTGCAAATGGAAACGATCTTACCGTTGGGTGTATAACTTTCTGACAAAGGACCGTCACTATTTAATAAATAGTATTTATATGAAAAACTATCTTCTTAATACAAAATTTAAATGTACTGTCAACAAATCTTGATACTCATGAATATATGTATGTATTCTCTTGTATCTGCAGATAAAAAAATAAACGATAAAAACAAAATTGTATATATACTAGGACATACTCAAACTCACACATACATTATATGATTAGTATTACATGAACACGAAATGCGAAGGATTCCATCAAAGATATATCACATCTTTATTGCAAACCTGAACAACTAAAAATATTCCAAAATGTTTAAAACTTTGTATTTATATAAGTTATTGTTTTTCATGTAAAAACACATTTATCCGAAGTGTGCGTTTTATATTTACTCTAGTGTGTGTGTATATATATATGAACTATATTTCAGATCCAACACTGCCAGGACATGTATGACCGTCTTCATCTAGACACGCATGACGAAGATGAAGACGATGAAGATGGTGAACATATTTCTCCATTTCCGCTTCTGCGGGGGCACACTATCGTTAGTCAAGTGCGACCACTGACCTACACAATGCGGAAATCTGTTACCTCCATACGACCGTATTCCATTCGCTCTGCTCCAGCATTTATGTTTCAGAACGAACATAACATTGACAAAGATGATGCATATATAGCGGCAAATGACGGTGCTAAGAGTGAAAGCACCGACTATGACTGCGATGAACATGGGCATGGCCGAAAAAGAACACGAATGGATCCGGAAAGGTTGTCCGAACACTTAAAAGAGCGTGGTCTAGGCTTACCGGTATTGGTTAAATCAAGTTCAACGTACAGAAGAGTTGGTCAGATCCCACCAAGAGGTATGCGCAGTAGATCTCTAACGAATAATCCGTCACGGAGAGAACAAATCAAAGGTCGCGCGCGGCTTGATCAAGAGATGGCGAACATGCGAGCGCTGGCCTTCTGTGAACAACAGACTCCTAAAATGTTTCGAACTGCTTCAGCTAATATGAAAAACAGAGACATGCAGTTTATGGAGGACGATTTCAGGATACAAATGCAACGAGACGGTTTTGACGTGTTCATAGATCATTTTGATGACGACGGCAAAGACGACGATATTGCTAGTATTGTTAAGATGTCCGTTAAGCCGGATGAATTATTTAAGCGCATTAATACATGGGTTGAAGATGTTGAGAACTCGTGCAAGGTGTATCATACAGCTTCCAATGTATCAGTACGTGCTGGCCATTCTAGTAATCTGCCTGCTACAAACACAGTGAAATGTACGATTGAATAAATCATTTAAACTGACAGCTTAACGTGGCAAATAGGCAGGCATTGCATAAACAATGGTGATAAGTCGTGCACAGTTTATAATCCAGCATCAGATGTTCAGTAGCTGGATATCCATTATTGTAAGCGTACCGATTTGCATGGATTTACATGGATTTGCATGGATTTACATGGATTTACATGGATTTACATGGATTTGCATGGATTTACATGGATTTGCATGGATTTACATGGATTTGCATGGATTTACATGGATTTACATGGATTTACATGGATTTGCATGGATTTACATGGATTTACATGGATTTACATGGATTTGCATGGATTGATGCTATTATATTAGTATTGCATCGTTAAATGTTGCATTAATTCATCAAGATGTCTGTTTACCGTATCAAATTACAGTCTACATCTGTTATGTCAAAGTCGGTTATGTCGAATTCTCCGGTTATCTCGAAGTCGGATCAAAGTCCCGTTTCAGACACTATCATGTTACATATAACTGGATCGGTTTATATCGAATTTCGTTAAGTCAAATTTCGGTTATGTCGAAGTATTTTGTTCGATCCGACGGAATTCAACATAGCGGATGTAGACTGTACAATGATTGGATGTATATATAGACTGTATATGTGGGCTGGAGATAGTAATCCGACGTAATATGTTGGAATATTTCAAGATGCTTGGGGTCATGCTGTTAGTTTATACAAATTTATTTGAGCTCGATTGCGAAACAAGTTCTTACAACTTATATTAATCACTCTCGAGACCTCATTCCTGAGGGAGAGAGAAAAGGCAACGTGGGATTTAAATGCCATGCCTAAGGACACAATCATAACGGCTCCATCGGGGCTCGAACTCCGGACCGTTCGCTCTTGAGGCTGTTGAGAACTAGCACACGGTTTAATGATGCAATTTAATACATATATATAAGCACCACACAACCTGTTTCTGATATTAAATAACATTGCTTTGAATATATGAGGTCTTAGGCGGCACACAACCGGTCCTACGAATTGACCGCTTTGAATTTATGAAGCATTAACCCATACACAACCCGTTACACGAATTTATCGCGCAGAATCCAAGAGACCACATACTTGCGAACTAATATGAAACAATTAACAGTCTTTCTGAGGTCTCTTGTCGGTGCTTTACATCGTGTACGTAAAAGAACCAGAGGAGACTCTGGAATGGGACTCTGTCTGTATCATTGCACTATCCTCCAACATCTAAAATGACTAATCTCTTCAGGAGGCGTCGCTCATATGGGTAACCGGTAGCGACGATAAATAAACGTAAACCACAAGCACATTTGACGAAATGATATCCCACTCCGAATAAGGTTCAACCTAGGATTAGCATAAGTGTCAGTCAGTATTTGTGATTAAACACAACGATTGTATTCATTTAAAATGCCAAACTTGCATTTTTATAACTATTCAGAAGAGCACAAAAAATGAATAGTTTGTAAAAACAAAATTAGTGTATTAAAATAGAATTATGTGTTGATGTGCCGAAATGGGTTCCGTACATGTTTATAGCTAAACTTATACCATATGTATACCATCCCAAACGCGGGTTCAGATTCAACAATATGATATTCTCACTACTTGTTGAGTTATTATCTGGACACAGATATACTTATTACTTATGCATACAATTTCAAAGGGCTTTACCCCAAATTGGGCCCGACAGTGAAAACTGAAAAAAGGGACATACTTCAGTGATCTCTTAAGCCAGGATTATAGTTAGAGTCAGAGCGATCAATTCGTGTGACGGATTGTGTGTGGGTCAATACTCCGTAGAGTCAGAGCGATCAATTCGTATGACGGATTATGTGTGTGCCAATACCCCGTAGATACATCCAGTCAATTCGAGTGACGGATTGTGTGCGGCGGGCCAATGCACCGTAGATACATCCGATCAATTCGTGTGACGGATTGTGTGCGGCGGGCCAATACCCCGTAGATACATACGGTCAATTCGTGTGACGGATTGTGTACCGCGGGCCAATACCCCATAGATACATACGATCAATTCGTGTAACGGATTGTATGCGGGCCAATACCCCGTAGACACATCCGATCAATTCGTATGACGGATTGTGTGCGGGCTAATGTCCCGTAGATACATCCGATCAATTCGTATGACGGATTGTGTGCGGGCTAATGCCCCGTAGATACATCCCATCAATTCGTGTGACGGATTGTGTGCGGGCCAATGCCCCGTAGATACATCCGATCAATTCGTATGACGGATTGTGTGCGGCGGGCCAATGCCCCGTAGATCCATCCGATCAATTCGTGTGACGGATTGTGTACGGCCCAATACCCCGTAGATACATACGATCAATTCGTGTAACGGATTGTATGCGGGCCAATGCACCGTAGATCCATCCAATCAATTCGTGTGACGGATTGTGTACAAGCCAATACCCCGTAGATACATCCGATCAATTCGTGTGACGGATTGTGTGCGGGCCAATACCCCGTAGATCCACCCGACCAATTCGTGTGACGTATTGTGTGCGGGCTAATGCCCCGTAGATATATCCGATCAATTCGTGTGACGGGTTGTGTACGGCGGGCCAATGCCCCGTAGATCCATCCGATCAATTCGTGTGACGGATTGTGTGGCGGGCCAATACCCCGTAGATACATACGATCAATTCGTGTGACGGATTGTGTTCGGCGGGCCAATGCACCGTAGATACATCCGATCAATTCGTGTGACGGATTGTGTGCGGGCCAATGCCCCGTAGATACATCCGATCAATTCGTGTGACGGATTGTGTGCGGGCCAATACCCCGTAGATCCACCCGACCAATTCGTGTGACGGATTGTGTGCGGCGGGCCAATGCCCCGTAGATACATCCGATCAATTCGTGTGATGGATTGTGTGCGGGCCAATGTCCCGTAGATACATCCGATCAATTTGTGTGATGGATTGTGTGCGGGCAAATGCCCCGTAGATACATACGATCAATTCGTGTGACGGGTTGTGTGTGGCGGGCCAATGCCCCGTAGATACATACGATCAATTCGTGTGACGGATTGTGTGCGGGCCAATGCCCCATAGATACATCCGATCAATTTGTGTGACGGATTGTGTGTGGGCCAATACCACGTAGATACATCCGATCAATTCGTGTGACGGATTGTGTGCGGGCCAATGCCCCGTAGATACATCCGATCAATTCGTGTGATGGATTGTGTGCGGGCCAATGTCCCGTAGATACATCCGATCAATTTGTGTGATGGATTGTGTGCGGGCAAATGCCCCGTAGATACATACGATCAATTCGTGTGACGGGTTGTGTGTGGCGGGCCAATGCCCCGTAGATACATACGATCAATTCGTGGACGGATTGTGTGCGGCGGGCAATGCCCCTGTTGTTTGTGTGACGGATTGTGTGTGGACCAATACCCCGTAGATACATCCGATCAATTCGTGTGACGGATTGTGTGCGGCGGGCCAATGCCCCGTAGATACATACGATCAATTCGTGTGACGGATTGTGTGTGGGCCAATACCCCGTAGATACATCCGATCAATTCATGTGACGGATTGTGTGCGGGCCAATGCCCCGTAGATACATCCGATCAATTTGTGTGACGGATTGTGTGTGGGCCAATACCCCGTAGATACATCCGACCAATTCGTGTGACGGATTGTGTACGGCGGGCCAATGTCCCGTAGATACATCCGATCAATTCGTGTGACGGATTGTGTGCGGGCCAATGCCCCGTAGATACATTCGATCAATTTTTGTGACGGATTGTGTGCAAGCCAATGCCCCGTAGATAAATCCGATCAATTCGTGTGACGGATTGTGTGCGGGCCAATGCCCCGTAGATACATACGATGAATTCGTGTGAAGGATTGTGTGCGGCCAATGCCCCGTAGATACAAACGATCAATTCGTGGAATGGATTGTGTGCGGCGGACCAATGCCCCGTAGATCCATCCGATCAATTCGTGTGACGGATTGTGTGTGGGCCAATACCCCGTAGATACATCCGATCAATTCGTGTGACGGATTGTGTGCGGGCCAATGCCCCGTAGATACATCCGATCAATTTGTGTGACGGATTGTGTGCGGGCCAATACCCCGTAGATACATCCGACCAATTCGTGTGACGGATTGTGTACGGCGGGCCAATGCCCCGTAGATACATCCCATCAATTTGTGTGACGGATTGTGTTCGGGCCTATACCCCGTAGATACATCCGATCAATGCGTGTGACGGATTGTGTGCTGGCCAATGTCCCGTAGATACATCCGATCAATTTGTTTGACGGATTGTGTGCGGGCCAATGCCCCGTAGATACATCCGATCAATTCGTGTGACGGATTGTGTGCGGGCCAATGTCCCGTAGATACATCCGATCAATTCGTGTGACGGATTGTGTGCGGGCCAATGCCCCGTAGATACATACGATCAATTCGTGTGACGGATTGTGTGCGGCGGGCCAATGCCCCGTAGATACATACGATCAATTCGTGTGACGGATTGTGTGTGGGCCAATACCCCGTAGATACATCCGATCAATTCGTGTGACGGATTGTGTGCGGGCCAATGCCCCATATATACATCCGATCAATTTGTGTGACGGATTGTGTGTGGGCCAATACCCCGTAGATACATCCGACCAATTCGTGTGACGGATTGTGTACGGCGGCCAATGTCCCGTAGATACATCCGATCAATTCGTGTGACGGATTGTGTGCGGGCCAATGCCCCGTAGATACATTCGATCAATTTTTGTGACGGATTGTGTGCAAGCCAATGCCTCGTAGATAAATCCGATCAATTCGTGTGACGGATTGTGTGCGGGCCAATATCCCGTAGATACATCCCATCAATTTGTGTGACGGATTGTGTGCGGGCCAATGCCCCGTAGATACATACGATGAATTCGTGTGACGGATTGTGTGCGGCGGGCCAATGCCCCGTAGATACATACGATCAATTCGTGGAATGGATTGTGTGCGGCGGACCAATGCCCCGTAGATCCATCCGATCAATTCGTGTGACGGATTGTGTGTGGCCAATACGCGTAGATACATCCGATCAATTCGTGTGACGGATTGTGTGCGGCCAATGCCCGTAGATACATCCATCAATTCGTGTGACGGATTGTGTGCGGCTGTGACGGATTGTGTGTGTGCCAATACCGCGTAGATACATCCGATCAATTCGTGTGACGGATTGTGTGCGGGCCAATGCCCTGTAGATACATCCATCAATTCGTGTGACGGATTGTGTGCGGCGGGCAAATACCCCGTAGATACATCCGATCAATTCGTGTGACGGATTGTGTGCGGGCCAATGCCCCGTAGATACATCCGATCAATTCGTGTGACGGATTGTGTTTCGGGCCAATGCCCTGTAGATACATCCCATCAATTCGTGTGACGGATTGTGTGCGGGCCAATGCCCCGTAGATACATACGATCAATTCGTGTGACGGATTGTGTGCGGGCCAATGCCCCGTAGATACATACGATCAATTCGTGTGACGGATTCTGTGCGGCGGGCCAATACCCCGTAGATACATCCGATCAATTCGTGTGACGGATTGTGTGCGAGCCAATGCCCCGTAGATACATCCGATCAATTCGTGTGACGGATTGTGTTTCGGGCCAATGCCCTGTAGATACATCCCATCAATTCGTGTGACGGATTGTGTGCGGGCCAATGCCCCATAGATACATACGATCAATTCGTGTGACGGATTATGTTTCGGGCCAATGCCCTGTAGATACATCCCATCAATTCGTGTGACGGATTGTGTGCGGGCCAATGCCCCATAGATACATCCGATCAATTCGTGTGACGGATTGTGTTTCGGGCCAATGCCCTGTAGATACATCCCATCAATTCGTGTGACGGATTGTGTGCGGGCCAATGCCCCATAGATACATACGATCAATTCGTGTGACGGATTGTATGCGGCGGGCCAATGCCCCGTAGAGTCAGAGCGATCAATTCGTATGACGGGATTGTGTGTGGGTAAATACCAATTAGATTCAAAGCTGGAATGGCCGTAAATAATGTTGTTAGAATATGTGGCCCGAGTCGGTTGCTTTTCTTTAAATGGTAATGTTTTGTATGTAGATTTAGAGCGATCAATTCGTGTGATGGGTTGTATGCAGTCTAATGTGTAGAATACTAGAATCACTGACATATTGCAAGCAGCATGGAACAGTTCGTCATATTATATGAGAACCCGATACGGAACCAGACAACAATGAAGGGACAATGTGTTATCAATCCAGTAAATACTACTGGAGATTTGCTCCGGACACGCAATTAATCAAATCAAAGGGGGAGATAACTCAGTATATTTTCTATTACCTCCCTTGGCAGATAAATTCCGATTTATTCCAAAATGTGGATAGGTCCTTTTAGTTAGAATCCTTTGTTTTTACTGTTGTTCCCTAACCAGATGTTGCGGTATGATACATGTGATTTTATCAAAATCGTGTTAATTAACTGATAACATTCTTTTACAAATAAGTACCCATTGCATATACTGATGGAGAATCATAGGAAGCGATAGTGGAATAAAATTGCTATCATGTTGCGCAAAGGAAACAACGATGAAAACAGTGGAAAATACTTAATATGACCTATCTACTATTAGGGAGTATTCAGGGAGAGGAACTGATCGATGTCTCTTTGTTTTTTTACGTTTATTTATCGTCGCTACCGGTTGCCCATATGAGCGACGCCTCCTGATATTAGTCATTTTAGATCTTGGAGGATAGTGCAATGATACAGAGAGAGAACCATTCCAGAGTTTCCTCTGGTTCTTTTACGTGCACGGTGTAAAGCACCGACACGAGACCTCGGTTTAACGTCCCATCTGAAAGACTTAATTTTATTAGGGTCAGACGGGGGATCGAACCTGCGATCACTGGATTACCAGTCCAGCATGCTACCACTGAGCTATAGATCCGTCTGTGTCTCTCATTACTCTCGTATTATATGCAATTTCTCCCGACATTTATACAATTATAAAAGTGAAAAAGGGGACATAATTTCAATTTTCAATTTTTCAGTTAATTTCCTTTTTTAATTTACTTTTATTAGTTAATACTTTCCAAAGAATGTTTCGGACAAGGACATGTACGGACAGACGGATGAACGAATGGAAGCTATGTGCTTTCTGTTTATGTAGCTATAACTGCCGAGTAGATCAAATGAGCATGTGCGTAGGTCAAGCAAACAGCCAAGCTGGAAAGTCTGAGATATAGAAATTTAATTCAAACTCAGATAGTAATGCTTTTGGTATCCTCTTTCTTTTTTTAAACTTTATTTATTTTACGATTGCGAAGCAAGTTTTAACAACTTATGTTAATCACTCTCGTTGGTGCGGTTGAAAGCGTAAATGTGGTCATTCGTGTGTGTGGTAACCGGAGCACCCGGAGAAAATCCACCTGTCCGATCTGGCGACCACCGTACCATCTCACATACTTCCCTGTCCGTGGATCGAACCTGGTTGCATTTGTGAGAAGCGAGCGCGCTAACCACTGCGCTAATCGGACAGCCAGATTGACAGGGTAACACATTTGTCAAGCCTGAACGTTGATAGGCAGAAGGTGTGAGGGTTATGTAAGAGAAGGTTATGGGTAACTACTGTATTAGATGTTCTAGTGTTACAACTCTACCATCATACATCGCGAATAATGAACACAGAAAACGTAACTGTTGTTTATAAAACATCAAACCAAAGAATTTATTTTTATTATGCATTTGTTTCTTTCACAAATATAAATAACCATAAACGCATCATTTAAGCTGTCTTCTTTTATTTCTTTCGTTTGTTCTTATTCTTTTTATTTGGTGTTGTCAATATCTGCCAGCGTCCGGGTAAAAGACCATTCCTATGAAGATCCACAAGGGCTGGGTTTGCCACTACACGCTTACTATGTCCACCGGAAGTTTTACTTTTCTCAACCGCATGCGCACCGATCGCACTTCCTGTTTGTGTCTTAATGGATGATGGAATTGAAACATGCTTTACGTTGTTGGAGATGAGTGGTATGTCTCTCCGAACACCGCCTGCTATTATCAGAACTGTTGCCTTTCCGGGTGGATCTTTCACGCGTCGTCTACTTGAGGACGATGCCGCAGTTGAGGTTGGTGAAACCACAGGAAGTTTGTGAAGCATTATGGGATGTTTTCTGTTCCTCTCAGCTGCCTCCAAAGGTTTCAGAGCTAAAATAAAAAAATTAGAATTTGGAGAAATTTTCAAGAAAGACATTTAGAATGAATTATAATGAATTCTAGATACAGTTTTGGCAACTAGAGAAACATAATCGCATGTTTGATTTTAATATAGTGTTTGTTTTTTATAGTGTCACCTCTATTTAAAGAGCCAGCCATTTCTGACTTATGATACACCTCTTTTTATGAACATCAGTTCTTCCCGAATCCTATGATTGTATGCCAGGCGCCAAGCTTGTAGGTAATCGGTAACCATTATTAACCAGCTGGCGGCTCACCAACATGCCATATCAGAACGAACCCCTGACGATATTCGAACATTCGACCTCCCGCACCGTATGCTGATGCATTAACCACTAGGCCACGGAGACGGTATTTAATTATATCAATGTAATGAAAATTGCACTTCCGCGATTACGACGTTTGTTAAAAGATGATAAATGTACGAACGTGTAACCTTAACAATGATGACTTGTATGCGACAAACTATCATTAAGCATCAGGGTGCCCGGGAGAAATGCACACAGTCGAAACACACGGCATTCAGCAAGGCACATACTACATGTATCAATACAATACATTCTCCCAAGCACCACATTCTATGGACTTATGTTCCTCGTTTGTCTTGTTGACCTATCGGGCATTGTATACATTGGTTTACAGTGCAACCATCTATGGACTTATGTTCCTCGTTTGTCTTGTTGACCTATCGGGCATTGTGTACAATGGTTTACAGTGCAACCATCTATGGACTTATGTTCCTCGTTTGTCTTGTTGACCTATCGGGCATTGTGTACATTGGTCTACAGTGCAACCATCTATGGACTTATGTTCCTCGTTTGTTTTGTTGACCTATCGGGCATTGTGTACATTGGTCTACAGTGCAACCATCTATGGACTTATGTTCCTCGTTTGTCTTGTTGACCTATCGGGCATTGTGTACATTGGTCTACAGTGCAACCATCTATGGACTTATGTTCCTCGTTTGTCTTGTTGACCTATCGGGCATTGTGTACATTGGTTTACAGTGCAACCATCTATGGACTTATGTTCCTCGTTTGTCTTGTTGACCTATCGGGCATTGTGTACATTGGTTTACAGTGCAACCATCTATGGACTTATGTTCCTCGTTTGTCTTGTTGACCTATCGGGCATTGTGTACATTGGTTTACAGTGCAACCATCTATGGACTTATGTTCCTCGTTTGTCTTGTTGACCTATCGGGCATTGTGTACATTGGTTTACAGTGCAACCATCTATGGACTTATATTCCTCGGTTGTCTTGTTGACCTATCGGGCATTGTGTACATTGGTCTACAGTGCAACCATCTATGGACTTATATTCCTCGGTTGTCTTGTTGACCTATCATGCATTGTGTACATTGGTTTACAGTGCAACCATCTATGGACTTATGTTCCTCGTTTGTCTTGTTGACCTATCGGGCATTGTGTACATTGGTTTACAGTGCAACCATCTATGGACTTATGTTCCTCGTTTGTCTTGTTGACCTATCGGGCATTGTGTACATTGGTTTACAGTGCAACCATCTATGGACTTATGTTCCTCGTTTGTCTTGTTGACCATGTTGCCTATGCTTTTAGCTTAATTAGCCAAACCGTGGAAGTCGTGATAGCGTAGTGGTAGTGTGTTCGCTTCAGATGCGAAAGACCGGAGATCGTGCACAGCTGTAACCGTTACGAGTGTGCCCTTAGACAAGGCATTTATTCCATATCAACTCTTCGACTCTTTCATTTTACCTCGTGGCGATGGATTCCATCAGGAATGGGGTTTCGAGATTGATTAATATAAGTTGTAAGAACTTGTTTCGCAATCAAGCTAAAATATATTTGCCTACACTAAGCTATAAACTAATTAGCTAAACTTCTGATATTTTGTGTAAAATAGCTTGTAACATGTGGCCAGCTATACTCTCTATACAGTGATCCAGATTAAGCTTCGGGTTGTAATTTACGTTTATTTATCGTCGCTACCGGTTGCCCATATGAGCGACGCCTCCTGGAGAGATTAGTCATTTTAGATTGTTGGAGGATAGTGCAACGCTACAGACAGAGACCCATTCCAGAGTCTCCTCTGGTTGTTTTACGTGCACGGTGTACAACACCGACACGAGACCTCGGTTTAATATCCCATCTGAAAGACTGTTAATTTTATTAGTGTCAGACGGGGGATCGAACCTGCGATCCATGGATTACCAGTCCAGCGTGTTACCACCGGACTACAGATCCGTCTGTGAACCGTTCTGCATTGGTGAGACGTAAGCACGCTAACCACTGCGTTAATCGGACAGTCGAATTGCTTATTTTTTTGCGAATTGCGAATTAGGAATTGCTCCATTACTTACCTCCTTTCGGAACTATAGCGTACTTGGCTTCCATTCCGTGAATTAAATGATCCATCACGTGACAATGAACTAGCCAGGTGCCCGGATTATCAGTATACATGTCCACTGTCTCATACGTTCCGGGGAACACCTCCACTACATCTCCACGGTGTGACGTGGCTGTTCTGTGTACGTACGTCTGTCCGTGGAAATGGACGGTATGATAATCGTCCTCGGACCCTAGCCCCATCACATACCACGTGACGTGTTCGTCAACCTCCATTACCATGCCTGGCGTGTTGCCGTAAATATATCCATTGATGCTGTTCATGAGATTACTCTCCTCAAATTGCACATGTGGCGCCAGTTCTTTTATTCGTTGCATGTTTTCACGAATATACCAACTTCTATTTTCATTAATTATGTAATATATCATTGCAAACTCTCTCTTATGGTGATCTAAGCGTTCATTCTTTGCATCTAACACTCCTCGACGGCACGTGACTAGAGGGCCCATGAGGCCTGAAGGCGTATCTCGTATCATATTGGCTCCCGAGTGATACAGCCATCCGATGCAGTTTGGTTCATTGGGCCCAGGACCAGCTCTTTGGGGCACAGTCCACCTGTAGGTAAAAACCTTCCCAGGCTGCACCTCGTTGTCATCCGTGAATTTTGATTGGTCGTTATACTTCATGCCATCATTAGCTTTATTTGTGAATACTCCATGTGGTTTTATGGAGAATGCGTGAGAGGCTTTGTTCATGAACACGACTTCAATGACATCCCCTACTTCTCCACGGATAAACGGCCCGAGCATACCAAGGTGTATCTCTCTGTAGCCCCTTTTCTTCTCGTATTTAAAGGTGTCATCTGTAAATTCCCTGTATACAGCTTTCTTGTAAATGGTCCCCATATATCCGCCATCTTTTCTTGTATATAGGTAACTTTTCCTGGTATAGAAATAATGAAAATGCTGGTATAGAAATAATGAAAATCATTGTATAGAAATAATGAAAATGCTGGTATAGAAATATCAAAATCCTGATATATAACTATTGAAATGCTGATATATAAATATCGAAAATTTAATGCGGATATATAAATACTGAAATGTTGATATAAATATTGAAATATAAGTATTTAAACCCTGATATGTAAATAATGAAATACTTGTAACATAATGCTCCTTCATATTACGGTTGACAATAAGGTGGATCGGTAAATTATATAGTTAGGCGATAGGATTAAATCAACTTTGCCGATTCAGCAATGCGTAATGGCGGCTATATATATATATATGTTGTAGACACACTGTAGATGGGGTATCGCACCCAGAATGGGGGTACACGCGTTAATACAGGGGCATAGATGGCGGTGATATACTGAGAGTTAACCCTTTGCACGCTGGTGGCAGATACAATCACTTTTGCAAACAGCATAGAGTCACAGACCAGGCGCCGTCTGATCAGGCTCTATGCTGTATCCTATTCGGAGAGTGGAGCTAAAACACTTGTCTGCATAGCAAACAACATAGGTCCTGATCAGACGCGGCATATCGCCGCGGCATATCTGTATCTATGTTGTTTGCAATTGTGATTTTGTCGATTGATTCTGGATATTTATAGAATGCTATAGGAATTGTGTGCTAATAAAATGATAAACAATGGCAAGTACTAACTGTTTATTGAGACACCACAGACTATGTTATCACATGCCCCATGTGCAACAGCTCGCTTCTCACCAATGCAACCCGGATTCGATCCTCGGACCGGGAAGTACGGTGGTCGCATCATTTTCTATTGCAAGGGTACAGTGTTGACGGCACTTAGCATATTCTTCAACGTTCATACAGGCCGTACCATCTTAGTTAAAACATACACAGGGCTTATAATATTAAGTAACGTGATTAGCCGCTCGCTTCTCACCAATGCAACCTGGGCTCGATCCTCGGACTGGGAAGTATGTGTGGTGGTACGGTGGTCGCCAGATCGGACAGGTGGGTTTTCTTCGGGTACTCCGGTTTCCTCCCACACGAATGACCACATATAAGCTTTCATCCGCGCCAACGAGGATGATTAATATAAGTTGCTAAAGCTAGTTTCGCAATTGTTGTAAAATAAATAAATTTTAAACTTAAACAGCGTGGCATCCTGATGTATAAATATTTAAGTACGGTCTACATCCGTTATGTCGAATTCCGTCGGACCGAACAAAATTCTTCGATATAACCGAATTTGACTTAACGAAATTCGATATAAACAGAGCCAGTTATTTGTAAAATGATATAGTGTAAAACGGAACTTCGAGATAACCGGAGAATTCGACATAGCCAACTTTGGTATTGCGGATGTAGACTGTATTGATATAAAAAATATCTAAATCGAAATAAATGCAAAATGTGTAGGAAGGAATCTCAGGTAGGGTATTGGTTTTGCACGTGTACGGTTCTCAGGTAGAGTATTGGTTTTGCACGTGTACGGTTCTCAGGTAGAGTATTGGTTTTGCACGTGTACGGTTCTCAGGTAGGGTATTGGTTTTGCACGTGTACGGTTCTCAGGTAGAGTATTGGTTTTGCACGTGTACGGTTCTCAGGTAGAGTATTGGTTTTGCACGTGTACGGTTCTCAGGTAGAGTATTGGTTTTGCACGTGTACGGTTCTCAGGTAGAGTATTGGTTTTGCACGTGTACGGTTCTCAGGTAGAGTATTGGTTTTGCACGTGTACGGTTCTCAGGTAGAGTATTGGTTTTGCACGTGTACGGTTCTCAGGTAGAGTATTGGTTTTGCACGTGTATGGTGAGATAAACTGGACATTGATGAGTACACGTGCGGAGTGGACGTGCACACCAGAACGTTTATTTTATTGGTACCGTTTGCACGAGTTTCTGTTGCGTCAATACTCGGGTAACTGTCTACGATTACTCTTCCTATCCGTTCTTATCCAATCACCAATTAATTAGTATCAGCTTGCACGACCGATCCACTACGTGTAGCTAGTACAATATACGGATTCCCTGTGGAAGTCGTAATAGCGCACTGGATGCGCGTTCGCTTCAGGTGCGAAAGGTCTGGAGTTCGAGCCCTGCTGGAGCCGTTAGGCAAGGTATTTAATTTCCACGTTGGCTCTTCTATCTCCCTCGTGGCGATGGATTCCATCAGGAATCGAGAGTGATTAATATAAGTGTTAAGAACTTGTTTCGCAATCGAGCTAACATAAATTTGTATAAACTAAACGAATTCACAAAACGCGGTTCGTATGCAAAGAATCAAAACCCCAACCATATAATTATGTTACATTTGAGAACTAAAATGTGGGTTTTGATTCGGCACCGTTGAACTTCGCTTTGCATGCAGTTAGTGATGTGAGGATCTGTCAGTTACACTAAATACTATTGGTTAACCATAATCAATTTGTCGAACTTCCTGTGTGTGTTTTACGTTTATTTATCGTCGCTACCGGTTGCCCATATGAGCGACGCCTCCTGAAGATATTAGTAATTTTAGATGTTGGAGGATAGTGCAATGATACAGACAGAGACCCATTCCAGAATCTCCTCTGGTTCTTTTACGTGCATTGTGTAAAGCACCGACACGAGACCTACTATTTATTAGGGTCAGACGGGGGATCGAACCTGCGATCCCTGGATTACCAGTCCAGTGTGTTACCACTGGACTACAGATCCGTCTGTGTCGAACTTCCATTCTTAAAAAATATGTTTTATACGTACAATGTGCTGTCGGAAAGAGGCTTTCCAATGATTTTGTCGATTCCCGACGGAGCGTAGTCCCATTCAATTTCAACTGCAGCGATATAATACCGACGGACACCACCGGAAGGTTTCATAGGAACAACAGGAAGACTCTGCGGACCCTGGCACACATTGACGTTATACATGGCAGTCATACCGGCCATCAGATGGTGGTGGGTGTGGCAATACAGAGCCCACCTTCCTAAGCGTGAAATAAAATATAAAGCAATATTATATTGAATAGTATAACAAACATTTTAAAAGCCAGCTAGAGAGTTTCATCATAGGGTTCGAACCTACAGCAACGATGAGTAAGTGCTTTGAAATTAATGACATTACTCACTAGGACAGGGAGGCCGCATAGACATATTTCTTCATATAATTAATACAATTAGTCATTGTCCTTTGTTCTCGTGTTGGTCTCTGAGACCAAAACTCATGGTCCAGCAAGACAAGAAAGAAGTCATTGTCTCGCTGACACAAATACATGGTCCAGCTAGACAAGAAGTCATTGTCTCGCTGACACAAATACATGGTCCAGCAAGGCAAGATGCCATGGTTTCGGAGACCAAAATACATGGTACAGCAAGACAAGAAGTCATTGTCTCGCTGACACAAATTCATGGTCCAACAAGACAAGATGCCATTGTCTCGCTGACACAAATACATGGTCCAGCTAGACAAGAAAGAAGTCATTGTCTCGCTGACACAAACATGGTCCAGCAAGACATGATGCCATGGTTTCGGAGACCAAACTACATGGTCCAGCAAGACAAGAAGCCATGGTCTCGCTGACATAAATACATGGTCCAGCAAGACAAGAAGCCATGGTCTCGCTGACACAAATACATGGTCCAGCTAGACAAGAAGTCATTGTCTCGTTGACACAAATACATGGTCAAGCAAGACAAGAAGCCATGGTCTCGCTGACACAAATACATGGTCCAGCTAGACAAGAAGTCATTGTCTCGCTGACACAAATACATGGTCCGGCAAGACAAGATGCCATGGTTTCGGAGACCAAAATACATGGTACAGCAAGACAATAAGTCATTGTCTCGCTGACACAAATACATGGTCCGGCAAGACAAGATGCCATGGTTTCGGAGACCAAAATACATGGTCCAGCTAGACAATAGGTCATGGTCTCGTAGACCAAATACATGGTCCAGCTAGCTAGACAAGAAATCATGGTCTCGCTGACCAAAATACATGGCCTCAAAATACAATAAGCTCGACAACTTTACATACATTATCTAGGTGCATGTAACCGGTAACACTGACAACATACCTATATTATCTGGATGAATGTAACCGGTAGCACTGACAACATACCTACATTATCTAGATGCATGTAACCGGTAGCACTGACAACATACCTACATTATCTAGATGCATGTAACCGGTAGCACTGACAACATACCTACATTATCTAGGTGCATGTAACCGGTAAATCCGACAACATACCTACATTATCTGGATGCATGTAACCGGTAGCACTGACAACATACCTATATTATCTAGATGCATGTAACCGGTAAATCCGACAACATACCTACATTATCTAGGTGCATGTAACCGGTAGCACTGACAACATACCTACATTATCTAGATGCATGTAACCGGTAGCGCTGACAACATACCTACATTATCTGGATGCATGTAACCGGTAACACTGACAACATACCTACATTATCTAGATGCATGTAACCGGTAGCACTGACAACATACCTACATTATCTAGGTGCATGTAACCGGTAGCACTGACAACATACCTACATTATCTAGGTGCATGTAACCGGTAAATCCGACAACATACCTACATTATCTAGATGCATGTAACCGGTAACACTGACAACATACCTACATTATCTAGATGCATGTAACCGGTAGCACTGACAACATACCTACATTATCTAGGTGCATGTAACCGGTAGCACTGACAACATACCTACATTATCTAGGTGCATGTAACCGGTAAATCCGACAACATACCTACATTATCTAGATGCATGTAACCGGTAACACTGACAACATACCTACATTATCTAGATGCATGTAACCGGTAACACTGACAACATACCTACATTATCTAGATGCATGTAACCGGTAACACTGACAACATACCTACATTATCTAGATGCATGTAACCGGTAGCACTGACAACATACCTACATTATCTAGGTGCATGTAACCGGTAACACTGACAACATACCTACATTATCTGGATGCATGTAACCGGTAGCACTGACAACATACCTACATTATCTAGATGCATGTAACCGGTAAATCCGACAACATACCTACATTATCTAGATGCATGTAACCGGTAACACTGACAACATACCTACATTATCTAGATGCATGTAACCGGTAGCACTGACAACATACCTACATTATCTAGGTGCATGTAACCGGTAGCACTGACAACATACCTACATTATCTAGATGCATGTAACCGGTAACACTGACAACATACCTACATTATCTAGATGCATGTAACCGGTAACACTGACAACATACCTACATTATCTAGATGCATGTAACCGGTAACACTGACAACATACCTACATTATCTAGATGCATGTAACCGGTAACACTGACAACATACCTACATTATCTAGATGCATGTAACCGGTAACACTGACAACATACCTACATTATCTGGATGCATGTAACCGGTAGCACTGACAACATACCTACATTATCTGGATGCATGTAACCGGTAGCACTGACAACATACCTACATTATCTAGATGCATGTAACTGGTAGCACTGACAACATACCTACATTATCTAGATGCATGTAACCGGTAAATCCGACAACATAACTACATTATCTGGATGCATGTAACCGGTAACACTGACAACATACCTACATTATCTAGATGCATGTAACCGGTAACACTGACAACATACCTACATTATCTAGATGCATGTAACCGGTAACACTGACAACATACCTACATTATCTAGATGCATGTAACCGGTAGCACTGACAACATACCTACATTATCTAGATGCATGTAACCGGTAAATCCGACAACATACCTACATTATCTGGATGCATGTAACCGGTAACACTGACAACATACCTACATTATCTAGATGCATGTAACCGGTAAATCCGACAACATACCTACATTATCTAGATGCATGTAACCGGTAAATCCGACAACATACCTACATTATCTAGATGCATGTAACCGGTAAATCCGACAACATACTTACATTATCTAGGTGCATGTAACCGGTAACACTGACAACATACCTACATTATCTGGATGCATGTAACCGGTAACACTGACAACATACCTACATTATCTAGATGCATGTAACCGGTAACACTGACAACATACCTACATTATCTAGATGCATGTAACCGGTAACACTGACAACATACCTACATTATCTAGATGCATGTAACCGGTAACACTGACAACATACCTACATTATCTGGATGCATGTAACCGGTAGCACTGACAACATACCTACATTATCTGGATGCATGTAACCGGTAGCACTGACAACATACCTACATTATATAGATGCATGTAACCGGTAGCACTGACAACATACCTACATTATCTAGATGCATGTAACCGGTAGCACTGACAACATACCTACATTATCTAGATGCATGTAACCGGTAGCACTGAAAACATACCTACATTATCTAGATACATGTAACCGGTAGCACTGACAACATACCTACATTATCTAGATGCATGTAACCGGTAAATCCGACAACATACCTACATTATCTGGATGCATGTAACCGGTAAATCCGATGCCAGGAATGATGACCTTTGTGTCCAAAGTTCGTCCGTTTACTGCCATCGAGTTTCCATCTAGCGCTATACCATGTAAATCCTTGCTCGAACCTAGTCCTATGAAATGCCAAGATACGCGGTCCCCAAGGCACATGTCTATACCATTCAACGTTCCGTATATACGACCGTTGATAGCTGAAAATGAAGAACATTATTCCGAAGCTATTCAATCCATGTAGGCAGCATGTTCGTATACAGTAAACCTGTGTTAGTAGTCACCTCCATGAAGCAGCCAACCTGTATTAAGTAGCCAGTTTCCAGATTCACAATATACTGTTTGCATATTTAGAGGTTATTAAACCGCGGAGGTGGACCATTTGTGTATATTGGCGCACCCTATGGAGATATTGGCCCGAGGGCCGTTAGGCCAAAGGGCCAATATCGGATAGGTGCGCCAATATCCTCAAATGGCCCACCGCAGCCGTTTAATAACTTCTTTATTGCATACATAGCCGTATGTTTCTTCTGCTGTTATTTGCTTATTTCGCTCAGCCATTTTACCGTCAAGAGACAACAATCTGTCAGTCAACGACTTGGCCCGGCATAGCCGAAAATCGAAATATATTGCCCGCGTCGACCAGAAATTTTGCTTTTATACCATTAAAGTCCAATTGATTATATATTTTAGTTTTCAGAATATTAATCTATATAATAAAATAATTTTATTTATATACTAATAATAAATTTATTATTTACTTAATACGTTCTTAATAATTGCATGAACGATGTTTGGTGTGTTACTTATAAAAATAAAAGCCTTTAAAGTAAGTTAACATGGCATGCATATGTTATTAAAGATTTTTTCATCTATATTATAACATATTATCACATATAAATATTTGCTTTAATATTATATAATTAATTAGATATATTGATATAATGAATTGCTGTCGCCATATTTTGTATATGTACATGTATGCCACATGGGTCTGAGACCTTCTGGATTTAAACAAATAAAACTTTGAAACTACCATTAAATTTGTGCTACTATTTATAGTAACGTATGCAATAACTGTTTGAAGTCAATGTTCATGTACATTTATATCTTTATTACGGCAAGAAAATATAGACATTACTAGTGTCATATGAAAAAGAGCAAAGTGGCAATTATTTTTAATGATATGAAATCTACTCATATATGGACAGTGTGTGTGTGTGTTTGTTTGTCGCGATAGCGCAGTGGTAGTTCGTTCGTTTCAGGTCCGCATGGCCGGAAGTAGAGTCCTGCTCTGGATCAGTTAGAATGCATTTAAATTCCACATTGCATCTTCTCTCTCCGCCGTGCCGATGGTTTCCAGAGTGATCAATATAAGTTGTAAGAACTTGTTTCTCAACCGAACTAAAATAAATGTGTATACGTTGGATGTCAGATTAGCACAGTGGTTAGCGCGCTTGCTTCTCACCAATGCAACCCGGGTTCGATCCTCTGACCAGGAAGTATGTGAGACGGTACCCTCATCCATTACACATCGGATTCAGTGCAGCACCATTCATATTATTGTCGTCTCATCGACCCGTACTGCTATAGTGTAAGTGAATCAAATATCTGCCAGGCGTCTATATTGGCTGTCCGATTAGGGCAGTGGTTAGCGCACTCGCTTCTCACCAATGCACCCCGGGTTCGATCCTCGGACCGGAAAGTATGTGAGATAGTATGGTGGTCGCCAGATCGGACAGGTAGGTTTTCTCCGGGTATTCCGGTTTCCTCCCACACGAATGACCACATTTACGCTTCCATCCGCGTCAAGGAGAGTGATTAATATAAGTTGATAGAACTTGCTTCGCAATCGTTGTAAAATAAATAAAGTTTAAACTTTTACACACACATCACCACCACCCCACACACCTATGCATATATTGTATTTCACCATATATACACGCTAGATGGCAAACTAGAGGACACTCTGCAGAGTACATAGATCCGACATCCAGATCCGGATCATCACTAAATGTCATTAATTTGGCCCCACAATATCCCCATTAACATCCAGTTGTAATTATTAGCGTAATATGCTAACAGACAGACAGACAGACAGACAGACAGACAGACAGACAGACAGACAGACAGACAGACAGACAGACAGACAGACAGACAGACAGACAGACAGACAGACAGACAGACAGACAGACAGACGACAGACAGACAGACAGACAGACAGACAGACAGACAGACAGACAGACAGACAGACAGACAGACAGACAGACAGACAGACAGACAGACAGACAGACAGACAGACAGACAGACAGACAGACAGACAGACAGACAGACAGACAGACAGACAGACAGACAGACAGACAGACAGACAGACAGACAGACAGACAAGACAGACAGACAGACAGACAGACAGACAATCAACCAGGATGAAAACATAACCGCTTAGTGGAGGTAGTATGGCAGGGTAATCCCCAAAATGATATCCACAAGCCAGCTGGATAGCTTCATCACTTGAAATAATTCAACACGCCCCAGTAGGATTCGAACCTAACGCGATGAGTGACGAGTGATGTGAAGGCAACGACCTTAACCACTCGGCCACGGAGGCCCCCCATATCCACTATCTACATTGACAATTATTTTGTAAATTCTACATACCATGTATGAGGTTGCCGTGCTTAAATGCCTCGTCGTTTTTGTCCAGTAGTGTCTTGTCTGGTGAAAATTCCTTTATGCTCTCGTCAATGTACCAGGAAAGATTCTCATCAACGACGTGGAACAACACAAAGATTTCTTTGTTCACATGAACCTGTTGTAATATAACACTGTACAGTCTTAGTCTGAACGGTTGAGCCTGGGGTGGCTTAGCAAACACACTTAAGTTTGATTATATGTTTTGGGTTGTTTTGTGTTAAAGTCGCCAACTAGTGGAAGTCGTGATAGCGCTGTGGGTGCGCGTTCGCTTCAGGTGCGAAAGGTCTGGAGCCGTTACGATTGTGCCCTTAGGCAAGGCATTTAAATTCCACGTTGCCTCTTCTCTCTCCCTCGTGGCGATGGATTCCATCAGGAATGAGGTCTCGAGAGTGATTAATATAAGTTGAATAATTCGCAATCGAGCTAAAATAAATTTGTATAAACTAAGTCGCCAACTGTTGTTAGTCACTGTGAAGGAATACATCAGCTCGGCTGCTTCTTCAATCAGTATTTCAGACATTGAAGGTTACCCGGCTCACGGAAGGTTGGTGGTTCTGTCGAGGTGCCGGGCCGTGTCAACATATTGCTCGGAAGGACATCCAGGTTGGAAGGACACACAAGGTCGTCCTCCACCAATGGAAGCTGGAGTCTAAATCGCCATATGAACTAAGCGACTTTAAATACAAAAGTAAACAAAACTGTTTATTTTGATATATAAATTCAAATACTGTACGAAATAGAAATGTCCGTTTCGATTTCTGCATGTTGACGGAGTCACCTGCTATTATTCTGATGGCAAGTGAATCTTCTTGACTTACGGAATTACATTTCGAATGGACTAAGGCAAGTGAATCTTCTGGACTTACGGAATTACATTTCGAATGGACTAAGGCAAGTGAATCTTCTGGACTTACGGAATTACATTTCGAATGGACTACGGCAAGTGAATCTTCTGGACTTACGGAATTACATTTCGAATGGACTAAGGCAAGCATATCTTCTGGACTTACGGAATTACATTTCGAATGGACTAAGGCAAGTGAATCTTCTGGACTTACGGAATTACATTTCGAATGGACTAAGGCAAGTGAATCTTCTGGACTTACGGAATTACATTTCGAATGGACTACGCCAAGTGAATCTTCTGGACTTACGGAATTACATTTCGAATGGACTAAGGCAAGTGAATCTTCTGGACTTACATAATTACATTTCGAATGCACTAATGGTGTCATTGACTCCCTATTTTCAATAAAGTGTTAGCGCTTTATAGCGCTACGTTAACGCCAATGCAATGCGGCGACAATACTACGCTATGTCACATTTCAACATACCTGTTTGCCTTTCTCATCTAGCGAGCCAGGTTTACAGACGAGCAGCGGTCCAACTAGGCCAGTGTTTGTGTCCTTGCGTAAGTCGACGGCGGAGTGGTATGTGTAGGCTAGACAGTTCGGATCATCCGTCGTTGGCGCCGAGGTCCAGGGCACGTTGAAGTGGTACTTTGTGATCTGTCGTGACTGAGTGATCAAACCATATGGTACGTCAGCTGATAGATGTAATATCAATAATAAAATCCAGCTCTCAAATCTCCTAAATGCATAGCTCAAATCTCCTAAATGCATAGCTCAAATCTCCTAAATGCATAGCTCAAATCTCCTAAATGCATAGCTCAAATCTCCTACATCCAGCGCTCAAATCTCATAAATCCAGCGCTCAAACCAACCTCCTAAATCCAGCGCGAAAAGCAACCGCCTAAATCCAGTGCGCAAACAACCTAAACCCAACACTCAAATCTCCTAAACCCAGCACTCAATTCTCCTAAATTCAGCGGTAAAATCTCCCAAATACAGTGCTTAAACCTCTTAAATTCAGCGCTCAAATTTCCTACTGAATCTGGATATAATGTTTTTTTTTGTTTTTTTCTTTGGGGGTGGGGGTGATGTTGGGGTTAACGTCGCACCAACAATGTCGGTCATTCGGCGATTCTCCAGCTATAACTAGTGGAGGAACATCCTGACTGCCGCCTCCAAGCAGTATTTTATGAACGAACGGACACCAGTGTAGAACCATCGACCGATAGCTTCCTCACATTAAAAGATTCACCACTCTTAATCGGATTCCAACCAAACAGCGGTGAGTGCTTTGAAGTATATGGCATTAAACACTCGGCCACGGAGGCCAGGCCTATGGTCTGGATCGAATCAAATTACATGTTAGAATGGATGAGTGTGGCTGATAAATTACTATCGAAATGTTGTTTACTAATACACTTTTATTCTATGATCAGCGTTACGCTTCTGGTTCCAAGCTTGATGTTTGACATATTGTTAACGTGAACGTTTTCCGATTCGCCCTATTTAACGTATTCACCATGGTAGTATTGTTTTCTATCATAAAACACTTTTTGTTGCCTAGCACATATCGTGATATATTTACTTTCAATGATCATCCCGGTGAAATATAGTTAAATCTTATATTGAAATAATTACATATTCTCTATATATTCTATACACTGAAACAAAAATATGTCCTCAATATATGTTATACACTGAAACAAACATATTCTCTATATATTCCATACACCGAAACAAACATATTCTCTATATATTCCATACACTGAAACAAACATATTCTCTATATAGTCCATACACTGAAACAAACATATTCTCTATATATTCCATACACACACTGAAACAAACATATTCTCTATATATTCCATACACTGAAACAAACATATTCTCTATATATTCCATACACTGAAACAAACATATTTTCTATATATTCTATACACTGAAACAAACATATTCTCTATATATTCTATACACTGAAACAAACATATTCTCTATATATTCCATACACTGAAACAAACATATATTCGCTATATATTCCATACACTGAAACAAACATATTTTCTATATATTCTATACACTGAAACAAACATATATTCTATATATTCTATACACTGAAACAAACATTCTCTATATATTCTATACACTGAAACAAACATATATCCTCTATATAATCTATACACTGAAACAAACATTCTCTATATATTATATACACTGAAACAAACATATATCCTCTATATAATCTATACACGTAAACAAACATATTCTCTATATATTCCATACACTGAAACAAACATATTCTCTATATGATCTATACACTGAAACAAACATATTCTCTCTATAACCTATACACTGAAACAAACATATTCTCTCTATAATCTATACACTGAAACAAACATATTCTCTATATAATATATACACTGAAACAAACATATTCTCTATATAATCCATACACTGAAGCAAACATATATCCTCTATATTTTTCTATACACCGAATTAAACATATGTATATCCTTTATATATTATATTCACTGAAACAAACATATATATCCTAATTTTGAACATTAACATGACTTTAAAGATAAATAATTCACGTGAAAGCATACAATATTTAAAAACTTACCGTTGTCCCGTGTGTAGTAGACGGTGCCTTCCTGAGACTTATCAATACCCACACCATGTGGGAAAAATGAATATGGTCGTGATGCCTTGTTATAGAACACTACTTCTACTATATCCCCAACTTCCACTTTGATCGGAGGCCCCAGTATGTGCAGATGCTCTTCGTCCAAAGGTCGTGGTTTCATCCGCCTTATGAAAGAAAAATAATCTTCTATATTGCATCATAGATGGATTATAGTTAGTAGAAAAACTGGATACACTGGCTGTTGTTCGTTTGATTTGGGGTTTAAAATCACGCCAACAGCTTAGGTGATATGCCGACGGTCCCGTTATTCATGTTAGAGGAAGACACTGGGTGACCACCATAGTAGCATTTCAGATAGATCGACCTACTATCCACAATCCAGCTATATAGCTACGTTACATGAAAAAGTTGATACAGCCGGCGAGATTTGAACATACAGCGATGAGGGACAAATGATTTGAAGTCATGGAACGTAACCACTCGGCCACTGGGATCCCGACATACACACGCTAAATGATATGTGAATTAGACGACTAAATGGGTGCAGCTTGTATCTGTACATTAACATATAGCGTTATCAATAGTCTAGTCTTCAACTGTAAACCTAGTCTTCAACTGTAAACCTAGTCTTCAACCGTAAACCTAGTCGTCAACTGTAAACCTAATCTTCAACCGTAAAGCTAATTTTCAACCGTAAATCTAATCCTCAACTGTAAACCTAGTCTTCAACTGTAAACCTAGTCGTCAACTGTAAACCTAATCTTCAACCGTAAAGCTAATCTTCAACCGTAAACCTAATCTTCAACTGTAAACCTAATCTTCAACCGTAAACCTAGTCTTCAACCGTAAACCTAATCTTCAACCGTAAACCTAGTCTTCAACTGTAAACCTAGTCTTCAACCATAAACCTAGTCGTCAACCGTAAACCTAATCTTCAACTGTAAACCTAATCTTCAGCCGTAAACCTAGTCTTCAACCGTAAACCTAATCTTCAACCGTAAACCTAGTCTTCAACTGTAAACCTAGTCTTCAACCGTAAACCTAGTCGTCAACCGTAAACCTAATATTCAACCGTAAACCTAATCTTCAACCGTAAACCTAGTCGTCAACCGTAAACCTAATCTTCAACCGTAAACCTAATCTTCAACTGTAAACCTAGTCGTCAACCATAAACCTAATCTTCAACTGTAAACCTAATCTTCAACCGTAAACCTAGTCTTCAACCGTAAACCTAGTCGTCAACCGTAAACCTAATCTTCAACCGTAAACCTAATCTTCAACTGTAAACCTAGTCGTCAACCATAAACCTAATCTTCAACTGTAAACCTAATCTTCAACCGTAAACCTAGTCGTCAACCGTAAACCTAATCTTCAACCGTAAACCTAGTCTTCAACTGTAAACCTAGTCTTCAACCGTAAACCTAATCTTCAATCGTAAACCTAATCTTCAATCGTAAACCTAATCTTCAATCGTAAACCTAATCTTCAATCGTAAACCTAATCGTCAACCGTAAACCTAATCTTCAATCGTAAACCTAATCTTCAATCGTAAACCTAGTCGTCAACCGTAAACCTAATCTTCAACCGTAAACCTAATCTTCAACCGTAAACCTGATCTTCAATCGTAAACCTAGTCGTCAACCGTAAACCTAATCTTCAATCGTAAACCTAGTCGTCAACCGTAAAGCTAATCTTCAATCGTAAACCTAATCTTCAATCGTAAACCTAGTCGTCAACCGTAAACCTAATCTTCAATCGTAAACCTAATCTTCAATCGTAAACCTAATCTTCAACCGTAAACCTAATCTTCAATCGTAAACCTAGTCGTCAACCGTAAACCTAATCTTCAATCGTAAACCTAGTCGTCAACCGTAAAGCTAATCTTCAATCGTAAACCTAATCTTCAATCGTAAACCTAGTCGTCAACCGTAAACCTAATCTTCAATCGTAAACCTAATCTTCAATCGTAAACCTAATCTTCAATCGTAAACCTAATCTTCAACCGTAAACCTAGTCGTCAACCGTAAACCTAATCTTCAATCGTAAACCTAGTCGTCAACCGTAAACCTAATCTTCAATCGTAAACCTAATCTTCAATCGTAAACCTAATCTTCAATCGTAAACCTAATCTTCAATCGTAAACCTAATCTTCAAATGAAGACTGTTATTCACATATACATTGAAACTTGTATTTATTTACGAGTAGAGTTTTTAAGTCGTAACGAACCTGAAAAATTCATCCTCGTATTCCACAAACACAGCTTTCTTGTAGGTGTTGCCGACGGCGTCGTGATGTTCTCCGTGATGCATATGGTGGTGGGAATTACTATAATAAGAAATATGTTTTTTATGGTTGCATTTGTTTTGGTTAATTGTTGATTTTTCTTTTGTTTAGTGGGTTGTTAAAATCGCGAAACTGTGACAATGAGTTTGACAAGGAATATGACTTCATAATCAGCTCATATTGTATAATATAACTCCCTATATAATATCTATATCACACAGACGGATACGTAGTTCAGTGGTTAACACGATGGAATGGGAATCCATGGATCGCAGGTTCGATCCCCCGTCGTCTGACCATAATAAAATTAACAGTCTTCAGATGGTACTTTAAACCGAGGTCGCGTTTCGGTGTTTTACGTCGTGCACGTAAAAGAACCAAAGCAGATTCCTGGGTCTCTGTCTTGGTTCTCTGTCTATATCATTGCACTATCCTCCAAAAATCTAAAATGACTGATCTCTTCAGGATGCGTCGCTCATATAGGCCATCGGTAGCGACGTTAAATAAACGTAAAACACACATATCTATATCACGTCAGTGGACACCATTTATTTGCATTTTTGAATGATATTTAAAATAAATAGAGGTATCGTATGCACATGTACATGCACAGACGGATCTGTAGTTCAGTGGTACAGACGGATCTGTAGTTCAGTGGTAACACGCTGGACTGGTAATCCAGGGATCGCAGGTTCGATCCCCCGTCTGACCTAATACAATTAACAGTCTTTCAGATGGGACGTTAAACCGAGGTCTCGAGTCTGTGCTTTACACCGTGCACGCAAAAGAAGCAGAGGAGACTCTGGAATGGGTATCTGTCTGTATCATTGCACTATCCTCCTAAATCTAAATTGACTAATCTCTTCAGGAGGCGTCGCTCATATGGGCAACCGGTAGCGACGATAAATAAACGTAAAACACACACACACATGTACATGGTACGCCTGTGGGTAGGGTTTAATCAGATGGACGCAGTCAGGAAACAACACATATATATGGTACGCCTGTGGATAGCGTTTAATGAGATGGACGCAGTCAGGAAACAGCACGTGTATATGCCATATTTTAACGAGTACTTGACATATATCGGATTATTCGAAGCATACATTATTCAAAGAAATAGATAATAAAGACCTATGCTTATATTTGTCATTGTTCTTATAGTCGCACCAACAGATTCGTTCACTGTTTCAGGCACTAATGTGCACTCGGTAGAACCACAGACCTTCCGAATGATAGCTGCCTCACACGAAAGGATTAGATACCCCAGTGATAGTCAATACAGCGACTTCAACCACTTCGCCACGGAAGACAGCGACTTCAACCACTTCGCACGGAAGCCTATATGCAAATACAATCTTCTCCATGTGTTTTTACTAATCACCTAGAAAATCCATGATCCATTTCTACTTTTCCGGATGTGAACAGATCTTTTCCCCCAGGCATATAGTTCCAGTTCACTTCCTCTGCAGCGATGAAGAAACGTTTCCGTTTTCCGACAGGCGTGTCTGGCAATGCATCGGCAGCACATTGCTTCACGTTGTAAAACGCGGTCATACCATCTACAGAAGAGACATAATAATAGGAAGAGGTCCAATCGCTAAATGGCGTCTACCGTACCATCTCACATACTTCCAGCCACAGGATCGAACCCGGTTGCATTGGTGCGTGAGAGAGTGCTAACCACTGCACTAATGGGAAAACTATCGGATGATGGTTGGCATGAGTTTGTTACAGAAGATGCTACATTAATTTGCATAAAAAGTTTAAACTTTATTTATTTTGCGAAGCAAGTTTTAACAATTTATATTAATCACTAACGTGACGTCGTTACGATTGTGCCCTTAGGCAAGGCATTTAAATTCTACGTTGCCTCTTCTCTCTCCCTCGTGGCGATGGACTCCATCAGGAATGAGGTCTCGAGAGTGATTAATATAAGTTGAAATAACTTGTTTCGCAATCGAGCTCAAATACATTTGTATAAACTAATCACTCTCGTTGGCGTGGATGAAAGCGTAAATGTGGTCATTCGTATGGGAGGAAACCGGAGTACCCGGAGAAAACCCACATGTCCGATCTGGCGACCACCGTACCATCTCACATACTTCCCGGCCTGAGGATCGAACCCGGGTTGCATTGGTGAGAAGCGAGCGTGCTAACCACTGAGCAAATCGGTCATGCCTTCTGAACTAGTGATTATAGGAAACACATGTTCATTATTTCTGCATATTTTAAGGTAGGTCCCGATAAATGTGATGAAACAGAAGTGTCACTAGTCCAGTAGTTAACACGCTGGAGTGCGAATTCACGGATCCAGGGATGACAGGTTCGATCCGTTGTCTGACATTAATAATATTAAGTCTTTCAGATGGGACACTACACCGAGGTCTCGTGTTGGAGATTTACAGTGTGCACGTAAACTCTTGAATGAGTCTCTCTCTGTATACAAATGGCCATTGCAGTAGCGTCCAAACTAAATCTAAAATGACTAATATATTCAGGAGGTGTCGCTCAAAAATAGACAGGTATGTATCACACATGTGATCAATGTGCAAATGGTGATACATATTGGCACGTACCGTGAAGATGCTCGTTGTTTCTACAGACCAAGAGCCACGTGCCGACGTTAACGGGTACGGTATTGGCAGTGATAAATGTAGCTGGATAAATGGAGGCTGCATCAGTCCTGAAACAGAAATAGCTCGTGCTTTGCTCGAGTATCGACAATAGTAGTTTTTTTAAGTTTTTTTTTAATACCATTTTTTATTTCTCTATCAACATACAAAAATACATAATTGATATAATTATGTTAACAATACAATGTACTAACATAAATTAATGTCTTTTATATAGTATTTCCATGCTAAATCGCAGATACATTAAATATCAATACAATGTATGTATATGATGGAGAGAAAATTTCATTACGTTTTTTGAAAGAGAGAGAGAGACATATAGGAGAGGAAAAAATGACTAATCTCTTCAGGAGGCGTCGCTCATATGGGCAACCGGTAGCGACGATAAATAAATGTAAAACACACATTTTACGAAATTCAAAGTGACTAAGTTTTTAGGCCGTCTGATATACACTGTAATACTAACACGAACCAAGGTTCCTTTCTGCAACAGTGGCGAATGGAAACATGGTTGATTGCAGTGCCAAAACTCCACAGGAGGACGGTTCAAATGAGTTTGAAACAGAAGAGATGGTTCAATAGTTTATATCTATACATACCTGTGTTTCCTAATGACAAACGTCTGTCCATATATTTGCATTGCATGTATACCATTGGCGAGAGCGAACGTGTATATAGCTACATCATCGCCTTCACACACGTCCAGCCCTGGCATGTTGCCGTAAACATAGCCGTTTATATGGTACATTTTATTGCTTTCAATGAATTTTGCATCTTTATTGCGGAGAAGTTGCAGACAGACACGTGGATCCAGACACCGACGAAGATTAACAGCACTATAATAGCTTTGTGTTTCGTCTGTGATGTCCGTATACATGACAATTTCCTGTGATACGTCTTTCCGTTGTCCGTCCGGCGTCAAAAATCCTGAAAGTGCGGGTTACGTTCCATTAAGAATCATTGTTTCATATAGCAATAATATTAAGCAAGCCCACCGCCCCAAGGGTGTCTCGCCACGCGCAATTCACTGTATAAGTCCTGGTTCCGCAAAATAAAACATGTCTCTTCATTCTCAAGACATGCTTTAGCTGTCCGATTAGCGCAGTGGTTAGGTAGCTCGCTTCTCACCCATTCAACCCGGGTTCGATCCTCGAACCGGGAAGTATGTGAGATGGTACGGTGGTCGCCAGATCGGACAGGTGGCTTTTCTCCGGGTACTCCGATTTTCTCCCACAAGAATGACCACGTACACGCTTTCATCCGCGCCAACGAGAGTGAATAATATATGTTGTTAGAACTTGTTTCGCAATCGTGGTAAAATAAATAATGTTTAAACTAAGCTCAAAATAAGTGACTTTATATGATGGACTTAATATTGGTATTGAGAATCAGCACTCGGAAGTGTATATGCGGTACTTCACAGCAGCAACTGTATACGTTTTCTTTCGTTCTAATCGCTTTCAGTCTACTGCTATTAAATTATATGTAAAATGTTCGTGTCTTGATTACATGTACAAATACTGAAATAAATAATGTTTAAACTAACACCTTTGACGGTTTTTGAGAAATGATAATATTTGAGTTGCTCTTGACGCATGAACAACTTCTGAAATCGCACTATGCTTGGACAAGTTTCAAGTTCAAGGTCACTGTTGGGTTAGACACTTACTCTGGGTGTAGGGAATTAGTCATCGGATATGTATGTGGAGTTTCAAAGCAATAACGTTGAAGGTTTTTGAGAAATGATAATGTCTCGTACGCATACATGTTTTCGGAAATCAGACTGTTTTTGGCCAAACATCAGGTTTTCGGTCACTCTTGTATGAGTGGAACAAAGCATTGTAGTTGACGGTTTTTAGGTATATGCAATTGTTCACGGCGCCGACGACTGCTTAGTGTCACTTTTCACTAATGTAGACGAAGACAACAACAATCACACCGGGTAACAATCAGGCACACGAAATTACTCTGTAAATGTTGTACAGATTTCAATAGTGACAAATTTAACATTGTTTCTAATGGGGAATGTTTTCAAACCATATTAGATTAAAATATAACACTCCGTTTAAACAAGTATACAAAGTAATGTGTTTGTTTATTATACAGTCATTTCTCATTTATCAGATTGAGACACCACTTATGGACATCAGTACTTCCTGAATCGTATCATCGCAGTCCAGGCGTCCGGCTAACAGGCAATCAGTAATAATATTTAGTATATCTAATACCGCACCTGGTTTGCATGAAACAAACACACCGACCAACCCAGTCTCGATATCAACCATGGAATCCACGTGGGAATGGTAGCCAAATGGGATACAGTTGTCATCGGCGTCTGTGGGAGCGAAGTTTTCTGTGACGTTCCATACGTATGCGTGAGAACCACCCGGAGGAACAGCATCGTCCATTTTGGATAAATGGTGTGCACCATCGAGATACAACGCACCTGTAAAAAATAAGATCATTGGATCATAATTGTTTCGTTATATTTCAGGCACTGACGGGTACCCGGGTAGAACCAACAACCTATTGTACTATGGAATAATTTCTAGTTAGCAGGGAGGTTCTTTTTGATAAACAAAAAGATAAAAAAAACAAATAACAAATACTGTAAAATCAAAATTCACAAAATACACAACGCAATACTCTTGATTTACTCGAGCATGGTTCAAGATATTGATTTGAAATGATAGATTACGTTATTCGGCTATAATTATAGCCGTACACAAATGATAAAATCGTTCACCTGTGAGACAGAGGTGTGTGCCCGTCGTAAGAGCCATGGGGGACACACTAGATATTAGTTTCTCGGACATTTAGATGGTACATGTATTGGGATTCGGTGACTTTTCACATTGTTGGCTTTTGCCTTGTGTCATCATTTTTGTGAATTTTGATTTTACATTGTCGTTGATGAATTAAAAGAAATGTCTTAGTATGTACGTATGCTATGTTGCTTTATTCATGGTCCAAATGTAAAGAAAATCAGTTCACAAATAATCCAATTATACCGAATTATATAAGTGTCGGGTTAGAAGTGCCCTAAATGTAGGGCACTTGTGTGTCTTACGTTTATTTATCATCGCTACCGGTTGCCCATATGAGCAACGCCTCCTGTAGAGATTAGTCATTTTAGATTTTGGAGGATAGTGCATGATACAGACAGAGACCCATTCCAGAGTCTCCTCTGGTTCTTTTACGTGCACGGTGTAAAGCACCGACACGAGACCTCGGTTTAACGTCCCATCTGAAAGACTGTTAATTGTATTAGGGTCAGAGGGGGTATCGAACCTGCGATCCCTGGATTACCAGTCCAGCGTGTTACCACTGGACTACAGATCCGTCTGTATGGTGGAATGACTGACTAAGCGGCCACTAAATACTCGTAATTCGGAGAGCATATCATAGTACGTCACAATGTGGTAAAGCTGCTATTTTACAGTACCTTCATGAAATTTGGAATAGAATAATCCGTGCGGATGCATGCTCAAGTTTGCGTTCACTTGCTTGATGGCATTTCTAAACTGTATCAGTATTGTGTCCCCTATTTCGCCCTTTATAGTTGGACCCACATATCTGAAAAGAGAAAGAAAAACTATCAATGCGCTTGTACCATTTCTCCATTGAACGTTGGTCCAACCGATCTGAAAAGAAATGTCTTCTGCATTAGACTTGTAAGTTTGATTATACATCTGAAACGGTGAAGCCATGTGAGAGGACGCGACATTAGTTCTGTTTGTTTGATTTGGGTTTGGATTCGCATCAGCAGTTTAGGTTACTCTCCAGATATTATTGGTGGAGAACGACCCCCAGTTGCCCTGCGAGCCCCTCCGAGCCCCTTTGAGCAGTATATCAGACCCGGACGGTCACCAGCATATAACTAACGGTCTTACTCAAGGCAGCTGGAATAAAGAATTATGTATTAATTAATTATTTCTAACGAGTGAACGACCATGGTATGCTTTGTCATATGAAAATGTTGGAAAACACATTTCTGTTACATGAACATTGATTGGTGGTTCGAAAATAGGTGCACTAGTTGACGCAATGTTGAATTCACACGTGAGTGAAACTGTAGTTTTATTTTAATAGATGACATGCAATCTGATTGTAGTTGAGCGCATTAAATGCAAGAATGATCGCTTTTCATAGTAATATTATTTCATCTGCTATACAAGAGACTGACAAGCTATTCAATGACATTTTAAACTTCGTAGTTTTAACTAAGAGTATTTTAGTACATAACTTGTAATTGTAATGTAAAATGTCGGACGCTGGATGGATAAGACTGTATTGCCTTGTGACATGTCGATTACAGTATTGTAGTATAACGCGACATTGCACATGTAGCAGGGTGTTAACCGTATTGGAAATGGTAAACATATATGTATATGCAGTCTTAGACATCTTAGAATGTATACATGCACCTGGTATTGTATTCACCCGGTCTACCCAGACTATCTCTGACACAAATTATTGTGTGAGATATGAAAACCGAACACACACTGAGATTACTGCAGCCCTCATAGCCCTCTAAACATCTAGTTATAATAATTACGATAGGCAAAACCATCACTTTTATCTGATGTGTATTTTAATCTTCAATCAGTCAGTCAGTTCAATGACAAACCTTAGAGGTGAGAAAACAGGAACGCCGGTGATACATCGTTATATGCACACTGGCAAATTAATATAGAGTATGACGTATGGCTAATGGAATATACGTGTATAATGTATTAGTCGTACATTTATTATGTCTGTGTTTTGTAATCGGAAATAACCATAATCTACATATAGTTTAATATGGTACATAGTTGCATACTCAATCTTCATAGGGTATCATGTGTTTTACGTTTATTTATCGTCGCTACCGGTTGCCCATATGAGCGACGTCTCTTGAAGAGATTAGTCATTTTAGATATTTGGAGGATAGTGCAATGATACAGACAGAGACCCATTCCAGAGTCTCCCCTGGTTCTTTTGCGTTCACGGTGTACAGCACCGACACGAGACCTCGATTTAATGTCCCATCTGAAAGACTGTTATTTTTATTAGGGTCAGACGGGGCATCGAACCTGCGATCCCTGGATTACCAGTCCAGCGTGTTACCACTGGACTACAGATCCGTCATAGGGTATCATTTATATCGGTTGCTGTTTATAATTATCTGCAACATAGCAGTTCATAAGCTAACAATAATGAGGTATGCCACAAGGTAACGTTTTATCACTGTTTTTATATACAATGACAAACTCATCACGTAGACGTTTTGAAGTGAAATGAGAAATAACGTGCAGCTATCAATTATGCATTAACATGCTCATCCATGTAAAACATGCATGCACATCAGTAGGTTATGATATCACGAAATGAATTATCACAAAAATGAACCTAAAGGTTAACGGTATTTACTCGATGAATGTTGTTCTGTAGCATTCTTACAATTAAGATTAAGCTGAATTAGCACTTCAGTCTCCAGGTAGGTTGACGAGTACCTTCATACATGAGTACATGCTTAACTTAAACCTCATTTTGTGTTTTTATTGTGTATCACAAGGCATTCGATCTTGACTGTTAATGTTTAACCCGGAGCTAAGATCCATCATTGTAGTGTGCTATTTTGCGTGGATATCTTTTATTGACTTGTACTGAAATGTATTGGCAATATATGAGATTCGGCTACCCACAAGCTGTTCTAAAGCAGCATCCATGTTTTCTACCCTCTCTGTAATACCTGTTGTGTTTTCATCTTATGTCTTTCGATGACTTTCACAGACGGATCTGTAGTCCAGTGGTAACACGCTGGACTGGTAATCCAGAGATCGCAGGTTCGATCCCCCGTCTGACCCTAATAAAATTAACAGTATTTCAGATGGGACGTTAAACCGAAGTCTCGTGTCGGTGCTTTACACCGTGCACGTAAAAGAACCAGAGGAGACTCTGGAATGGGTCTCTGTCTGTATCATTGCACTATCCTCCAAATGACTAATCTCTTCAGGAGGCGTCGCTCATATGGGCAACCGGTAGCGACGATAACTAAACGTAAAACACACGGTGACTTTCAATGGAAGAAATCTTCGATTTAAACTTATGGGCATATAGTTAGTCCAGCCTACCTTGTAGTCATTTTATTTGATCTATGCGAAGACAGTAGGGACACCAACGATATGTGTGGACAGAACTGAAGCGGAATTACATTATAAAATGAACTAAGAGTGTTGTTGTTTCGCGTTCAAGAGAGCCAAGTCGTGTTGGGTTAGAACAGATTAGAGGAAGAACACGGGTTACGCACTCGGTGTCAATACCACTGTCCGATTAATGATGAGTACATGTCAGCAATGCCGAACACGATGGTGGAAGTAGGGAAGATTATATTGTTTCTGTCACGATGGTTGTTTCTATAAGTGGAACGTTGGTACGCATGTGTACACATGAATAAACGCTGGTATTTCTAGCTGTCGCAGCACTAGTGTGTAAGGTGGATACCCAGAATGCCAGTTTGAGCATATTGTGCTGTGATAGTGTCAATGTATGTTAAGCTTAGATAGCTTCAAGAAGACAAGAACACTACAATACTATTCCTTTTCAATTTTGAAGGTTTGGGAAACAATTGATTTGTTAATTAATTAATTAATTGAAAATTACCTAAATTGTTTAGTGTATACACATTTATGTTAGCTCAATTGCGAAACAAGTGCTTATAACTCATGTTAATCACTCTCGATACCTCATTCTTCGTCACGAGGGAGAGAGAGAGAAGATCCAACGTAGAATTTAAATGCCTTGTCTAGAGGCACAATCGTAACGGCTCCAGTGGGGCTCGAACTCCAGCCTTTCGCGCCTGAAGCGAACGCTAATTGTTAATAATGGTATAACTTGTGATATGCTGTAGCCAAGACGACGTAACTTTATATATAATATATACTATATTATGTATGTGTACAGACGGATCTGTAGTCCAGTGGTAACACGCTGGACTGGTAATCCAGGGATCGCAGGTTCGATCCCCCGTCTGACCCTAATAAAATTAACAGTCTTTCAGATGGGACGTTAAACCGAGGTCTCGTGTCGGTGCTTTACACCGTGCACGTAAAAGAACCAGAGGAGACTCTGGAATGGTCTGTATCATGCACTATCCTCCAAAATCTAAAATTACTAATCTCTTCAGGAGGCGTCGCTCATATGGGCAACCGGTAGCGACGATAAATAAACGTAAAACACACATGTATTTGTTTTCTTTTAAAACGAAACTCGATTCAGGAGACATTAATATATTCATATATTCCTGCAATAGTCATTGCATCATTATTCACCTGCTATTTTTACACAAAAGACGGCATATAAATTACAAAGCGGAAAATAACCCGTCATTTATACGTAACAAGTGTATGACTGGTCTGTGTAAACGTGAGGTTGTACGAAATTGCCCTTGTCATAATTATAACATTTTAATATAGCCGTCAACAGGAGTTATAAAATGATATTATTTATCTGTCAGATATCACCAGACAACAGTATTTAATTTTGTGTTTTCTAGTTTTGTGTTTTGGTCGTTCTCACGTTCGTCACTGGAAGCTACGTGATCGAGTGCCTGCAACCGTCTTACGTTTGCAAACGTCTGACCAGTAGGACATTAGCCCGAACGTAAAATCACAGCCGATAATATATGCATACGACTATGTACCTCATTATTAAACGCTAACATAAACCGCATGACCAGTTGAAATATCAAAATTGTTGGTAAGTTATCGATACTAAATTAGAAGATAGAAACTCTTCTCACATACACATTTTATATAATATTATGTCTATTAGTCAAGTAATCAAAAACTGTTTTTATATCGTCTGTTGACCCAGTTTCATGAAATCATCACTGTTAAATTGACACTATATGTAAATATTTACATCGCTATTGTACTTCGTTCGATGAACGCAGGTGCCATGATTGTTTACAATTTCGGATGGGGTTCCCAACTAATGATATGCAGCTGACATGCGCATTCGAAGTTAGGAGCATGCGCATTCGCATTATTAGGCAACGTTCGTCGCGAGAATAGGCGTTTCTTATAGTCTACGCTTTTCCAAGGATGATCTATTTACGTGATCCGAGACACGGTATGTTGCAAATCTGGACTAAAACATTTTAAATGCAAAGTGTGCTTTATTTTCGTTGTATCATTGCAAAACATAGATGGTAATGTAAATATCAGTAACGAATCGTGGGTTAATAGTTTCCATCGGTCGGTGCTATGAACTACAGTGGCCGTGCATAAAGTTAGCGTGGATGCCTTCACACACTTTAACCACGCCCAATATAGTTCATACCCGATGGAAAATATTAATCCGCGATTCATTCCTTAAATAAATGACTTAGTGCCGCCAAAATGAAGGGGACGTCACTACGTCATATTCAATATTGCCGATGTCCTGGAAGTGGTTCTATCGTCTGTATCAATCTTATTGTGGACTTTTTAAATGGATATTAAAAATATATTATCCAATATTTTAGTTCTACTTAATATGAGTAGTTTCATAGTTCTTTTTCAGAGTATGAAGCTGAATGTAGGTCATTCATGGCACTGTGGCACTGTCTGTATCAATGCACTATCCTCAAAATCCTGCAGCGGGTGTCGATCATGTGGGCAACAAAATCCTACAGCGGGTGTCGCTCATGCGGGCAACAAAATCCTGCAGCGGGTGTCGCTCATGTGGACAACAAAATCCTGCAGCGGGTGTCGCTCATGTGGACAACAAAATCCTACAGCGGGTGTCGCTCATGTGGACAACAAAATCCTGCAGCGGGTGTCGCTAATGTGGACAACAAAATCCTACAGCGGGTGTCGCTCATGTGGACAACAAAATCCTGCAGCGGGTGTCGCTCATGTGGACAACACAATCCTGCAGCGGGTGTCGCTCATGTCGGCAACACAATCCTACAGCTGATGTCGCTCATGTGGGCAACAGAATCCTGCAGCGGATGTCGCTCATGCAGCAAAAAAATCCTGCAGCGGATGTCGCTCATGTCGGCAACAAGTAGCGACATGCAATACATCGATATGAACGTGACGTTGGTGGTGTAAATCACACCATAAAGAACTGTTACCTACCCCTGATATGCTGGTTTAGGTATTTCCTGAGAGAAGGATGCATCAGTGTACTGTTTATAAACCGCCTTCATGTACTTGCTACCAATCCTGTCTTTCATGGTTTTGATACGTAGATCGGCCTCACTGAAAGTACATAATTCAATATTTCCAACATAAAGCATACATATAGTGCAATATTATAATAATAATAATAATAATAATAATAATAATAAAGACTTTATTTAACGAGAGTACTCATTTAACAACAGTTAATCTACCATGAGGCCCTCAACATATATACAATCAAATGCAATCAAAAGATAGCACTATAAGTGAGAACTGCACATTGGAATAATATAGTAATGTAAAAGCTGAAAAATAGAGATACTATATTTAATATGTAATGGAATATGATGATATATGGAATTGGCTAGCAGAGTAGAAAATGGGAATAAGACAATTAATGATACTAGATCTATCTAACAATGTGCAGATTTGACTTGTAGTGGTATCTTCAAAATATGTATGAAATCAACTTAAAGACAGCAATTTTCCGATTCTAATAAATATAGCAATGGCAATACACGTTTATTTTCCACAACGACAACGAGACAAACACAAGTAGCATACAATATTGTCGTTTTCATAGAAATAGTTGACTGGGGTCATTTTCCGACATCAAATAATGACTGGAGGATCTATGTCTGAAGGGAAGTGGAAGTCGTGATAGCGCTGCAGTGGATGTGCGTTCGCTTCTGGTGCGAACGATCCGGAGTTCGAGCCCCGCTGGAGCCGTTACGGTTGTGCCCTTAGGCAAGCTATTTAAATTTCACGTTGCCTCTTCTCTCTCCATCGTGGCGATGGATTCCATCAGGAATGAGGTCTCGAGAGTGATTAATATAAGTTGTAAGAACTTGTTTCGCAATCGAGCTAAAATAAATGTGTATACATTTCTGAAGAGGGTCACATATAATTATTCGCTATAAAGTTTAAACTTTATTTATTTTACCACTATTGTGAAGCAAGTTTTAACAACTTATATTAATCACTATCGTTGGCGCGGATGAAGCGTAAATGTGGACATTCATGTGGGAGGAAACCGGAGTACACGGAGAAAACCCACCTGTCAGAAGTGCGCTAACCACTGCCCTAATCGGACAGCCAATATAGACGCCTGGCAGATATTTGATTCACTTACACTATAACAGTACTGGTCGATGAGACGACAATAATATGAATGGTGCTGCACTGAATCCGATGTGTAATGGATGAGGGAACAGAGAGGATGTAAGTTCGAACACCGTCAGAACAACGGTGGTGGTGTCCTTAGGTCCTTAAATCCACATTGTATCCCCTCTCTCATGACGTTGGAATCTCTGTATATCCCCAATTGAAGCAGCATGACACATACTCTAATGGCTGTCAGCATGACACATACTCTAAGGGCTGTCAGCATGACACATATTCTAAGGGATGTCAGCATGACACATATTCTAAGGGTTATCAGCATGACACATACTCTAAGGGATGTCAGCATGACACATATTCTAAGGAGGGTTTTCAGCATGACACCTATTCTAAGGGCTGTCAGCATGACATATATTCTAAGGGCTGTCAGCATGACAAATACTCTAAGGGCTGTCAGCAGGACACATATTTTAAAGAATATCAGCATGACACATATTGTAAGGGCTGTCAGCATGACACATTTTTCTTTGTTTGACAAGCTAGAATGCGCCTGATATAAACGTATGCCAGAGACGTTGATAAGTTACAGTGATAACTGGCCAGCATGAATACATATAGTGATATTTAATTATTTATAAATGATGTATTGATTTGGCTGGTCAGAATTGACGTACATCGACATGGGAGTCGTATATTTTACCGTGCATGTAACAATATTTCCAGGTGACTGTTTCACTAAAAAAAACAGTTTAGTAGCCTGACTAAAATATGTGAAATATATGGGCATCCGATGTACACATATGCATCTTATATTTACATCGTTATTACACTTCCCTCGATGCACGTATACTAGTGGAAGTCGTGATAGCGCAGTGGTGCGAAAGGTCCGGAGTTCAAGCCCCGCTGGAGCCCTTAGGCAAGGCATTTAAATTCCACATTGCTTCTTCTCTCTACCTCGTGGCGATGGATTCCATCAGGAATGAGGTCTCGAGAGTGATTAATATAAGTTGTAATTGTTTCACAATCGAGCTAAAATAAATTTGTATAAACTAACGTATAATAATAATAATAAAGACTTTATTTTACGAGGGAGCTTACATAATACATGGCTATGCCCTGTTTGTATCTATTTTTGGCTGTCCGATTAACGCAGTGGTTAGCGCGCTCGCTTCTCACCAATGGAGCGCCTTCATCGCAAACGAGAGTGATTAATATAAGTTTTTAGAACTTGCTCGCAATCGTTGTACAATAAATAAAGTTTAAACGTTTTTGTTTGTATATGTATCTATTTTCGTTTGCATTTCGTGACATGTGTGCATGTGACATGTGTACTCGAAGTTACGGGCATGCGCACTCGCAGTGTTTGGCATCGTTTATTTGATATTCATTGATTACTCATTATAAAGATAAGTAAAAATCTTCCGCCTTGGGGAGGGGCGAATTTTGTTATTGACCCTTTCCCTCATAGAAGCACAACTTGACGCCAATACCAATATGACATACATTGACAATGTAGTAGCCAAACCAATGTTCATAATAAATGCCAGAATCTCATGTAGTCCCAGTAATAAAGGCCAGAATCTCATGTAGTCCCCATAATAAAGGCCAGAATCTCATGTAGACCCAGTAATATCTATGGAGGTGGGATATTGACCTAAATCTCTATAAAGGAAAGGGTTAATATGACACAGATGTGTCCCTGGAATGTGTGTAGCCCATTCGTATATACTTATGATCATAGTACACGCGCCAACATAGGCGGGTGATCGAATCTGTGATCGAATCTGCGATCCCTGGATTACCAGTCCAGCGTGTTACCACTGGACTATAGACCCGTCTGTGACTAGGTCCGTATACTTCACTCGGGACTTTATCTACATGTCTCTCATAGGTCCTTTAAGGTGTTACAAACAATACATATACTTATGTGATATATCCTTTCTGGTGTAACTAACAGACAGATCTGTAGTCCTGTGGTAACATGCTGGACTGGTAATCCAGTGATCGCAGGTTCGATCCCCCGTCTGACCATAATAAAATTACCAGTATTTCAGATCGGACGTTAAACCGAGGTCTCGTGTCGGTGCGTTACACCGTGCACGTAAGAGAACCAGAGGAGACTCTGGAATGGGTCTCTGTCTGTATCATTGCACTATCCTCCAAAAATCTAAAATGACCAATCTCTTCAGGAGGCGTCGCTCATATGGGCAACAGGTAGCGACGATAAATAAACGTAAAACATATATGGTGTAACTAACAACGCAAGACCCGTTAACCCAACCCCCAATAAACCCGTCAAGGTTAGTGTTAAATTGTGTCATAATTTATATCTCCACACACTAACTGTTTACTGGCCTACGTAACAACCGTGTGACAATAATGTCCATGCATATCAATTAATCATAACACCACAACTTCCATATACAGTCAAACCTGTATATAAAGACCACCATCGGGAAAGTCAAAAAGTGGCCTTTGTTGACAGGTCCTCTCAATAGAGGGTTAACATGCATTGAAAATGGCTCGACGGGAGAGACAAATGGTGGTCTTTAGAGACAGGTTTTTCATATACGGCCTTTATTCGGAGGTGGCCTTTAGCACAGGTCTGACTATAATCTCTTTGTATTATGAATTTTGGTTGTAGTACACATTTATTTGAGCTCGATTGCGAAACAAGTTTTACAACGTTAGATTAATCTACAGCTGGGTACGAACTCACACTTGAAGCGAACGCTCTACTACAGCGCTATCACGACATCCATTTATTATGCTTTTCCGATTATTCGTAAAAAAAAACCCAACCCACGTCGAACATGTTACTTGGCGAATACTATATTGTGTTAGTGGCAATACAATTGGTTAAGCTAATGACTGTTAGATACTACTAATAATAATAATAATAATAAAGACTTTATTTAACGAGAGTACTCATTTAACAAAAGTTAATCTACCATGAGGCCCTCAACATATATACAATCAAATGCAATCAAAAGATAGCACTATAAGTGAGAACTGCACATTGGAATAATATAGTAATGTAAAAGCTGAAAAATAGAGAAACTATATTTAATATGTAATGGAATATGATGATATATGGAATTGGCTAGCAGAGTAGAAAATGGGAATGAGACAATTAATGATACTAGATCTATCTAACAATATGCAGATTTGACTTGTAGTGGTATCTTCAAAATATGTATGAAATCAACTTAGAGACAGCAATATTTACGATTCTAATAAATATAGCAATCGCAATACACGTTTATAATAACAGTAGAAGTGCGCGATTAGTTTGAATTGTTATAGTTCCACCTTAAGTAGAGAATTTTGAACTGTTGGATAGTTGGAGCATTTTGAACTAAGTGAGGCAATGAATTCCAAATAGATGATCCTGAAAATTCAAATGTATTACGAAATAATTCACAATTTGGTCTTGGTGTGTATAATTAATATTCTGAGGTTGATCTAAGAATTCTAGGATGTATATCAGAAGTAAAAGTGAAGGTTGATTTTAAATAGTCTGGAGCAGCTCTTATACATTTGTATAGCCTTCTGATATATGACTCGTTCTGGAAAGGTCATCCATTTTAGTTGGGAGAATAATAATTGCGATGGAGTGTCAAAGTCCTGATCTAGAATTAGTCTAGCTGCTCTCTTTTGTAACCGAACTATTTTATCTTCTAAAGATGAGTTGCAGTTACGCCAAATCACACAGCAAAAGTCTAAGTGAGGCAATATGTAAGCATTGTAGAAGAGGTTGCGATTGGGAATAGAGAGATACCTTTTTATACGAGACAATAAATATAAATACTATATTATATAACAGCTAATCCAGGTCTCTCTCCTCCACTACGTGCACGTCGTGACCTAGGCACAGCTCTCAACAGGGATATGGTTCAAGGACTTCACTGACGGAAGTCGCGCCATCGGAATCGCTTGACGCTATACATTTACATACAGAGTACCATACGACTAACTTCCCTACTTGGCGAGACAGAAACACTAGAGTGCTGGCGACGACGCAGACTTCTTGATGGCGTGAGGACCCAAGCGAAGAAACCGGAACCATTATTGCTGCTGTGAGCTGACAAATCGTGGAGGATGTGGCCCTACAAGGTCTACATAAACAACTTAGATGACAACGTAAACTTCTTAGAAAAACCAGTCGCCCAAATGCCTCGGCGGAGGCGACTATAAAGAAAATTTATTTGGGAACAGCTATTCCGTGTAGCAATGCACAGCGGGATTACACTGTCCTACTGTAAAACAAGGCAACCAGCCCAATATGGTGTCTCGCCACGCTAGATTGACTTATATACGTGTTGATTTAACGAAATTAAAAATGTCGTTTATGCTTTCCAAAGAATTGCCAACTTTCAAGTTCAATGTAAGTGGTATGGTGGTGGCTTACTGATGCTGTAGATAATTAGTACTCGGGTGTGTATGCCAAATTTCAAAGCAATAACTTTGACGGTGTTTTACAAATGGTAATATTCGACGTTTTTCTATATATCTGAAATCGGACTATTGTTGCCAAAGTTCAAGGTCACTATTAGGGGCTGTACCTATTAGGGAGACGGGGAACAGCCCCTAATTACAGTATGAACTTTACCAATACATTTAATTTGACGGTTTTAGTTACATTGTATATGCCATTAACGCGCCAACAACCTCATACAACGGGTACATGTGGCATTGGTCTACAGACTCGCAGAACAACCTCATACACCGGTTAATGTGGCATTGGTCTACAGACTCGCGGAATTACCTCATACAACGTGTACATGTGGCATTGGTCTACAGACTCGCAGAATTACCTCATACAACGGGTACATGTGGCATTGGTCTACAGACTCACATAATTACCTCATACAACGGGTACATGTGGCATTGGTCTACATACTCGAAGAATTACCTCATACAACGGGTATATGTGGCATTGGTCTACATACTCGCAGAATTACCTCATACAACGGGTACATGTGGCATTGGTCTACATACTGGCAGAATTACCTCATACAACGGGTACATGTGGCATTGGTCTACATACTCGTAGAATTACCTCATACAACGGGTAGAACATGGATCTACAGACTCGCAGAATTACCTCATACAACGGGTAGAACATGGATCTACAGACTCGCAGAATTACCTCATACAACGGGTACATGTGGCATTGGTCTACAGACTCGTAGAATTACCTCATACAACGGGTACATGTAGCATTGGTCTACATACTCGCAGAATTACCTCATACAACGGGTACATGTGGCATTGGTCTACAGACTCGCGGAATTACCTCATACAACGGGTACATGTGGCATTGGTCTACATACTCGTAGAATTACCTCATACAACGGGTACATGTGGCATTGGTCTACATACTCGCAGAATTACCTCATACAACGGGTACATGTGGCATTGGTCTACAGACTCGCGGAATTACCTCATACAACGGGTACATGTGACATTGGTCTACAGACTTACAGAATTACCTCATACAACGGGTAGGACATGGATCTACAGACTCGCAGAATTACCTCATACAACGGGTACATGTGGCATTGGTCTACAGACTTGTAGAATTACCTCATACAACGGGTGCATGTGACATTGGTCTACAGATTCGCAGAATTACCTCATACAACGGGTATAACATGGATCTACAGACTCGCAGAATTACCTCCTACAACGCGTACATTTGGCATTGGTCTACAGACTCGCAGAATTACCTCATACAACGGGTACATGTGACATTGGTCTACAGATTCGCAGAATTACCTCATACAACGGGTATAACATGGATCTACAGACTCACAGAATTACCTCATACAACGCGTACATTTGGCATTGGTCTACAGACTCGCAGAATTACCTCATACAACGGGTACATGTGGCATTGGTCTACAGACTCGCAGAATTACCTCATACAACGGGTACATTTGGCATTGGTCTACAGACTCGTAGAATTACCTCATACAACGGGTACATGTGACATTGGTCTACAGACTCGCAGAATTACCTCATACAACGGGTGCATGTGGCATTGGTCTACAGACTCGCAGAATTACCTCATACAACGGGTACATGTGGCATTGGTCTACATACTCGCAGAATTACCTCATACAACGGGTATAACATGGATCTACAGACTCGCAGAATTACCTCATACAAAGGGTACATGTGACATTGGTCTACAGATTCGCAGAATTACCTCATACAACGGGTATAACATGGATCTACAGACTCACATAATTACATCATACAAAGGGTACATGTGACATTGGTGTACAGACTCACATAATTACCTCATACACCGAGTACATGTGGCATTGGTCTACAGACTCACAGAATTATCTCATACAACGGGTAGAACATGGATCTATAGACTCGTAGAATAACCTCATACAACGGGTACATGTGGCATTGGTGTACAGACTCGTAGAATTACCTCATACAAAGGGTACATGTGACATTGGTCTACAGACTCGCAGAATTACCTCATACAATGGGTACATGTGACATTGGTCTACAGACTCGCAGAATTACCTCATACAGCGGGTGCATGTGGCATTGGTGTACAGACTCGCAGAATTACCTCATACAACGGGTACATGTGGCATTGGTCTACATACTCGTAGAATTACCTCATACAACGGGTACATGTGGCATTGGTCTACATACTTACAGAATTACCTCATACAACGGGTACATGTGACATTGGTCTACAGACTTACAGAATTACCTCATACAACGGGTAGGACATGGATCTACAGATTCGCAGAATTACCTCATACAACGGGTACATGTGGCATTGGTCTACAGACTTGCAGAATTACCTCATACAACGGGTACATGTGGCATTGGTCTACAGACTCGTACAATTACCTCATACAACGGGTACATGTAGCATTGGTCTACAGACTCGTAGAATTACCTCATACAACGGGTACATGTGACATTGGTCTACATACTCGCTTATTTATCTCATACAACGGGTACATGTGACATTGGTTTACATACTCGTAGAATTACCTCATACAACGGGTACATGTGACATTGGTCTACATACTCGCTTATTTATCTCATACAACGGGTACATATGGCATTGGTCTACAGACTCGTAGAATTACCTCATACAACGGGTACATGTGGCATTGGTCTACATACTCGCAGAATTACCTCATACAACGGGTACATGTGGCATTGGTCTACATACTCGCAGAATTACCTCATACAACGGGTACATGTGGCATTGGTCTACAGACTCGCAGAATTACCTCATACAACGGGTACATGTGGCATTGGTCTACATACTCACAGAATTACCTCATACAACGGGTACATATGGCATTGGTCTACATACTCGCAGAATTACCTCATACAACGGGTACATGTGGCATTGGTCTACAGACTCGCAGAATTACCTCATACAACGGGTACATGTGACATTGGTTTACAGACTCACAGAATTACCTCATACAACGGGTACATGTGACATTGGTCTACAGACTCGTAGAATTACCTCATACAACGGGTACATGTGGCATTGGTCTACAGACTTAACAGAATTACCTCATACAATGGGTACATGTGACATTGGTTAACAGACTCGCATAATTACCTCATACAACGGGTACATGTGGCATTGGTCTACAGACTCGCAGAATTACCTCATACAACGGGTAGAACATGGATCTACAGACTCGTAGAATTACCTCATACAACGGGTACATATGGCATTGGTCTACAGACTCGCAGAATTACCTCATACAACGGGTAGAACATGGATCTACAGACTCGTAGAATTACCTCATACAACGGGTACATGTAGCATTGGTCTACAGACTCGCAGAATTACCTCATACAACGGGTACATGTGGCATTGGTCTACATACTCGCAGAATTACCTCATACAACGGGTAGAACATGGATCTACAGACTCGTAGAATTACCTCATACAACGGGTACATATGGCATTGGTCTACAGACTCGTAGAATTACCTCATACAACGGGTACATATGGCATTGGTCTACAGACTCGCAGAATTACCTCATACAACGGGTAGAACATGGATCTACATACTCATAGAATTACCTCATACAACGGGTACATGTAGCATTGGTCTACAGACTCGCAGAATTACCTCATACAACGGGTACATGTGGCATTGGTCTACAGACTCGTAGAATTACCTCATACAACGGGTACATGTGACATTGGTCTACAGACTCGCAGAATTACCTCATACAACGGGTACATGTGGCATTGGTCTACAGACTCGGAGAATTACCTCATACAACGGGTACATGTGGCATTGGTCTACATACTCGCAGAATTACCTCATACAACGGGTATAACATGGATCTACAGACTCGCAGAATTACCTCATACAAAGGGTACATGTGACATTGGTCTACAGACTCGCAGAATTACCTCATACAACGGGTATAACATGGATCTACAGACTCGCAGAATTACCTCATACAACGGGAGCATGTGGCATTGGTCTACAGACTCGCATAATTACCTCATACAACGGGTACATGTGGCATTGGTCTACAGACTCGCAGAATTACCTCATACAACGGGTACATGTGGCATTGGTCTACAGATTCGCAGAATTACCTCATACAACGGGTATACATGTCTCGCTGTCATGTGACATTGGTGTACAGACTCACATAATTACCTCATACACCGAGTACATGTGGCATTGGTCTACAGACTCACAGAATTATCTCATACAACGGGTAGAACATGGATCTATAGACTCGTAGAATACCTCATACAACGGGTACATGTGGCATTGGTGTACAGACTCGTAGAATTACCTCATACAAAGGGTACATGTGACATTGGTCTACAGACTCGCAGAATTACCTCATACAATGGGTACATGTGACATTGGTCTACAGACTCGCAGAATTACCTCATACAACGGGTGCATGTGGCATTGGTCTACAGACTCGCAGAATTACCTCATACAACGGGTACATGTGGCATTGGTCTACATACTCGTAGAATTACCTCATACAACGGGTACATGTGGCATTGGTCTACAGACTCGCAGAATTACCTCATACAACGGGTACATGTGGCATTGGTCTACATACTCACAGAATTACCTCATACAACGGGTACATGTGACATTGGTCTACAGACTTACAGAATTACCTCATACAACGGGTAGGACATGGATCTACAGATTCGCAGAATTACCTCATACAACGGGTACATGTGGCATTGGTCTACAGACTCGCAGAATTACCTCATACAACGGGTACATGTGGCATTGGTCTACAGACTCGTACAATTACCTCATACAACGGGTACATGTAGCATTGGTCTACAGACTCGTAGAATTACCTCATACAACGGGTACATGTGACATTGGTCTACATACTCGCTTATTTATCTCATACAACGGGTACATGTGACATTGGTTTACATACTCGTAGAATTACCTCATACAACGGGTACATGTGACATTGGTCTACATACTCGCTTATTTATCTCATACAACGGGTACATATGGCATTGGTCTACAGACTCGTAGAATTACCTCATACAACGGGTACATGTGGCATTGGTCTACATACTCGCAGAATTACCTCATACAACGGGTACATGTGGCATTGGTCTACATACTCGCAGAATTACCTCATACAACGGGTACATGTGGCATTGGTCTACAGACTCGCAGAATTACCTCATACAACGGGTACATGTGGCATTGGTCTACATACTCGCAGAATTACCTCATACAACGGGTACATATGGCATTGGTCTACATACTCGCAGAATTACCTCATACAACGGGTACATGTGGCATTGGTCTACAGACTCGCAGAATTACCTCATACAACGGGTACATGTGACATTGTTACAGACTCCAGAATTACCTCATACAACGGGTACATGTGACATTGGTCTACAGACTCGTAGAATTACCTCATACAACGGGTACATGTGGCATTGTCTACAGACTCAGAATTACCTCTACAAGGGTACATGTGCATTGGTTAACAGACTCGCAGAATTACCTCATACAACGGGTACATGTGGCATTGGTCTACAGACTCGCAGAATTACCTCATACAACGGGTAGAACATGGATCTACAGACTCGCAGAATTACCTCATACAACGGGTACATGTGGCATTGGTCTACAGACTCGCAGAATTACCTCATACAACGGGTAACATGTCTACAGACTCGTAGAATTACCTCATACAACGGGTACATGTAGCATTGGTCTACATACTCGCAGAATTACCTCATACAACGGGTACATGTGGCATTGGTCTACAGACTCGCGGAATTACCTCATACAACGGGTACATGTGGCATTGGTCTACATACTCGTAGAATTACCTCATACAACGGGTAGAACATGGATCTACAGACTCGCAGAATTACCTCATACAACGGGTACATGTGGCATTGGTCTACAGACTCGTAGAATTACCTCATACAACGGGTACATGTAGCATTGGTCTACATACTCACAGAATTACCTCATACAACGGGTAGAACATGGATCTATAGACTCGTAGAATTACCTCATACAACGGGTACATGTGGCATTGGTGTACAGACTCGTAGAATTACCTCATACAAAGGGTACATGTGACATTGGTCTACAGACTCGCAGAATTACCTCATACAATGGGTACATGTGACATTGGTCTACAGACTCGCAGAATTACCTCATACAGCGGGTGCATGTGGCATTGGTGTACAGACTCGCAGAATTACCTCATACAACGGGTACATGTGGCATTGGTCTACATACTCGTAGAATTACCTCATACAACGGGTACATGTGGCATTGGTCTACATACTTACAGAATTACCTCATACAACGGGTACATGTGACATTGGTCTACAGACTTACAGAATTACCTCATACAACGGGTAGGACATGGATCTACAGATTCGCAGAATTACCTCATACAACGGGTACATGTGGCATTGGTTTACAGACTCACAGAATTACCTCATACAACGGGTACATGTGACATTGGTCTACAGACTCGTAGAATTACCTCATACAACGGGTACATGTGGCATTGATCTACAGACTTAACAGAATTACCTCATACAATGGGTACATGTGACATTGGTTAACAGACTCGCATAATTACCTCATACAACGGGTACATGTGGCATTGGTCTACAGACTCGCAGAATTACCTCATACAACGGGTAGAACATGGATCTACAGACTCGTAGAATTACCTCATACAACGGGTACATATGGCATTGGTCTACAGACTCGCAGAATTACCTCATACAACGGGTAGAACATGGATCTACAGACTCGTAGAATTACCTCATACAACGGGTACATGTAGCATTGGTCTACAGACTCGCAGAATTACCTCATACAACGGGTACATGTGGCATTGGTCTACATACTCGCAGAATTACCTCATACAACGGGTAGAACATGGATCTACAGACTCGTAGAATTACCTCATACAACGGGTACATATGGCATTGGTCTACAGACTCGTAGAATTACCTCATACAACGGGTACATATGGCATTGGTCTACAGACTCGCAGAATTACCTCATACAACGGGTAGAACATGGATCTACATACTCATAGAATTACCTCATACAACGGGTACATGTAGCATTGGTCTACAGACTCGCAGAATTACCTCATACAACGGGTACATGTGGCATTGGTCTACATACTCGCAGAATTACCTCATACAATGGGTACATGTGGCATTGGTCTACAGACTCCCAGAATTACCTCATACAACGGGTACATGTAGCATTTGTCTACAGACTCGTAGAATTACCTCATACAACGGGTACATGTGACATTGGTCTACATAATCGCTTATTTATCTCATACAACGGGTACATGTGACATTGGTGTACATACTCGCAGAATTACCTCATACAACGGGTACATGTGGCATTGGTCTACAGACTCGTAGAATTACCTCATACAACGGGTACATGTGACATTGGTCTACATACTCGCTTATTTATCTCATACAACGGGTACATATGGCATTGGTCTACAGACTCGTAGAATTACCTCATACAACGGGTACATGTGGCATTGGTCTACATACTCGCAGAATTACCTCATACAACGGGTACATGTGGCATTGGTCTACATACTCGCAGAATTACCTCATACAACGGGTACATGTGGCATTGGTCTACAGACTCGCAGAATTACCTCATACAACGGGTACATGTGGCATTGGTCTACATACTCGCAGAATTACCTCATACAACGGGTACATATGGCATTGGTCTACATACTCGCAGAATTACCTCATACAACGGGTACATGTGGCATTGGTCTACAGACTCGCAGAATTACCTCATACAACGGGTACATGTGACATTGGTTTACAGACTCACAGAATTACCTCATACAACGGGTACATGTGACATTGGTCTACAGACTCGTAGAATTACCTCATACAACGGGTACATATGGCATTGATCTACAGACTTAACAGAATTACCTCATACAATGGGTACATGTGACATTGGTTAACAGACTCGCATAATTACCTCATACAACGGGTACATGTGGCATTGGTCTACAGACTCGCAGAATTACCTCATACAACGGGTAGAACATGGATCTACATACTCATAGAATTACCTCATACAACGGGTACATGTAGCATTGGTCTACAGACTCGCAGAATTACCTCATACAACGGGTACATGTGGCATTGGTCTACATACTCGCAGAATTACCTCATACAATGGGTACATGTGGCATTGGTCTACAGACTCCCAGAATTACCTCATACAACGGGTACATGTAGCATTTGTCTACAGACTCGTAGAATTACCTCATACAACGGGTACATGTGACATTGGTCTACATAATCGCTTATTTATCTCATACAACGGGTACATGTGACATTGGTGTACATACTCGCAGAATTACCTCATACAACGGGTACATGTGGCATTGGTCTACAGACTCGTAGAATTACCTCATACAACGGGTACATGTGACATTGGTCTACATACTCGCTTATTTATCTCATACAACGGGTACATATGGCATTGGTCTACAGACTCGTAGAATTACCTCATACAACGGGTACATGTGGCATTGGTCTACATACTCGCAGAATTACCTCATACAACGGGTACATGTGGCATTGGTCTACATACTCGCAGAATTACCTCATACAACGGGTACATGTGGCATTGGTCTACAGACTCGCAGAATTACCTCATACAACGGGTACATGTGGCATTGGTCTACATACTCGCAGAATTACCTCATACAACGGGTACATGTGGCATTGGTCTACATACTCGCAGAATTACCTCATACAACGGGTAATGTGGCATTGGTCTACAGACTCGCAGAATTACCTCATACAACGGGTACATGTGGCATTGGTCTACATACTCGCAGAATTACCTCATACAACGGGTACATGTGGCATTGGTCTACAGACTCGCAGAATTACCTCATACAACGGGTACATGTGGCATTGGTCTACAACTCGCAGAATTACCTCATACAACGGGTACATGTGGCATTGGTCTACATACTCGTAGAATTACCTCATACAACGGGTAGAACATGGATCTACAGACTCGAATATCTACAGACTCGCAGAATTACCTCATACAACGGGTAGAACATGGATCTACAGACTCGCAGAATTACCTCATACAACGGGTACATGTGGCATTGGTCTACAGACTCGTAGAATTACCTCATACAACGGGTACATGTGGCATTGGTCTACATACTCGCAGAATTACCTCATACAACGGGTACATGTGGCATTGGTCTACAGACTCGCGGAATTACCTCATACAACGGGTACATGTGGCATTGGTCTACATACTCGTAGAATTACCTCATACAACGGGTAGATCATGGATCTACAGACTCGCAGAATTACCTCATACAACGGGTACATGTGGCATTGGTCTACAGACTCGCGAATTACCTCATACAACGGGTACATGTGCATTGGTCATTCTACAGATCGAGAATTACCTCATACAACGGCATGTCTACAGACTCGCAGAATTACCTCATACAACGGGTACATGTGGCATTGGTCTACAGACTCGCAGAATTACCTCATACAACGGGTACATGTGGCATTGGTCTACATACTCGTAGAATTACCTCATACAACGGGTAGAACATGGATCTACAGACTCGCAGAATTACCTCATACAACGGGTACATGTGGCATTGGTCTACAGACTCGTAGAATTACCTCATACAACGGGTACATGTAGCATTGGTCTACATACTCACAGAATTACCTCATACAACGGGTAGAACATGGATCTATAGACTCGTAGAATTACCTCATACAACGGGTACATGTGGCATTGGTGTACAGACTCGTAGAATTACCTCATACAAAGGGTACATGTGACATTGGTCTACAGACTCGCAGAATTACCTCATACAATGGGTACATGTGACATTGGTCTACAGACTCGCAGAATTACCTCATACAGCGGGTGCATGTGGCATTGGTGTACAGACTCGCAGAATTACCTCATACAACGGGTACATGTGGCATTGGTCTACATACTCGTAGAATTACCTCATACAACGGGTACATGTGGCATTGGTCTACATACTTACAGAATTACCTCATACAACGGGTACATGTGACATTGGTCTACAGACTTACAGAATTACCTCATACAACGGGTAGGACATGGATCTACAGATTCGCAGAATTACCTCATACAACGGGTACATGTGGCATTGGTCTACAGACTCGCAGAATTACCTCATACAACGGGTACATGTGGCATTGGTCTACAGACTCGTACAATTACCTCATACAACGGGTACATGTAGCATTGGTCTACAGACTCGTAGAATTACCTCATACAACGGGTACATGTGACATTGGTCTACATACTCGCTTATTTATCTCATACAACGGGTACATGTGACATTGGTCTACAGACTCGTAGAATTACCTCATACAACGGGTACATGTGGCATTGGTCTACATACTCGCAGAATTACCTCATACAACGGGTACATGTGGCATTGGTCTACATACTCGCAGAATTACCTCATACAACGGGTACATGTGGCATTGGTCTACAGACTCGCAGAATTACCTCATACAACGGGTACATGTGGCATTGGTCTACATACTCGCAGAATTACCTCATACAACGGGTACATATGGCATTGGTCTACATACTCGCAGAATTACCTCATACACCGGTTAATGTGGCATTGGTCTACAGACTCGCGGAATTACCTCATACAACGGGTACATGTGGCATTGGTCTACATACTCGCAGAATTACCTCATACAACGGGTACATGTGGCATTGGTCTACAGACTCACATAATTACCTCATACAACGGGTACATGTGGCATTGGTCTACATACTCGAAGAATTACCTCATACAACTGGTATATGTGGCATTGGTCTACATACTCGCAGAATTACCTCATACAACGGGTACATGTGGCATTGGTCTACATACTGGCAGAATTACCTCATACAACGGGTACATGTGGCATTGGTCTACATACTCGTAGAATTACCTCATACAACGGGTAGAACATGGATCTACAGACTCGCAGAATTACCTCATACAACGGGTAGAACATGGATCTACAGACTCGCAGAATTACCTCATACAACGGGTACATGTGGCATTGGTCTACAGACTCGTAGAATTACCTCATACAACGGGTACATGTGGCATTGGTCTACATACTCGCAGAATTACCTCATACAACGGGTACATGTGGCATTGGTCTACAGACTCGCGGAATTACCTCATACAACGGGTACATGTGGCATTGGTCTACATACTCGTAGAATTACCTCATACAACGGGTACATGTGGCATTGGTCTACATACTCGCAGAATTACCTCATACAACGGGTACATGTGGCATTGGTCTACAGACTCGCGGAATTACCTCATACAACGGGTACATGTGGCATTGGTGTACAGACTCGTAGAATTACCTCATACAAAGGGTACATGTGACATTGGTCTACAGACTCGCAGAATTACCTCATACAACGGGTACATGTGACATTGGTCTACAGACTCGCAGAATTACCTCATACAACGGTTACATGTAGCATTGGTCTACATACTCGCAGAATTACCTCATACAACGGGTACATGTGGCATTGGTCTACATACTCGTAGAATTACCTCATACAACGGGTACATGTGGCATTGGTCTACATACTTACAGAATTACCTCATACAACGGGTACATGTGACATTGGTCTACAGACTTACAGAATTACCTCATACAACGGGTAGGACATGGATCTACAGATTCGCAGAATTACCTCATACAACGGGTACATGTGGCATTGGTCTACAGACTCGCAGAATTACCTCATACAACGGGTACATGTGGCATTGGTCTACAGACTTGTAGAATTACCTCATACAACGGGTACATGTGACATTGGTCTACAGATTCGCAGAATTACCTCATACAACGGGTATAACATGGATCTACAGACTCGCAGAATTACCTCCTACAACGCGTACATTTGGCATTGGTCTACAGACTCGCAGAATTACCTCATACAACGGGTACATGTGACATTGGTCTACAGATTCGCAGAATTACCTCATACAACGGGTATAACATGGATCTACAGACTCACAGAATTACCTCATACAACGCGCACATTTGGCATTGGTCTACAGACTCGCAGAATTACCTCATACAATGGGTACATTTGGCATTGGTATACAGACTCGTAGAATTAGCTCATACAACGGGTACATGTGACATTGGTCTACAGACTCGCAGAATTACCCCATACAACGGGTGCATGTGGCATTGGTCTACAGACTCGGAGAATTACCTCATACAACGGGTACATGTGGCATTGGTCTACATACTCGCAGAATTACCTCATACAACGGGTATAACATGGATCTACAGACTCGCAGAATTACCTCATACAAAGGGTACATGTGACATTGGTCTACAGATTCGCAGAATTACCTCATACAACGGGTATAACATGGATCTACAGACTCGCAGAATTACCTCATACAGCGGGAGCATGTGGCATTGGTCTACAGACTCACATAATTACCTCATACAACGGGTACATGTGGCATTGGTCTACAGATTCGCAGAATTACCTCATACAACGGGTATAACATGGATCTACAGACTCACATAATTACCTCATACAAAGGGTACATGTGACATTGGTGTACAGACTCACATAATTACCTCATACACCGAGTACATGTGGCATTGGTCTACAGACTCACAGAATTATCTCATACAACGGGTAGAACATGGATCTATAGACTCGTAGAATTACCTCATACAACGGGTACATGTGGCATTGGTGTACAGACTCGTAGAATTACCTCATACAAAGGGTACATGTGACATTGGTCTACAGACTCGCAGAATTACCTCATACAATGGGTACATGTGACATTGGTCTACAGACTCGCAGAATTACCTCATACAGCGGGTGCATGTGGCATTGGTGTACAGACTCGCAGAATTACCTCATACAACGGGTACATGTGGCATTGGTCTACATACTCGTAGAATTACCTCATACAACGGGTACATGTGGCATTGGTCTACATACTTACAGAATTACCTCATACAACGGGTACATGTGACATTGGTCTACAGACTTACAGAATTACCTCATACAACGGGTAGGACATGGATCTACAGATTCGCAGAATTACCTCATACAACGGGTACATGTGGCATTGGTCTACAGACTCGCAGAATTACCTCATACAACGGGTACATGTGGCATTGGTCTACAGACTCGTACAATTACCTCATACAACGGGTACATGTAGCATTGGTCTACAGACTCGTAGAATTACCTCATACAACGGGTACATGTGACATTGGTCTACATACTCGCTTATTTATCTCATACAACGGGTACATGTGACATTGGTTTACATACTCGTAGAATTACCTCATACAACGGGTACATGTGACATTGGTCTACATACTCGCTTATTTATCTCATACAACGGGTACATATGGCATTGGTCTACAGACTCGTAGAATTACCTCATACAACGGGTACATGTGGCATTGGTCTACATACTCGCAGAATTACCTCATACAACGGGTACATGTGGCATTGGTCTACATACTCGCAGAATTACCTCATACAACGGGTACATGTGGCATTGGTCTACAGACTCGCAGAATTACCTCATACAACGGGTACATGTGGCATTGGTCTACATACTCGCAGAATTACCTCATACAACGGGTACATATGGCATTGGTCTACATACTCGCAGAATTACCTCATACAACGGGTACATGTGGCATTGGTCTACAGACTCGCAGAATTACCTCATACAACGGGTACATGTGACATTGGTTTACAGACTCACAGAATTACCTCATACAACGGGTACATGTGACATTGGTCTACAGACTCGTAGAATTACCTCATACAACGGGTACATGTGGCATTGATCTACAGACTTAACAGAATTACCTCATACAATGGGTACATGTGACATTGTTTAACAGACTCGCATAATTACCTCATACAACGGGTACATGTGGCATTGGTCTACAGACTCGCAGAATTACCTCATACAACGGGTAGAACATGGATCTACAGACTCGTAGAATTACCTCATACAACGGGTACATATGGCATTGGTCTACAGACTCGCAGAATTACCTCATACAACGGGTAGAACATGGATCTACAGACTCGTAGAATTACCTCATACAACGGGTACATGTAGCATTGGTCTACAGACTCGCAGAATTACCTCATACAACGGGTACATGTGGCATTGGTCTACATACTCGCAGAATTACCTCATACAACGGGTAGAACATGGATCTACAGACTCGTAGAATTACCTCATACAACGGGTACATATGGCATTGGTCTACAGACTCGTAGAATTACCTCATACAACGGGTACATATGGCATTGGTCTACAGACTCGCAGAATTACCTCATACAACGGGTAGAACATGGATCTACATACTCATAGAATTACCTCATACAACGGGTACATGTAGCATTGGTCTACAGACTCACAGAATTACCTCATACAACGGGTACATGTAGCATTGGTCAACAGACTCGTAGAATTACCTAATACAACGGGTACATGTGGCATTGGTCTACAGACTCCCAGAATTACCTCATACTACGAGTATAACATGGATCTACAGACTCGTAGAATTACCTCATACAACGGGTACATATGGCATTGGTCTACATACTCGCAGAATTACCTCATACAACGGGTACATGTAGCATTGGTATACAGACTCGCAGAATTACCTCATACAACGGGTAGAACATGGATCTACAGACTCGTAGAATTACCTCATACAACGGGTACATATGGCATTAGTCTACAGACTCACAGAATTACCTCATACAACGGGTACATGTAGCATTGGTCTACAGACTCGTAGAATTACCTCATACAACGGGTACATGTGACATTGGTCTACATACTCGCTTATTTATCTCATACAACGGGTACATGTGACATTGGTGTACATACTCGCAGAATTACCTCATACAACGGGTACATGTGGCATTGGTCTACAGACTCGTAGAATGACCTCATACAACGGGTACATGTGACATTGGTCTACATACTCGCTTATTTATCTCATACAACGGGTACATATGGCATTGGTCTACAGACTCGTAGAATTACCTCATACAACGGGTACATGTGGCATTGGTCTACATACTCGCAGAATTACCTCATACAACGGGTACATGTGGCATTGGTCTACATACTCGCAGAATTACCTCATACAACGGGTACATATGGCATTGGTCTACATACTCGCAGAATTACCTCATACAACGGGTACATGTGGCATTGGTCTACAGACTCGCAGAATTACCTCATACAACGGGTACATGTGACATTGGTTTACAGACTCGCAGAATTACCTCATACAACGGGTACATGTAGCATTGGTCTACAGACTCGTAGAATTACCTCATACAACGGGTACATGTGACATTGGTCTACAGACTCGTAGAATTACCTCATACAACGGGTAGGACATGGATCTACAGATTCGCAGAATTACCTCATACAACGGGTACATGTGGCATTGGTCTACAGACTCGTAGAATTACCTCATACAACGGGTACATGTGACATTGGTCTACAGACTCGTAGAATTACCTCATACAACGGGTACATGTGACATTGGTCTACAGACTCGTAGAATTACCTCATACAACGGGTATAACATGGATCTACAGACTCGTAGAATTACCTCATACAACGAGTATAACATGGATCTACAGACTCGTAGAATTACCTCATACAACGGGTACATGTGACATTGGTCTACAGACTCGTAGAATTACCTCATACAACGGGTACATGTGACATTTGTCTACATACTCGTAGAATTACCTCATACAACGGGTAGAACATGGATCTACAGACTCGCAGATTTACCTCATACAACTGGTACATGAGGCATTGGTCTACAGACTCGTAGAATTACCTCATACAACGGGTACATGTGGCATTGGTCTACATACTCGCAGAATTACCTCATACAACGGGTAGAACATGGATCTACAGACTCGTAGAATATCCTCATACAACGGGTACATGTGGCATTGGTCTACAGACTCGTAGAATTACCTCATACAACGGGTAGAACATGGATCTACAGACTCGTAGAATTGTAGCGTACAAACAACCTCATACAACGAGTAGAACAGGGATCTACAGACTCGTAGAATTACCTCATACAACGGGTAGAACATGGATCTACAGACTCGTAGAATTACCTCATACAACGGGTAGAACATGGATCTACAGACTCGTAGAATTACCTCATACAACGAGTATATCATGGATCTATAGACTCGTAGAATTCTAGTGTGCAAACAACCTCATATACAACGAGTTGGGCATTGATCTACAGACTATTTCACACTGAGAATTATGTATGAATGTTCCATTAATGTCAAACCCCTTGCGGGGACCTAGGCATGTTTTCCTGGGCAGACCTAGCCGACCTAAGTGGTTAACCAGTACTAAGCAATGTGTGTGAGGTGTCTTGCTCAATGACACTACATACGTGACCTGACCGAGTATCGAACCCGGGACGATCGATTCCAAATCCGACGCTCTACCACTGGACCACGGATACCTACACAATTCCCATAACTGACATGAAACAATACAATGCTAATAATTCATTTGTATAATAAATTGTAACGCGGAAATATGTCATAATCGTGTTTTACACCTTCTTATTTAAGTTATGTATGGTAATTAATGAATGTTATGCAGATTTTTCACAAACACGGATATCTGGTTTTAAAGTTCATGTCACATACGTAGTTAAAATGTCTTTCAGAAAAACTACATGCATGTTATGTACTCTACATATCGTATCAATCGCTCAGGGTTATTAAAATCATTCTGATAAAACATTATAATGGTGTCACTTTGTGACCTTTTTACTGTATAAGTTAACATTTGGATATGTTGAAGTAGGTAATAAGGTCAAGCTGAATATTTCAACATTGAAATTATAACTGTTTGTGGTTGTTTTATATAGGACAAATATTACAAGATCGCTCTGAGTCAGCACTATTATGTCTGAATATTTCAACATTGAAATTATAACTGTTTGTGGGGTTTGAATATAGGACAAATATTACAAGATCGTTCTGAGCCAGCAACATTATGAACACAATGTAACACATATTAAGTTATTAACGTACACGTTGTGACGGGGCCTCGGCGGTGTAGTGGACACGGGTTTCTGACCTGTAACCGAGGAGTGGCCAGTCCTTAGCCAGGACACTTAAATTCGCATTGCCTCTTTTCTCTTCCAGATGACAATATATTCCACCAAGAATGAGGTCTCGAGAGTGATTAAACTAGTGTTGTAAACGCGTGTTTTGCAATGTTGATCGATTTAAAAACAATTAGCATTTAATAAAACACGTGCAACAACCTGCTCACGTTTGAAATAACTTTATTATTTTTGTTTGGTTACGATTATTTATCGTTACCCTGGGCGACGCATGCAGAAATATAGTACATTAGTCGTGTTATTGTTCGGAGAACAGTGCAAGATAAGACGCGACCATTCCAGAAGCACCCTTGGTTCTTTTACATGACGGGTGTATAACACGAGACCTCGGTTAATAGTCCCCATCAGATAGACTGTTATTACTTAGTTTATGCCATTTTAAAGGTAAGAGTATGCGATGATCCACTATCCACGTTTGATTTTACGTTGTGTTTTACGTTTATTTATCGCCGCTACCGGTTGCCCATATGAGCGACGCCTCCTGAAGAGATTAGTCATTTTAGATTTGTGGAGGATAGTGCATTGATATAGACAGAGACCCATTCCAGATTCCCCTCTGGTTCTTTTACGTGCACGGTGTAAAGTCCCATTTTAGTAGGCTCCGACGTGGGATCGAACCTGCGATCCCTGGATTACCAGTCCAACGTGTTAACCATTGGACTACAGATCGGTCCGTAAAATTGACGTTAATTGAATTGATTCACTGTTGTTTTATTGCTAAGTCTCGTTCAAACAATAACTACTGTGCAGAACATGCGAGTGTCCTGGAGTATAGCATGCACGCGCAATTAGTTATGTTTGACATAGCGCTAATTGATTCACTGTATTCTTATATAGATATAACTTATGTATGTATGTATGTATGCGCCTTTCAACGTATGGTTGAACAAGAGAAGATGGATAGGTTGTGCAAATATATATACATGTAACTCGCTTGATGTATCGCTATATGTAATCACTTGTCATTATACCAAACATTCACTTTGATTCACATCTTAATGAGAAATGTGAAATCCGATTTAGTGACCGCATATTTTCAATCTCTGTATTCAGATTTCGTGGACAATTTGTGCTAATGACATATCATAGCATGAACATTATTCATGCTAATCATGAAAAATAAACCTCACTATTAAAAACATAAAATGCGGTGAAATGCTTGAACATTTTACTGCTAAAAATTACGAAGTTATGACATGTCTCAACAATTGTCGAAAATTATGAGGGCAGCCATCTTGGATTAACCAAGTCGGATGACCCTAATCAACTAATCAAAAACACGTGAATTTAATTTAATATTTTGATTTATTTTTATTGTACACTGCTTGTAATTAGGTATATATTATTTAATATCTTACTTTTGTGTAGGTTGCAGGTTTTCATTAGTTTTGGCTAACCGGAAGTCATTTTTTATGTAGCCAACATAAATGCCCGCACATATTCAAAATGGCAGCCATTTAGAACAATATTTCAAGGTTTCACATTTCCATGACACTTTATTTGAATTATTATACTCGCGTATCCAGTTAGATGATGCTTCAATGGCCAAACAGTCGGCCAACTGTTTTTATTTAATATTGTGCATAGACGTGAGTGAATAATGCACACACGTTTCACGGTTTGCAACGATTGCGAAACAAGCTTTAGCATCTAGCATTCAAATCAAAATGTTAGATTTTGATTGGATATATAAGTAATATTTTTGTTAAACTGGTCGGAGAAATGTGAAGGACAACGTTGTATATGTGTATCTTAAAGAGTGAAAGAACATTTGTAAATTTATTGATAACTAACTTTTGTTTCATTCGAAATGTTCACACTTTTGTACAGAATAAGGTGCTGTTTGTTTGTTTGTTTTTTATTTAAACTTATTTAACGTCGCTACCGGTTTCCCATTTGAGCGACGGGCTGTTTACATAACAACACCTTTCCTTGGCAGGCTCCAGCGGTAAACCAGTACTTGGTGCACAAACCTCCGTAAGAAGCTGCCAACTTGTTCATATAAATGAGACACGGTCTGAGCGGGGCTCGAACCCGTGACCATCAGAGATGATAGGTTACAGTGGTATACAAGTCAGCGACCTTAACCATTCGACCACGGAGGCGGACTGCTGTTTGTTACATGTATGCATATGCCTTTATTCAGTATTCAAACACATTGAGTAGCTAGGTTAAGCTGGGCCGTTTATGTTATCGTCTATTGAGTGTCCGGGGATAGAGGGGCATTGAAAGGCACCTTCACTTTCGCAGGTTCGATCCACCGTCTGACCCTAATAAAATTAACAATATTTCAGTTGGGACTTTAAACCGAGTTATGGTGTCGGTGCTGTACACCGTGTACGTAAACGAACCAGAGATGACTGGAATGGTTCTCTGTCTGTATCATTGCACTATCCTCCAAAAATCTAAATTGACTAATCTCTTCAGGAGGCGTCGCTCATATGGACAACCGGTAGCCACGATAAATAATCGTAAAACACACACTTCACTTTCATAATAATATTGTTATAAATCTGCGATCCCTGGATTACCAGTCCAGCGTATTGCCACTGGACTACAGATCCGTACGTGTTTATAAATCTAAAGCGTTGCTAATTAATCTAAGACTGCTTTTTATAGCATTATTTAGACAAAACGTATATATTTTGGGAGTCTAAATTTATGATGGATACATGTACCATGTTGTCGTTACACAATTCTCTCTCCCACTACATACAACTTGAACTTGAAAGAAATATTGCCTGTCATGTAGCGTAGGTGGTAATTAGAAGTACAGATGGTCAACACACATTTAAATAGGTTCATTTAAGTGTGAAGGTGGCACAAGGTGTCAAATTGAAAAATGACTTCTGACAAAAATACACCTTCCGACGCTAAACAACGAATTGATGATGATATGACTATCAAACGGACTGACCACCAACATCCTAGAAACCATTTACCGTGTAATACCGATAGCTTTCAACAGACTGACCACCATCTTCGTATGATACCATTTACCGGGAAATACCGATAGCCTTCAACAGACTGACCACCATCTTCGTATGAAACCATTTACCGGGAAATACCGATAGCCTTCAACAGACTGACCACTAACATCCTAGGAAACCGTTTACCGGGAAATACCGATAGCTTTCAACAGACTGACCACTAACATCCTAGGAAACCGTTTACCGGGAAATACCGATAGGTTTCAACAGACTGACCACCAACACCATAGAAACCATTTACAGGGGAATACCGATAGGTTTCAACAGACTGACCACCAACACCATAGAAACCATTTACCGGGGAATACCGATAGCTTTCAACAGACTGACCACCAACACCATATAAACCCATTTACCGGGGAATACCGATAGCTTTCAACAGACTGACCACCAACACCATAGAAACCATTTACCGAATAACACCGATAGCTTTCAACAGACTGACCACAAACATCCTAGCAACAGTTCACAGAACGACATTGATAGATTTGAAGCCATCTACATCACAAACCAATATTGTAGAAACCGTTCACCAAACGTTACTTATAACTTTCAACTCAACATTCCACCACTACCTCAGCAATCGTTCACCAAACGTTACTGATAACTTTCAAATCAACATTCCACCAACATCCGAGCAATCGTTCACCAAACGTTACTGATAACTTTCAAATCAACATTCCACCACTACCCGAGCAATCGTTCACGAAACGTTACCTATAACATTCAACTCAACATTCCACAACTACCCGAGCAATCGTTCACGAAACGTTACTTATAACATTCAAATCAACATTCCACCAACACCCGAGCAATCGTTCACGACACGTTACTTATAACATTCAACTCAACATTCCACCAACACCCTAGCAATCGTTCACGAAACGTTACTGATAACATTCAACTCAACATTCCACCACTATCCGAGCAATCGTTCACCAAACGTTACTGATAAACATTCAACTCAACAGTCCACCACTACCCGAGCAATCGTTCACGAAACGTTACTGATAACATTCAACTCAACATTCCACCACTATCCGAGCAATCGCTCACCAAACGCTACTGATAACTTTCAAATCGACATTCCACCAATATCTCAGCAATCGTTCACGAAATGTTACTGAGAGCTTCAATGTGTTCCGGATAATTATAGAAACACAGATTTCAACAATTAGAAAATGTAGTCCCGCTATATCATCGTGATGTTCGTTGATGTCTTGTTGTTTTCTATGCAACTGCTATTCCATTGCATCGTTTCCTATTGCAAGGGTACGGTGTTGACGGCACTTAGCATATTCTTCAACGTTCATACAGACCGTACCATCTTAGTTAAAACATACACAGGGCTTATAATATTAAGTAACGTGATTAGCCGCTCACTTCTCACCAATGCAATATGGGCTCGATCCTCTGACCGAGAAGTATGTGAGATGGTACGGTGGTCGCCAGATCGGACAGGTGGGTTTTCTCCGGGTACTCCGGTTTCCTCCCACACGAATTACCACATATACGCTTTCATCAGCGCCACCGAGAGTGATTAATATAAGTTGTTAGAATTTACTTCGCAATCGTTGTAAAATAAATAAAGTTTTTTAAAAAAATGAAAAGAAGTAACGTAACAAGTAGTCAACACTCAGATATAGTGTATTACGTTTATCAGCTGGCTATGAGGAACTTGTGTAGATCGCAAGATGTTGGACACAACGTATAGTGCTATCCATAGCAATGATGTTAGACATATATCTGATATTAGACATAACATAAGATATTAGACATATTATATTATGGTATCAGACATAACCTAAGATGTTATGCATACGTTGTGATGTTAGACATATGTTATTATGTCAGATATATTTTCTTATTTTGTTAAATATTACTTATAGTAAACATTCAGTTTATGGTGTTAGACATAGCTTGGTTTATACAAATTTATTTTTGCTCGATTGCGAAACAATTTCTTAAAACTTATATTAAACACTCTCGAGACATCATTCCTGGTGGAATTCATCGCCACGAGGGAGAGAGAAGAGACATGTGGAATTTAAATGGCTTGCCTAATGGCACACTCGTAACGGCTCCAGCGGGGGCTCGAACTCCGGCCCTTTCGCACATGAAGTGAACGCCCTACCACTGAGCTATCACGACCACAACAGTTTTGCTGAAAATGAATACAATAAAGTCATCTATGTGTTATTGCTACCTCTGATGGTTGAACACCAAGTCCTTGCCCGAGGGTGCGTAGTCCCATTCCTCATCAACTGCCGCAATATAATAGCGCCTCACGAGCGAATCAACCCCGCCCCCCAACAGCACAATAATGGTGCACACTATCGCATAATTCCTCATGATAATTCTTCTTTATAGTTCTTATCCAAACTTCACGTTCCAAAATACATCCTCTACTTGACAACGCTTATATATGCAGACCTTACCTCACAACGGTTGTTACGGTAATGACGTTTTCAATTCTCATTATATCATTCCGCTTTCGAATTTTGTATACAGTGTAATTAAGTAATTAAATATGCATTGTAAGTTATGGTAAGCTTTTCTAGTTCACTAACTCCACAGGCAGGGACGACAGAAGATGTATCACTAACCATGCACAACGCTCAACTGTCAACATTTTCTTGCTACACCATAATCGACTTACGGCCGTTATCCACGTAACGTTCCTACAGGGTGTATTAATAACAGTTAACGAGAATGAGGCTCTGTGAGGTCAGTCGCCACGAATACACATTGTGTGGGCAACCCCACGTGTTTTGCCAGAAAAAGAAAGTAACATATCAAAATGGTTTTTAATGTTAAGTTATGATAATTGTGTGTGTTGCATGGTTGATCTCTGGACAACGTTGCCGCAGCGGTATGGGTATAAAACCTAATGTATGCCTATATGTATGTATGTTATGTTATATTTATTATATTTATATTTCGGGTTTTACGCCTGCATCAGCACCATTACGGGCTATATCGCCGGCGGGCAGTTTACCTAACAACATGTATGTATGTATGTATGTATGTTCCTTTAATGTCAAACCCCTCGCGGGGACTTAGACATGTTTTCCTGGGCAGGCTTAGCCGACCTAAGCGATTAACCAGTACTAAGCAATGTGTGTGATGTGCCTTGCTCAATGGCACTACATACGTGGCCTGGCCGTGTATCGAACCTGGGACCGTTCGATCCCAAATCCGACGCTCTACCACTGGACCACGGACGCCACGGACTATACATGTATAATAATATAGAGTATCGATACCCTGTACCAAGACAGTTATTTAGACAGCGGGGTTATCAATACGTATATTTCCGATGGCACCATGAGCATCTGGGTTGATGATGATTGAGTTTATTTACCATCGACTCTGGCGAACCACGTGGGCGAGCATCTGGGTTATTGCTGTCTGCATGTTTTGACCCACAAGATGGCGAATTGTTGAAAAGCACGTGATGTTTGGTCACGTGATGCAATCTATGAATTGCATAGATTTTAGATGATTTATACACGTTTGACCAACAAGATGGCAGTGTGTTGAAAGCGACGTCGTGTGTGTTTTACGTCTGTTTATCGTCGCTACCGGTTGCCCATATGAGCGACGCCTCCTGAAGAGATTAGTCATTTTAGATTTTAGAGGTTAGTGCAATGATAAAGACAGAGACCCATTCCAGAATCTCCTCTGGTTCTTTTACGTGCACGGTGTAAAGCACCAACACGAGACCTCGGTTTAATAACCCATCTGAAAGACTGTTCATTGTATTAGGGTCAGACGGGGGATCGAACCTGCGATCCCTGGATTACCAGTCCAGCGTGTTACCACTGGACTATAGATCCGTCTGTGGGCGAAATTGTAATTGATTAAATTGTTTATACAAATTTATTTTAGCTCGATTGCCAACGTTCTTACAACTTATATTAATCATTCCCGATACCTCATTTCTTATGGAATCCATCACCACGAGGGAGAGAGAAAAGGAAACGTGGAACTTAAATGCCTTGCCTAAGGGCACAATCGTAACGGTTCCAGCGGGCTCGAACTCCGGACCTTTCGCACCTGAAGCGAAATTGATTATACGATTACATATATTGCAATATATGCAGATGGCAGTACGAGGGTTATTGACCTGTCAGCAATTGTGCGTGTCAAGTTATATATCGATCGATGTATAAATTATAACAATACACATATTTAGCGGCCTGTCCTATTTATTTTCAGTTTATAATATTGATAAGATATCTATCTACAGGTTTGACCCCCAATATGGCGGCGTCACGTGTTATTTGGACACGTGATTGCAATCTGTGTTATGCCATGCTTCTACCGTTATCGATTATCATAATAATTATATCTCAATTGTATTCAGTTATTTTTTAACTATTCTGAATTAAAATCATACCTGAGCGAAATACAGTTAATATACAAAGGAAATAAGTATCGCCTAAAGACATTAACTGTAAGCGTTGAAACCGGTTACGATGGTTGCAGGGTTAACGACATATTCCTGTTCAGATAAATGAAGGTCCGCCTCCGTGTGTGTGCTTTACGTTTATTTATCGTCGCTACCGGTTGTCCATATGAGCGACGCCTCCTGAAGAGATTAGTCATTTTAGAGTTTTGGAGGATAGTGCAATGATACAGACAGAGACCCATTACAGAGTCTCCTCTGGTTCTTTTACGTGCACGGTGTAAAGCACCTACACGAGTCCTCGGTTTAACGTCCCATCTGAAAGACTGTTAATTTTATTAAGGTCAGACGGGGGATCGAACCTGCGATCCCTGGATTACCAGTCCAGCGTGTTACCACTGGACTTCAGATCCGTCTGTTCCGCCTCCGTGGTTAAGGTCGCTGACCTATATACCACCGTAAACCTATCATTATTGATGGTCACGGGTTAGAGCCTCGCTCAGACAGGGTCTCTTGATATGAAAAAGTTGGCAGTTTCTTACGGATGTTGGTTGGTTGGTAGCCTGGGTTCCAGTCTGTCGATGTTTCACTGTTTAACTTCTAGCCAAATGACATGTTCAGAAACTCTATACGGCCCAATTAATAGTCTCGGTGTTAAAATATATTTATTTGACTGAGGTAAAATATATCGACGCCTGTTCCCAGGCTAGGAGGTTGGTACAAGTATTTGTTAAGGAATGTTTAAGGTAATTTAATTGTCTTATAAATGTCAAGAGTGCTGGTAGACATTTGTACATGTTTAAAGGAAGCCTATATTGTAATTAAAGCGTATGCATGTATCATATGTAAAACTACTATATTCATCAACTATTATTTCACTCATATTTGTGTGTGATTATAAGTATGTATATATGATTATACTGTTCATTAGCCAAAGGTAACAGACGGATCTGTAGTCCAGTGGTAACACGCTGGACTGGTAATCCAGGCATCGCAGGTTCGATACCCCCTCTGACCCTAATAAAATTAACAGTCTCTCAGACGGGACGTTAAACCGAGGTCTCGTGTCGGTGCTTTACACCGTGCACGTAAAAGAACCAGAGGAGATTCTGGAATGGGTCTCTGTCTGTATCATGCACTAACCTCCAAAATCTAAAATGACTAATCTCTTCAGGAGGCGTCGCTCATATGGGCAACCGGTAGCGACGATAAATAAACGTAAAACACACACTAGCCAAATGTATGTATTCTGTCGATTTGCTAAATAAACGTTGTTGTTATGTTATATTTTATGTTATATTTCGGGTTTTACGCCTGCATCAGCACCATTTTGGGCTATATCGCCGGCGGGCAGCTTACCTAACAATACCTTTCCTGGACAGTTATATGTTATATTTCGGGTTTTACGCCTGCATCAGCACCATTTTGGGCTATATCGCCGGCGGGCAGTTTACCTAACAACACCTTTCCTGGGCAGGCTCCAGCGGTTAACCAGTACTTGGTGCACCAACTTCCGTAAGAAACTGCCAACTTTTTCATATAAATGATCCGTGATGATAGGTTACAGTGGTATACAAGTCAGCGACATTAACCACTCGACCACGGAGGCGGACAAACGTTGTTGTAGCATATGATGCTTTTGCAGTTCATTATGTGCATGGACCTAAGTTGTTGAATAAAGTTTGAAAGAAAGTTTGAAGTTTGTTTGTTGTTGGTTAACGGCAGAGCTGCCAGGAAATGTGTTGTTAGGTAAACTCTGCGTTGCTCAAATGGGTAACCAGTAGCGACGTTAAATAAACTTTAACAGGTATGTGAGTGTCCCGTTATATGTATGCAAGCTATTTTAATAACATCTGCTAATAGTGATGTACGTATCATAGGACAATATATGTTAATAAAATACTTAGTTGATGAATTAATATTGGTTGTTATACTAGAGGACATAGAAAACTCACACATACATTACATGATTATTATTACATGAACACGAAATACGAAGGATTCCATTAAAGATATATCACATCTTTATTACAAAACACAAACTGAACAACTAAAAATATTCCAAAATGTTTAAAACTATGTATTTATATAGTTATTGTTTTTCATGTAAAACACACTTATCCGAAGTGTGCGTTTTCTATGCCCTCTAGTATATTATTCATATCATATTCAAGCTATTTTCTGAACTCTTGATTTCAAAAAGATTTGAGAATACCCGTCTCGGAAGATGTTCGTCTCACTGAAGTGTCACGACTGTTAACAAAACAATTCCTGAAGTGAACTCACAATGTCATCACGTATACCACACATTGATCGACACGATTTTGGAGCATCATCTATCAATCCACGACGTAATTTTGTAAATATACATCATGCTTGTTGTCTTTTTTTTTTATTACGTGTATTTATCGTCGCTACCGGTTGCCCATATGAGCGACGCCTCCTGAAGAGATTAGTCATTTTAGATTTTTGGAGGATAGTGCAATGATACAGATACCCATTCCAGAGTCTCCTCTGGTTCTATTACGTGCAAGGTGTAAAGCACCGACACGAGACCCCGATTAAACGTCCCATTGGAAAAACTGTTAATTTTATTAGGGTCAGACGGGGGATCGAACCTGCGATCCCTGGATTACCAGTCCAGCGTGTTACCACTGGGCTATAGATCCGTCTGTGCTGTTGTCTTATTCTTAAAATGATATTTAAATTTCCTTTAAATCACTAACACACTGTTTTCGCAACATTTATTCACGATGGATATACGCTGATCCAACGTTATTCCCGTCATTGAAAATACGTCGATCCAATGTTATTCCCGTCATTGAAAATACGCGGATTCAACGTTATTCCTGTCACAAATACACGGATCCAATGTTATTCCCTTCATTGAAAATACGCTGATCCAACGTTATTCCCGTCATTGAAAATACGTCGATCCAACGTTATTCCCGTCATTGAAAATACGCGGATCCAACGTTATTCCCGTCACAAATACGCGGATCACATGTTATTCCCGTCATTGAAAATACGCTGATCCAACGTTATTCCCGTCATAAATACGCTGATACACGTTATTCCCGTCATTGAAAATACGCTGATCCAACGTTATTCCCGTCATTGAAAATACGCTGATCCAACGTTATTCCCGTCATTGAAAATACGCTGATCCAACGTTATTCCCGTCATTGAAAATACGCGGATCCAACGTTATTCCCGTCATAAATACGCGGATCCAACGTTATTCCCGTCATTGAAAATACGCTGATCCAACGTAATTCCAGTCATTGAAAATACGCTGATCCAACGTTATTCCCGTCACAAATACGCGGATCAAACGTTATTCCCGTCATTGAAAATACGCTGATCCAACGTTATTCCCGTCACAAATACGCGGATCAAACGTTATTCCCGTCATTGAAAATACGCTGATCCAACGTTATTCCCGTCATTGAAAATACGCTGATCCAACGCTATTCCCGTCATAAATACGCGGATCCAACGTTATTCCCGTCATTGAAAATACGCTGATCCAACGTTATTCCCGTCACAAATACGCGGATCCAACGTTATTCCCGTCATTGAAAATACGTCCATCCAACGTTATTCCCGTCATTGAAAATACGCTGATCCAACGTTATTCCCGTCATTGAAAATACGCTGATCCAATGTTATTCCCGTCATAAAATACGCGGATCCAACGTTATTCCCGTCATAAATACGCTGATCCAACGTTATTCCCGTCACAAATACGCGGATCCAACGTTATTCCCGTCATTGAAAATACGCTGATCCAACGTTATTCCCGTCATTGAAAATACGCTGATCCAACGTTATTCCCGTCATTGAAAATACGCTGATCCAACGTTATTCACGTCATTGAAAATACGCTGATCCAACGCTATTCCCGTCACAAATACGCGGATCCAACGTTATTCCGGTCATGGAAAATACGCTGATCCAACGTTATTCCCGTCATTGAAAATACGTCGATCCAACGTTATTCCCGTCATTGAAAATACGCGGATCCAAAATTATTCCCGTCATTGAAAATACGCTGATCCAACGTTATTACCGTCATTGAAAATACGTCGATCCAACGTTATTCCCATCATTGAAAATACGCGGATCACACGTTATTCCCGTCATTGAAAATACGTCGATCCAACGTTATTCCCGTCATTGAAAATACGTCGATCCAACGTTATTCCCGTCATTGAAAATACGTCGATCCAACGTTATTCCCGTCATTGAAAATACGCGGATCCAACGTTATTCCTGTCACAAATACGCGAATCCAACGTTATTCCCGTCATTGAAAATACGCTGATCCAACGTTATTCCCGTCATTGAAAATACGCTGATCCAAAGTTATTCCCGTCACAAATACGCGGATCACACGTTATTCCCGTAATTAAAAATACGCTGATCAAACGTTATTCCCGTCATTGAAAATACGCTGATCCAAACGCTATTCCAGTCATTGAAAATACGCTGATCCAAACGTTATTCCCGTCATTGAAAATACGCTGATCCAACGTTATTCCCGTCATTGAAAATACGCGGATCCAACGTTATTCCCGTCATTGAAAATACGTCGATCCAACGTTATTCCCGTCATTGAAAATACGCGGATCCAACGTTATTCCCGTCATTGAAAATACGCTGATCCAATGCTATTCCCGTCACAAATACGCGGATCCAACGTTATTCCCGTCATTGAAAATACGCTGATCCAACGTTATTCCCGTCATTGAAATTACGCTGATCCAACGCTATTCCCGTCACAAATACGCGGATCCAACGTTATTCCGGTCATGGAAAATACGCTGATCCAACGTTATTCCCGTCATTGAAAATACGCGGATCCAACGTTATTCCCGTCATTGAAAATACGCTGATCCAACGTTATTACCGTCATTGAAAATACGTCGATCCAACGTTATTCCCGTCATTGAAAATACGCGGATCCAACGTTATTCCCGTCATTGAAAATACGCTGATCCAACGTTATTACCGTCATTGAATATACGTCGATCCAACGTTATTCCCATCATTGAAAATACGCGGATCCAACGTTATTCCCGTCATTGAAAATACGTCGATCCAACGTTATTCCCGTCATTGAAAATACGTCGATCCAACGTTATTCCCGTCATTGAAAATACGTCGATCCAACGTTATTCCCGTCATTGAAAATACGCGGATCCAACGTTATTCCTGTCACAAATACGCGAATCCAACGTTATTCCCGTCATTGAAAATACGCTGATCCAAAGTTATTCCCGTATTTGAAAATACGCTGATTCACTAATCCAACGTTATTCCCGTCATTGAAAATACGCTGATCTAACGTTATTCCCGTCATTGAAAATACGCTGATCCAATGTTATTCACGTCATTGAATATACGCTGATCCAACGTTATTCCCGTCACAAATACGCTGATCCAACGTTATTCCCGTCACAAATACGTTGATCCAACGTTATTCCCGTCATTGAAAATACGCTGATCTAACGTTATTCCCGTCATTGATAATACGCTGATCCAAACGTTATTCCAGTTATTGAAAATACGCTGATCCAAACGTTATTCCTGTCATTGAAAATACGCTGATCCAACGTTATTCCCGTCATTGAAAATACGCTGATCCAACGCTATTCCCGTCATTGACAATACCATGATCCAACGTTATTCCCGTCATTGAAAATACGCTGATCCAATGTTATTCCGGTCATTGAAAATACGCTGATCCAACGTTATTCCCGTCACAAATACGCGGATCCAATGTTATTCCAGTCATTAAAAATACGCTGATCCAACGTTATTCCGGTCAATGAAAATACGCGGATCCAACGTTATTCCCGTCACAAATACGCGGATCACACGTTATTCCCGTCATTGAAAATACGCTGATCCAACTTTATTCCCGTCACAAATACGCGGATCACACGTTATTCCCGTCATTGAAAATACGCTGATCCAATGTTATTCCCGTCATTGAAAATACGCTGATCCAAACGCTATTCCAGTCATTGAAAATACACTGATCCAAACGTTATCCCCGTCATTGAAAATACGCTGATCCAACGTTATTCCCGTCATTGAAAATACGCGGATCCAACGTTATTCCCGTCTTTGAAAATACGTCGATCCAACGTTAGTCCCGTCATTGAAAATACGCGGATCCAACGTTATTCCCGTCATTGAAAATACGCTGATCCAATGCTATTCCCGTCACAAATACGCGGATCCAACGTTATTCCCGTCATTGAAAATACGCTGATCCAACGTTATTCCCGTCATTGAAATTACGCTGATCCAACGCTATTCCCGTCACAAATACGCGGATCCAACGTTTTTCTGGTCATAGAAAATACGCTGATCCAACGTTATTCCCGTCATTGAAAATACGCGGATCCAACGTTATTCCCGTCATTGAAAATACGCTGATCCAAACGCTATTCCAGTCATTGAAAATACGCTGATCCAACGTTATTCCCGTCATTGAAAATACGCTGATCCAATGTTATTCCGGTCATTGAAAATACGCTGATCCAACGTTATTCCCGTCACAAATACGCGGATCCAACGTTATTCCAGTCATTAAAAATACGCTGATCCAACGTTATTCCGGTCATTGAAAATACGCGGATCCAACGTTATTCCCGTCACAAATACGCGGATCACACGTTATTCCCGTCATTGAAAATACGCTGATCCAACGTTATTCCCGTCACAAATACGCGGATCCAACGTTATTCCCGTCATTGAAAATACGCTGATCCAATGTTATTCCCGTCATTGAAAATACGCTGATCCAACGCTATTCCCGTCATAAATACGCTGATCCAACGTTATTCCCGTCATTGAAAATACGCTGATCCAACGTTATTCCCGTCATTGAAAATACGCTGATCCAACGTTATTCCCGTCATTGAAAATACGCGATCCAACGTTATTCCCGTCATTGAAAATACGCGGATCCAACGTTATTCCCGTCATTGAAAATACGTGATCCAACGTTATTCCCGTCATTGAAAATACGCGGATCCAACGTTATTCCCGTCATAAATACGCGATCCAACGTTATTCCCGTCATTGAAAATACGCTGATCCAACGTTATTCCCGTCATAAATACGCTGATCCAACGTTTTTCTGGTCATAAATACGCTGATCCAACGTTATTCCCGTCATTGAAAATACGCTGATCCAACGTTATTCCCGTCATTGAAAATACGCTGATCCAAACGCTATTCCAGTCATTGAAAATACGCTGATCCAACGTTATTCCCGTCATTGAAAATACGCTGATCCAACGTTATTCCCGTCACAAATACGCGGATCCAACGTTATTCCCGTCATTGAAAATACGTCGATCCAACGTTATTCCCGTCATTGAAAATACGCGGATCCAACGTTATTCCCGTCATTGAAAATACGCTGATCCAATGCTATTCCCGTCACAAATACGCGGATCCAACGTTATTCCCGTCATTGAAAATACGCTGATCCAACGTTATTCCCGTCATTGAAAATACGCTGATCCAACGCTATTCCCGTCACAAATACGCGGATCCAACGTTATTCCGGTCATGGAAAATACGCTGATCCAACGTTATTCCCGTCATTGAAAATACGCGATCCAACGTTATTCCCGTCATTGAAAATACGCTGATCCAACGTTATTCCCGTCATTGAAAATACGTCGATCCAACGTTATTCCCGTCATTGAAAATACGCGGATCCAACGTTATTCCCGTCATTGAAAATACGCTGATCCAACGTTATTACCGTCATTGAAAATACGTCGATCCAACGTTATTCCCGTCATTGAAAATACGCGGATCCAACGTTATTCCCGTCATTGAAAATACGTCGATCCAACGTTATTCCCGTCATTGAAAATACGCCGATCCAACGTTATTCCCGTCATTGAAAATACGTCGATCCAACGTTATTCCCGTCATTGAAAATACGCTGATCCAACGTTATTCCCGTCACAAATACGCGATCCAACGTTATTCCCGTCATTGAAAATACGCTGATCCAACGTTATTCCCGTCATTGAAAATACGCTGATCCAACGTTATTCCCGTCACAAATACGCGGATCCAACGTTATTCCCGTCATTGAAAATACGCTGATCCAACGTTATTCCCGTCATTGAAAATACGCTGATCCAACGTTATTCCCGTCATTGAAAATACGCTGATCCAACGTTATTCCGTCATTGAAAATACGCTGATCCAACGTTATTCCCGTCATAAATACGCTGATCCAACGTTATTCCCGTCATTGAAAATACGCTGATCCAACGTTATTCCCGTCACAAATACGCGGATCCAACGTTATTCCCGTCATTGAAAATACGCTGATCCAACGTTATTCCCGTCATTGAAAATACGCTGATCCAACGTTATTCCCGTCATTGAATACGCTGATCAATATTCCCGTCAAATACGCGATCAGTTTTCCGTCATTGAAAATACGCTGATCCAACGTTATTCCCGTCATTGAAAATACGCTGATCCAACGTTATTCCCGTCATTGAAAATACGCTGATCCAACGTTATTCCCGTCATTGAAAATACGCGGATCCAACGTTATTCCCGTCATTGAAAATACGCTGATCCAACGTTATTCCCGTCATTGAAAATACGCTGATCCAACGTTATTCCCGTCATTGAAAATACGCTGATCCAACGTTATTCCCGTCATTGAAAATACGCTGATCCAACGTTATTCCCGTCATTGAAAATACGTGATCCAACGTTATTCCCGTCATTGAAAATACGCGATCCAACGTTATTCCCGTCATTGAAAATACGTCGATCCAACGTTATTCCGTCATTGAAAATACGCGGATCCAACGTTATTCCGTCAAAAACGGATCCAACGTTATTCCCGTCATTGAAAATACGCTGATCCAACGTTATTCCCGTCATTGAAAATACGCTGATCCAACGTTATTCCCGTCATTGAAAATACGCTGATCCAACGTTATTCCCGTCATTGAAAATACGCGGATCCAAGTTATTCCCGTCATTGAAAATACGCTGATCCAACGTTATTCCCGTCATAAATACGCGGATCCAACGTTATTCCCGTCATTGAAAATACGCTGATCCAATGTTATTCCCGTCACAAATACGCGGATTACGTTATTCCCGTCATTGAAAATACGCTGATCCAACGTTATTCCCGTCATTGAATATACGCTGATCCAAAGTTATTCCAGTCATTGAAAATACGCTGATCCAAAGTTATTCCCGTCATTGAAAATACGCTGATCCAACGTTATTCCCGTCATTGAAAATACGCTGATCCAACGTTATTCCCGTCACAAATACGCGAATCCAACGTTATTCCCGTCATTGAATATACGCTGATCCAACGTTATTCCCGTCATTGAAAATATGCTGATCCATTACGTTATTCCCGTAATTGATATACGCTGATCCAACGTTATTCCCGTCATTGAAAATACGCTGATCCAATGTATTCCCGTCACAAATACGCGGATCCAACGTTATTCCCGTCATTGAAAATACGCTGATCCAACGTTATTCCCGTCATTGAAATTACCTGATCCAAGCTATTCCCGTCACAAATACGCGGATCCAACGTTTTTCCGGTCATGGAAAATACGCTGATCCAACGTTATTCCCGTCATTGAAAATACGCGGATCCAACGTTATTCCCGTCATTGAAAATACGCTGATCCAACGTTATTACCGTCATTGAAAATACGTCGATCCAACGTTATTCCCATCATGGAAAATACGCGGATCCAACGTTATTCCCGTCATTGAAAATACGTCGATCCAACGTTATTCCCGTCATTGAAAATACGCGGATCCAACGTTATTCCCGTCATTGAAAATAGGTCGATCCAACGTTATTCCCGTCATTGAAAATACGCGGATCCAACGTTATTCACGTCACAAATACACGGATCCAATGTTATTCCCGTCATTGAAAATACGCTGATCCAACGTTATTCCCGTCATTGAAAATACGTCGATCCAACGTTATTCCCGTCATTGAAAATACGCTGATCCAACGTTATTCCCGTCACAAATACGCGGATCCCACGTTATTCCCGTCATTGAAAATACGCTGATCCAATTTGTACGTTATTCCCGTCATTGAAAATACGCTGATCCAACGTTATTCCCGTCATTGAAATACGCTGATCCAAGTTATTCCGTCATAATACGCGATCCAACGTTATTCCCGTCATTGAAAATACGCTGATCCAACGCTATTCCCGTCATAAATACGCGGATCCAACGTTATTCCGGTCATTGAAAATACGTCGATCCAACGTTATTCCCGTCATTGAAAATACGTCGATCCAACGTTATTCCCGTCATTGAAAATACGCTGATCCAACGTTATTCCCGTCATTGAAAATACGCTGATCCAACGTTATTCCGTCATTGAAAATACGTCGATCCAACGTTATTCCCGTCATTGAAAATACGCGGATCCAACGTTATTCCCGTCATTGAAAATACGTCGATCCAACGTTATTCCCGTCATTGAAAATACGCGGATCCAACGTTATTCCCGTCACAAATACGCGGATCCAATGTTATTCCCGTCATTGAAAATACGCGGATCCAACGTTATTCCCGTCATTGAAAATACGCTGATCCAACGTTATTCCCGTCATTGAAATTACGCTGATCCAACGCTATTCCCGTCACAAATACGCGTATCCAACGTTTTTCCGGTCATGGAAAATACGCTGATCCAACGTTATTCCCGTCATTGAAAATACGCTGATCCAACGTTATTCCCGTCATTGAAAATACGCTGATCCAACGTTATTACCGTCATTGAAAATACGTCGATCCAACGTTATTCCCATCATGGAAAATACGCGGATCCAACGTTATTCCCGTCATTGAAAATACGTCGATCCAACGTTATTCCCGTCATTGAAAATACGCGGATCCAACGTTATTCCACGTCATTGAAAATACGTCGATCCAACGTTATTCCCGTCATTGAAAATACGCGGATCCAACGTTATTCACGTCACAAATACACGGATCCAATGTTATTCCCGTCATTGAAAATACGCTGATCCAACGTTATTCCCGTCATTGAAAATACGTCGATCCAACGTTATTCCCGTCATTGAAAATACGCGGATCCAACGTTATTCCCGTCACAAATACGCGGATCACACGTTATTCCCGTCATTGAAAATGCGCTGATCCAATGTTATTCCCGTCACAAATACGCGGATTACACGTTATTCCCGTCATTGAAAATACGCTGATCCAACGTTATTCCCGTCATTGAATATACGCTGATCCAAAAGTTATTCCAGTCATTGAAAATACGCTGATCCAAAATGTTATTCCCGTCATTGAAAATACGCTGATCCAACGTTATTCCCGTCATTGAAAATACGCTGATCCAACGCTATTCCCGTCACAAATACGCGAATCCAACGTTATTCCCGTCATTGAATATACGCTGATCCAACGTTATTCCCGTCATTGAAAATATGCTGATCCACTAATCCAACGTTATTCCCGTAATTGAATATACGCTGATCCAACGTTATTCCCGTCATTGAAAATACGCTAATCCAATGCTATTCCCGTCACAAATACGCGGATCCAACGTTATTCCCGTCATTGAAAATACGCTGATCCAACGTTATTCCCGTCATTGAAATTACGCTGATCCAACGCTATTCCCGTCACAAATACGCGGATCCAACGTTTTTCCGGTCATGGAAAATACGCTGATCCAACGTTATTCCCGTCATTGAAAATACGCGGATCCAACGTTATTCCCGTCATTGAAAATACGCTGATCCAACGTTATTACCGTCATTGAAAATACGTCGATCCAACGTTATTCCCATCATGGAAAATACGCGGATCCAACGTTATTCCCGTCATTGAAAATACGTCGATCCAACGTTATTCCCGTCATTGAAAATACGCGGATCCAACGTTATTCCACGTCATTGAAAATACGTCGATCCAACGTTATTCCCGTCATTGAAAATACGCGGATCCAACGTTATTCACGTCACAAATACACGGATCAATGTTATTCCGTCATTGAAAATACGCTGATCCAACGTTATTCCCGTCATTGAAAATACGTCGATCCAACGTTATTCCCGTCATTGAAAATACGCGGATCCAACGTTATTCCCGTCACAAATACGCGGATCACACGTTATTCCCGTCATTGAAAATACGCTGATCCAATGTTATTCCCGTCACAAATACGCGGATTACACGTTATTCCCGTCATTGAAAATACGCTGATCCAACGTTATTCCCGTCATTGAATATACGCTGATCCAAAAGTTATTCCAGTCATTGAAAATACGCTGATCCAAAACGTTATTCCCGTCATTGAAAATACGCTGATCCAACGCTATTCCCGTCATAAATACGCGGATCCAACGTTATTCCGGTCATTGAAAATTCGTCGATCCAACGTTATTCCCGTCATTGAAAATACGTCGATCCAAAGTTATTCCCGTCATTGAAAATACGTCGATCCAAAGTTATTCCCGTCATTGAAAATACGCTGATCCAATGTTATTACCTTCATTGAAACTACGTCGATCCAACGTTATTCCCGTCATTGAAAATACGCGGATCCAACGTTATTCCCGTCACAAATACACGGATCCAATGTTATTCCCGTCATTGAAAATACGCTGATCCAACGTAATTGCAGTCATTGAAAATACGCTGATCCAACGTTATTCCAGTCATTAAAAATACGCTGATCCAACGTTATCCCGGTCAATGAAAATACGCGGATCCAACGTTATTCCCGTCACAAATACGCGGATCACACGTTATTCCCGTCATTGAAAATACGCTGATCAAACGATATTCCCATCACAAATACGCTGATCCAACGTTATTCCCGTCATTGAAAATACGCTAATCCACTAATCCAACGTTATTCCCGTCATTGAAAATACGCTGATCTAACGTTATTCCCGTCATTGAAAATACGCTGAACCAATGTTATTCCCGTCATTGAAAATACGCTGATCCAACGTTATTCCCGTCACAAATACGCTGATCCAACGTTATTCCCGTCACAAATACGTTGATCCAACGTTATTCCCGTCATTGAAAATACGCTGATCCAACGTTATTCCCGTCATTGAAAATACGTCGATCCAACGTTATTCCCGTCATTGAAAATACGCGGATCCAACGTTATTCCCGTCATTGAAAATACGTCGATCCAACGTTATTCCCGTCATTGAAAATACGCGGATCCAACGTTATTCACGTCACAAATACACGGATCCAATGTTATTCCCGTCATTGAAAATACGCTGATCCAACGTTATTCCCGTCATTGAAAATACGGATCCAACGTTATTCCCGTCAGTCATTGAAAATACGCTGATCCAACGTTATTCCCGTCATTGAAAATACGCTGATCCAAAGTTATTCCAGTCATTGAAAATACGCTGATCCAAAGTTATTCCCGTCATTGAAAATACGCTGATCCAACGTTATTCCCGTCATTGAAAATACGCTGATCCAACGCTATTCCCGTCACAAATACGCGAATCCAACGTTATTCCCGTCATTGAATATACGCTGATCCAACGTTATTCCCGTCATTGAAAATATGCTGATCCAAACGTTATTCCCGTAATTGAATATACGCTGATCCAACGTTATTCCGTCATTGAAATACGCTAACGTTATTCCCGTCATTGAAAATACGCTGATCCAACGTTATTCCCGTCATTGAAAATACGCTGATCCAACGCTATTCCCGTCACAAATACGCGGATCCAACGTTTTCCGGTCATTGAAAATACGCTGATCCAACGTTATTCCCGTCATTGAAAATACGCGGATCCAACGTTATTCCCGTCATTGAAAATACGCTGATCCAACGTTATTCCGTCATTGAAAATACGGATCCAACGTTATTCCCTCATAAATACGCGGATCCAACGTTATTCCCGTCATTGAAAATACGGATCCAACGTTATTCCCGTCATAAATACGCGATCCAACGTTTTCCCGTCATTGAAAATACGCGATCCAACGTTATTCCCGTCATTGAAAATACGCGGATCCAACGTTATTCCCGTCATTGAAAATACGCGGATCCAACGTTATTCCCGTCATTGAAAATACGCTGATCCAACGTTATTCCCGTCATTGAAAATACGCTGATCCAACGTTATTCCCGTCATTGAAAATACGCGGATCCAACGTTATTCCGTCACAAATACGCTGATCCAACGTTATTCCCGTCATTGAAAATACGCTGATCCAACGTTATTCCCGTCATTGAAAATACGCTGATCCAATGTTATTCCCGTCATTGAAAATACGCTGATCCAACGTTATTCCCGTCAAATACGCGATCCAAGTTTTCCATCCAACGTTATTCCCGTCATTGAAAATACGCTGATCCAACGTTATTCCCGTCATTGAAAATACGCTGATCCAACGTTATTCCCGTCATTGAAAATACGCTGATCCAACGTTATTCCCGTCATTGAAAATACGCTGATCCAACGTTATTCCCGTCATTGAAAATACGTGATCCAACGTTATTCCCGTCATTGAAAATACGTCGATCCAACGTTATTCCCGTCATTGAAAATACGCTCGGATCCAACGTTATTCCCGTCATTGAAAATACGTCGATCCAACGTTATTCCCGTCATTGAAAATACGCTGATCCAACGTTATTCCCGTCACAAATACGCGGATCCAACGTTATTCCCGTCATTGAAAATACGCTGATCCAACGTTATTCCCGTCAAAATACGCGGATCAACGTTATTCCCGTCATTGAAAATACGCTGATCCAACGTTATTCCCGTCATTGAAAATACGCTGATCCAACGTTATTCCGTATTGAAAATACGCTGATCCAACGTTATTCCCGTCATTGAAAATACGCGGATCCAACGTTATTCCCGTCATTAAAATACGCTGATCCAACGTTATTCCCGTCATTGAAAATACGCTGATCCAACGTTATTCCCGTCATTGAAAATACGCTGATCCAACGTTATTCCCGTCATTGAAAATACGCTGATCCAACGTTATTCCCTTCATTGAAAATACGCTGATCCAACGATATTCCCGTCATTGAAAATACGCAGATCCAAACGTTATTCCAGTTATTGAAAATACGCTGATCCAACGTTATTCCCGTCACAAATACGCGGATCCAACGTTATTCCCGTCATTGAAAATACGCTGATCCAACGCTATTCCCGTCACAAATACGCGGATCCAATGTTATTCCGGTCATGGAAAATACGCTGATCCAACGTTATTCACGTCATTGAAAATACGCTGATCCAACGTTATTCCCGTCATTGAAAATACGTCGATCCAACGTTATTCCCATCATTGAAAATACGCGGATCCAACGTTATTCCCGTCATTGAAAATAGGTCGATCCAACGTTATTCCCGTCATTGAAAATACGTCGATACAACGTTATTCCCGTCATTGAAAATACGTCGATCCAACGTTATTCCCGTCATTGAAAATACCCTGATCCAACGTTATTCCCGTCATTGAAAATACGCTGATCCAACGTTATTCCCGTCATTGAAAATACGCTGATCCAACGTTATTCCTGTCATTGAAAATACGCTGATCCAATGTTATTCCAGTCATTAAAAATACGCTGATCCAACGTTATTCCGGTCAATGAAAATACGCGGATCCAACGTTATTCCCGTCACAAATACGCGGATCACACGTTATTCCCGTCATTGAAAATACGCTGATCCAACGTTATTCCCGTCACAAATACGCGGATCACACGTTATTCCCGTCATTGAAAATAGGCTGATCCAACGTTATTCCCGTCATTGAAAATACGCTGATCCAAACGCTATTCCAGTCATTGAAAATACGCTGATCCAAACGTTATTCCCGTCATTGAAAATACGCTGATCCAATGTTATTCCCGTCATTGAAAATACACTGATCCAATGATATTCCCGTCACAAATACGCGGATCCAACGTTATTCCCGTCATTGAAAATACGCTGATCCAACGTTATTCCCGTCATTGAAAATACGCTGATCCAACGCTATTCCCGTAACAAATACGCGGATCCAACGTTATTCCGGTCATTGAAAATACGCTGATCCAACGTTATTCCCGTCATTGAAAATACGCTGATCCAACGTTATTCCCGTCATTGAAAATACGTCGATCCAACGTTATTCCCGTCATTGAAAATACATCGATCCAACGTTATTCCCGTCATTGAAAATACCCTGATCCAACGTTATTCCCGTCATTGAAAATACGCTGATCCAACGTTATTCCCGTCATTGAAAATACGCTGATCCAACGTTATTCCCGTCATTGAATATACGTCGATCTAACGTTATTCCCGTCATTGAAAATACGCGGATCCAACGTTATTCCCGTCATTGAAAATACGTCGATCCAACGTTATTCCCGTCATTGAAAATACGTCGATCCAACGTTATTCCCGTCATTGAAAATACGTCGATCCAACGTTATTCCCGTCATTGAAAATACGCGGATCCAACGTTATTCCTGTCACAAATACGCGAATCCAACGTTATTCCCGTCATTGAATATACGCTGATCCAACGTTATTCCCGTCATTGAAAATACGCTGATCCACTAATCCAACGTTATTCCCGTAATTGAAAATACGCAGATCCAACGTTATTACCGTCATTGAAAATACGCTGATCCAACGTTATTCCCGTCATTGAAAATACGCTGATCCAATGTTATTCCCGTCATTGAAAATACGCTGATCCAACGTTATTCCCGTCACAAATACGCGGATCCAACGTTATTCCCGTCATTGAAAATACGTCGATCCAACGTTATTCCCGTCATTGAAAATACGCGGATCCAACGTTATTCCACGTTATTGAAAATACGTCGATCCAACGTTATTCCCGTCATTGAAAATACGCGGATCCAACGTTATTCACGTCACAAATACACGGATCCAATGTTATTCCCGTCATTGAAAATACGCTGATCCAACGTTATTCCCGTCATTGAAAATACGTCGATCTAACGTTATTCCCGTCATTGAAAATACGCGGATCCAACGTTATTCCCGTCACAAATACGCGGATCACACGTTATTCCCGTCATTGAAAATACGCTGATCCAACGTTATTCCCGTCACAAATACGCGGATTACACGTTATTCCCGTCATTGAAAATACGCTGATCCAACGTTATTCCCGTAATTGAATATACGCTGATCCAAAGTTATTCCAGTCATTGAAAATACGCTGATCCAACGTTATTCACGTCATTGAAAATACGCTGATCCAACGCTATTCCCGTCACAAATACGCGGATCCAACGTTATTCCGGTCATTGAAAATTATTCCCGTCATTGAAAATACGCTGATCACTATTCGTCATGAAAATACGCTGATCCAACGTTATTCCAGTCATTAAAATACGCTGATCCAACGTTATTCCGGTCATGAAAATACGCGGATCCAATGTTATTCCCGTCACAAATACGCGGATCACGTTATTCCCGTCATTGAAAATACGCTGATCCAACGTTATTCCCGTCATAAATACGCTGATCCAACGTTATTCCCGTCATTGAAAATACGCTGATCCAACGTTATTCCCGTCATTGAAAATACGCTGATCCAACGTTATTCCCGTCATTGAAAATACGCTGATCCAATGTTATTCCCGTCATTGAAAATACGCTGATCCAACGTTATTCCCGTCACAAATACGCGGATCCAACGTTATTCCCGTCATTGAAAATACGTCGATCCAACGTTATTCCCGTCATTGAAAATACGCGGATCCAACGTTATTCCACGTTATTGAAAATACGTCGATCCAACGTTATTCCCGTCATTGAAAATACGCGGATCCAACGTTATTCACGTCACAAATACACGGATCCAATGTTATTCCCGTCATTGAAAATACGCTGATCCAACGTTATTCCCGTCATTGAAAATACGTCGATCTAACGTTATTCCCGTCATTGAAAATACGCGGATCCAACGTTATTCCCGTCACAAATACGCGGATCACACGTTATTCCCGTCATTGAAAATACGCTGATCCAACGTTATTCCCGTCACAAATACGCGGATTACACGTTATTCCCGTCATTGAAAATACGCTGATCCAACGTTATTCCCGTAATTGAATATACGCTGATCCAAAAGTTATTCCAGTCATTGAAAATACGCTGATCCCAAACGTTATTCACGTCATTGAAAATACGCTGATCCAACGCTATTCCCGTCACAAATACGCGGATCCAACGTTATTCCGGTCATTGAAAATACGCTGATCCAACGTTATTCCCGTCATTGCTAATACGCTGATCCAACGTTATTCCCGTCATTGAAAAAACGTCGATCCAACGTTATTCCCGTCATTGAAAATACGCGGATCCAACGTTATTCCCGTCACAAATACACGGATCCAACGTTATTCCCGTCATTGAAAATACGCTGATCCAACATAATTGCAGTCAGTGAAAATACGCTGATCCAACGTTATTCCAGTCATTAAAAATACGCTGATCCAACGTTATTCCGGTCAATGAAAATACGCGGATCCAATGTTATTCCCGTCACAAATACGCGGATCACACGTTATTCCCGTCATTGAAAATACGCTGATCCAACGTTATTCCCGTCACAAATACGCTGATCCAACGTTATTCCCGTCATTGAAAATACGCTGATCCACTAATCCAATGTTATTCCCGTCATTGAAAATACGCTGATCTCTACTTTATTCCCGTCACAAATACGCTGATCCAACGTTATTCCCGTCACAAATCCGTTGATCCAACGTTATTCCCGTCATTGAAAATACGCTGATCCAACGTTATTCCCGTCATTGAAAATACGTCGATCCAACGTTATTCCCGTCATTGAAAATACGCGGATCCAACGTTATTCCACGTCATTGAAAATACGTCGATCCAACGTTATTCCCGTCATTGAAAATACGCGGATCCAACGTTATTCACGTCACAAATACACGGATCCAATGTTATTCCCGTCATTGAAAATACGCTGATCCAACGTTATTCCCGTCATTGAAAATACGTCGATCCAACGTTATTCCCGTCATTGAAAATACGCGGATCCAACGCTATTCCCGTCACAAATACGCGGATCACACGTTATTCCCGTCATTGAAAATACGCTGATCCAACGTTATTCCCGTCAAAAATACGCAGATTACACGTTATTCCCGTCATTGAAAATACGCTGATCCAACGTTATTCCCGTAATTGAATATAGGCTGATCCAAAAGTTATTCCAGTCATTGAAAATACGCTGATCCAAAACGTTATTCCCGTCATTGAAAATACGCTGATCCAACGCTATTCCCGTCACAAATATGCGGATCCAACGTTATTCCGGTCATTGAAAATACGCTGATCCAACGTTATTCCCGTCATTGAAAATACGCTGATCCAACGTTATTCCAGTCATTAAAAATACGCTGATCCAACGTTATTCCGGTCAATGAAAATACGCGGATCCAACGTTATTCCCGTCACAAATACGCGGATCACACGTTATTCCCGTCATTGAAAATACGCTGATCCAACGTTATTCCCGTCACAAATACGCTGATCCAACGTTATTCCCGTCATTGAAAATACGCTGATCCACTAATCCAACGTTATTACCGTCATTGAAAATATGCTGATCTAACGTTATTCACGTCATTGAAAATACGCTGAACCAATGTTATTCCCGTCATTGAAAATACGCTGATCCAACGTTATTCCCGTCACAAATACGCTGATCCAACGTTATTCCCGTCACAAATACGTTGATCCAACGTTATTCCCGTCATTGAAAATACGCTGATCCAACGTTATTCCCGTCATTGAAAATACGCTGATCCAAACGTTATTCCGTATTGAAAATACGCTGATCCAACGTTATTCCCGTCATTGAAAATACGCTGATCCAACGTTATTCCCGTCATTAAAAATACGCTGATCCAACGCTATTCCCGTCATTGACAATACGCTGATCCATCGTTATTCCCGTCATTGAAAATACGCTGATCCAATGTTATTCCGGTCATTGAAAATACGCTGATCCAACGTTATTCCTGTCATTGAAAATACGCTGATCCAATGTTATTCCCGTCATTGAAAATACGCTGATCCACTAATCCAATGTTACTCCCGTCATTGAAAATACGCTGATCCAACGTTATTCCCGTCATTGAAAATACGCTGATCCAACGTTACTCCCGTCATTGAAAATACGCTGATCCAACGTTATTCCCGTCATTGAAAATACATCGATCCAACGTTATTCCCGTCATTGAAAATACGCGATTCCAACGTTATTCCCGTCATTGAAAATACGTCGATCCAATGTTATTCCCGTCATTGAAAATACGCTTATCCATCGCTATTCCCGTCACAAATACGCGGATCCAACGTTATTCTCGTCATTGAAAATACGTCGATCCAACATTATTCCCGTCATTGAATATACGCTGATCCAACGTTATTCGCGTCACAAATACGCGGATCCAACGTTATTCCCGTCATTGAAAATACGCTGATCCAACGTTATTCCCGTCACAAATACGCGGATCCAACGTTATTCCCGACATTGAAAATACGCTGATCCAACGTTATTCTCGTCACAAATACGCGGATCCAACGTTATTCCCGTCATTGAAAATACGCTGATCCAACGTTATTCCCGACATTGAAAATACGCTGATCCAAACGTTATTCCAGTTATTGAAAATACGCTGATCCAAACGTTATTCCCGTCATTGAAAACACGCGGATCCAACGTTATTCCCGTCATTGAAAATACGCTGATCCAACGTTATTCCCGTCATTGAAAATACGCTGATCCAACGTTATTCCCATCATTGAAAATACGCGGATCCAAACGTTATTCCAGTTATTGAAAATACGCTGATCCAACGTTATTCCCGTCACAAATACGCGGATCCAACGTTATTCCCGTCATTGAAAATACGCTGATCCAACGTTATTCCCGTCATTGAAAATACGTCGATCCAAAGTTATTCCCATCATTGAAAATAGGCGGATCCAACGTTATTCCCGTCATTGAAAATACGTCGATCCAACGTTATTCCCGTCATTGAAAATACGTCGATCCAACGTTATTCCCGTAATTGAAAATACGCTGATCCAACATTATTCCCGTCATTGAAAATACGTCGATCCAACGTTATTCCCGTCATTGAAAATACGCGGATCCAACGTTATTCCCGTCATTGAAAATACGTCGATCCAACGTTATTCCCGTCATTGAAAATACGTCGATCCAACGTTATTCCCGTCATTGAAAATACGCGAATCCAACGTTATTCCTGTCACAAATACGCGAATCCAACGTTATTCCCGTCATGGAAAATACGCTGATCCAACGTTATTCCCGTCATTGAAAATACGCTGATCCAATGTTATTCCCGTCATTGAAAATACGCTGATCCAACGTTATTCCCGTCACAAATACGCTGATCCAACGTTATTCCCTTTACAAATACGTTGATCCAACATTATTCCCGTCATTGAAAATACGCTGATCCAACGTTATTCCCGTCATTGAAAATACGCTGATCCAAACGTTATTCCAGTTATTGAAAATACGCTGATCCAAACGTTATTCCCGTCATTGAAAATACGCTGATCCAACGTTATTCCCGTCATTGAAAATACGCTGATCCAACGATACTCCCGTCATTGAAAATACGCTGATCCAACGTTATTCCCGTCATTGAAAATACGCGGATCCAACGTTATTCCCGTCATTGAAAATACGCTGATCCAACGTTATTCCCGTCACAAATACGCGGATCCAACGTTATTCCCGTCATTGAAAATACGCTGATCCAACGTTATTCCCGTCATTGAAAATACGCTGATCCAACGTTATTCCCGTCATTGAAAATACGCTGATCCAACGTTATTCCCGTCATTGAAAATACGCTGATCCAACGTTATTCCCGTCATTGAAAATACGCTGATCCAACGTTATTCCCGTCACAAATACGCGGATCCAACGTTATTCCCGTCATTGAAAATACGCTGATCCAACGTTATTCCCGTCACAAATACGCGGATCCAACGTTATTCCCGTCATTGAAAATACGCTGATCCAACGTTATTCCCGTCATTGAAAATACGCTGATCCAACGTTATTCCCGTCATTGAAAATACGCGGATCCAAACGTTATTCCAGTTATTGAAAATACGTGATCCAACGTTATTCCCGTCACAAATACGCGGATCCAACGTTATTCCCGTCATTGAAAATACGCTGATCCAACGTTATTCCCGTCAGTGAAAATACGGGGATCCAACGTTATTCCCGTCATTGAAAATACGTCGATCCAACGTTATTCCCGTCATTGAAAATACGCGAATCCAACGTTATTCCTGTCACAAATACGCGAATCCAACGTTATTCCCGTCATTGAAAATACGCTGATCCAACGTTATTCCCGTCATTGAAAATACGCTGATCCAACGTTATTCCCGTCACAAATACGCTGATAACGTTTTTCCCGTTACAAATACGTTGATCCAACGTTATTCCCGTCATTGAAAATACGCTGATCCAACGTTATTCCCGTCATTGAAAATACGCTGATCCAAACGTTATTCCAGTCATTGAAAATACGCTGATCCAAACGTTATTCCCGTCATTGAAAATACGCTGATCCAACGTTATTCCCGTCATTGAAAATACGCTGATCCAACGTTATTCCCGTCATTGAAAATACGCTGATCCAACGTTATTCCCGTCATTGAAAATACGCGGATCCAACGTTATTCCCGTCATTGAAAATACGCTGATCCAACGTTATTCCCGTCACAAATACGCGGATCCAACGTTATTCCCGTCATTGAAAATACGCTGATCCAACGTTATTCCCGTCATTGAAAATACGCTGATCCAACGTTATTCCCGTCATTGAAAATACGCGGATCCAACGTTATTCCCGTCATTGAAAATACGCTGATCCAACGTTATTCCCGTCACAAATACGCGGATCCAACGTTATTCCCGTCATTGAAAATACGCTGATCCAACGTTATTCCCGTCATTGAAAATACGCGGATCCAAACGTTATTCCAGTTATTGAAAATACGTGATCCAACGTTATTCCCGTCACAAATACGCGGATCCAACGTTATTCCCGTTATTGAAAATACGCTGATCCAACGTTATTCCGGTCATTGAAAATACGGGGATCCAACGTTATTCCCGTCATTGAAAATACGTCGATCCAACGTTATTCCCGTCATTGAAAATACGTCGATCCAACGTTATTCCCGTCATTGAAAATACGCGAATCCAACGTTATTCCTGTCACAAAAACGCGAATCCAATGTTATTCCCGTCATTAAAAATACGCTGATCCAACGCTATTCCCGTCATTGACAATACGCTGATCCATCGTTATTCCCGTCATTGAAAATACGCTGATCCAATGTTATTCCGGTCATTGAAAATACGCTGATCCAACGTTATTCCTGTCATTGAAAATACGCTGATCCAATGTTATTCCCGTCATTGAAAATACGCTGATCCACTAATCCAATGTTACTCCCGTCATTGAAAATACGCTGATCCAACGTTATTCCCGTCATTGAAAATACGCTGATCCAACGTTACTCCCGTCATTGAAAATACGCTGATCCAACGTTATTCCCGTCATTGAAAATACGTCGATCCAACGTTATTCCCGTCATTGAAAATACGCGGATCCAACGTTATTCCCGTCATTGAAAATACGTCGATCCAATGTTATTCCCGTCATTGAAAATACGCTTATCCATCGCTATTCCCGTCACAAATACGCGGATCCAACGTTATTCTCGTCATTGAAAATACGTCGATCCAACATTATTCCCATCATTGAAAATACGCTGATCCAACGTTATTCCCGTCACAAATACGCGGATCCAACGTTATTCCTGTCATTGAAAATACGCTGATCCAACGTTATTCCCGTCATTGAAAATACGCTGATCCAACGTTATTCCCGTCATTGAAAATACGCTGATCCAACGTTATTCCCGTCACAAATACGCGGATCCAACGTTATTCCCGTCATTGAAAATACGCTGATCCAACGTTATTCCCGTCACAAATACGCGGATCCAACGTTATTCCCGTCATTTAAAATACGCTGATCCAACGTTATTCCCGTCATTGAAAATACGCGGATCCAAACGTTATTCCAGTTATTGAAAATACGTGATCCAATGTTATTCCCGTCACAAATACGCGGATCCAACGTTATTCCCGTCATTGAAAATACGCTGATCCAACGTTATTCCCGTCATTGAAAATACGGGGATCCAACGTTATTCCCGTCATTGAAAATACGTCGATCCAACGTTATTCCCGTCATTGAAAATACGTCGATCCAACGTTATTCCCGTCATTGAAAATACGCGAATCCAACGTTATTCCTGTCACAAAAACGCGAATCCAATGTTATTCCCGTCATTAAAAATACGCTGATCCAACGCTATTCCCGTCATTGAAAATACGGGGATCCAACGTTATTCCCGTCATTGAAAATACGTCGATCCAACGTTATTCCCGTCATTGAAAATACGTCGATCCAACGTTATTCCCGTCATTGAAAATACGCGAATCCAACGTTATTCCTGTCACAAAAACGCGAATCCAATGTTATTCCCGTCATTAAAAATACGCTGATCCAACGCTATTCCCGTCATTGACAATACGCTGATCCATCGTTATTCCCGTCATTGAAAATACGCTGATCCAATGTTATTCCGGTCATTGAAAATACGCTGATCCAAAGTTATTCCTGTCATTGAAAATACGCTGATCCAATGTTATTCCCGTCATTGAAAATACGCTGATCCACTAATCCAATGTTACTCCCGTCATTGAAAATACGCTGATCCAACGTTATTCCCGTCATTGAAAATACGCTGATCCAACGTTACTCCCGTCATTGAAAATACGCTGATCCAACGTTATTCCCGTCATTGAAAATACGTCGATCCAACGTTATTCCCGTCATTGAAAATACGCGGATCCAACGTTATTCCCGTCATTGAAAATACGTCGATCCAATGTTATTCCCGTCATTGAAAATACGCTTATCCATCGCTATTCCCGTCACAAATACGCGGATCCAACGTTATTCTCGTCATTGAAAATACGTCGATCCAACATTATTCCCATCATTGAAAATACGCTGATCCAACGTTATTCCCGTCACAAATACGCGGATCCAACGTTATTCCCGTCATTGAAAATACGCTGATCCAACGTTATTCTCGTCATTGAAAATACGCTGATCCAACGTTATTCCCGTCATTGAAAATACGCTGATCCAACGTTATTCCCGTCACAAATACGCGGATCCAACGTTATTCCCGTCATTGAAAATACGCTGATCCAACGTTATTCCCGTCACAAATACGCGGATCCAACGTTATTCCCGTCATTTAAAATACGCTGATCCAACGTTATTCCCGTCATTGAAAATACGCGGATCCAAACGTTATTCCAGTTATTGAAAAAACGTGATCCAATGTTATTCCCGTCACAAATACGCGGATCCAACGTTATTCCCGTCATTGAAAATACGCTGATCCAACGTTATTCCCGTCATTGAAAATACGGGTATCCAACGTTATTCCCGTCATTGAAAATACGTCGATCCAACGTTATTCCCGTCATTGAAAATACGTCGATCCAACGTTATTCCCGTCATTGAAAATACGCGAATCCAACGTTATTCCTGTCACAAATACGCGAATCCAATGTTATTCCTGTCATTGAAAATACGCTGATCCAACGTTATTCCCGTTACAAATACGTTGATCCAACGTTATTCCCGTCATTGAAAATACGCTGATCCAACGTTATTCCCGTTACAAATACGTTGATCCAACGTTATTCCCGTCATTGAAAATACGCTGATCCAACGTTATTCCCGTCATTGAAAATACGCGGATCCAACGTTATTCCCGTCATTGAAAATACGCTGATCCAACGTTATTCCCGTCACAAATACGCGGATCCAACGTTATTCCCGTCATTGAAAATACGCTGATCCAACGTTATTCCCGTCATTGAAAATACGCTGATCCAAACGTCATTCCAGTTATTGAAAATACGCTGATCCAAACGTTATTCCCGTCATTGAAAATACGCTGATCCAACGTTATTCCCGTCATTGAAAATACGCTGATCCAACGTTATTCCCGTCATTGAAAATACGCGGATCCAAACGTTATTCCAGTTATTGAAAATACGTGATCCAACGTTATTCCCGTCACAAATACGCGGATCCAACGTTATTCCCGTCATTGAAAATACGCTGATCCAACGTTATTCCCGTCATTGAAAATACGCTGATCCAACGTTATTCCCGTAATTGAAAATACGCTGATTCAATGTTATTCCCTTCATTGAAAATACGCTGATCCAACGTTATTCCGGTCATTGAAAATACGCGGATCCAACGTTATTCCCGTCATTGAAAATACGCTGATCCAATGCTTTTCCCGTCATTGAAAATACTTCGATCCAACATTAATCCCGTCATTGAAAATACGCTTATCCAACGTTATTCCCGTCACAAATACGCGGATCCAACGTTATTCCCGTCATTGAAAATACGCTGATCCAACGTTATTCAGGTCATTGAAAATACGCTAATCCAACGTTATTCCCGTCACAAATACGCGGATCCAACGTTATTCCCGTCATTGAAAATACGCTGATCCAACGTTATTCCGGTCATTGAAAATACGCTGATCCAACGTTATTCCCGTCACAAATACGCGGATCCAACGTTATTCCCGTCATTGAAAATACGCTGATCCAATATTATTCCGGTCATTGAAAATACGCTGATCCAACGTTATTCCATACATTGAAAATATGCTGATCCAACGTTATTACCGTCATTGAAAATTCGCTGATCCAACATTATTCCCGTCATTGAAAATACGCTGATCCAACGTTATTCCCGTCATTGAAAATACGCTGATCCAACGTTATTCCGGTCATTGAAAATACGCTGATCCAACGTTATTCCCGTCACAAATACGCGGATCCAACGTTATTCCCGTCATTGAAAATACGCTGATCCAATATTATTCCGGTCATTGAAAATACGCTGATCCAACGTTATTCCATACATTGAAAATATGCTGATCCAACGTTATTACCGTCATTGAAAATTCGCTGATCCAACATTATTCCCGTCATTGAAAATACGCTGATCCAACGTTATTCCCGTCATTGAAAATACGTCGATCCAACGTTATTCCCATCATTGAAAATACGCGGATCCAACGTTATTCCCGTCATTGAAAATACGTCGATCCAATGTTATTCCCGTCATTGAAAATACGCTTATCCATCGCTATTCCCGTCACAAATACGCGGATCCAACGTTATTCTCGTCATTGAAAATACGTCGATCCAACATTATTCCCATCATTGAAAATACGCTGATCCAACGTTATTCCCGTCACATATACGCGGATCCAACGTTATTCCCGTCATTGAAAATACGCTGATCCAACGTTATTCCCGTCATAAAAACGCTGATCCAACGTTATTCCCGTCATTGAAAATACGCTGATCCAACGTTATTCCCGTCATTGAAATACGCTGATCCAACGTTATTCCCGTCATTGAAAATACGCTGATCCAACGTTATTCCCGTCATTGAAAACGCTGATCCAACGTTATTCCCGTCATTGAAAATACGCGGATCCAACGTTATTCCCGTCATTGAAAATACGTGATCCAAGTTATTCCCGTCATTGAAAATACGCTGATCCAACGTTATTCCCGTCATTGAAAATACGCTGATCCAACGTTATTCCCGTCATTGAAAATACGCTGATCCAACGTTATTCCCGTCATTGAAAATACGTCGATCCAACGTTATTCCCGTCATTGAAAATACGCCGATCCAACGTTATTCCCGTCATTGAAAATACGCGATCCAACGTTATTCCCGTCATTAAAATACGCGAATCCAATGTTATTCCCGTCATAAATACGCGGATCCAACGTTATTCCCGTCATTGAAAATACGTCGATCCAATGTTATTCCCGTCATTGAAAATACGCTGATCCAACGTTATTCCCGTCACAAATACGCGGATCCAACGTTATTCCCGTCATTGAAAATACGCTGATCCAACGTTATTCCCGTCATTGAAAATACGCTGATCCAAACGTCATTCCAGTTATTGAAAATACGCTGATCCAAACGTTATTCCCGTCATTGAAAACACACGGATCCAACGTTATTCCCGTCATTGAAAATACGCTGATCCAACGTTATTCCCGTCATTGAAAATACGCTGATCCAACGTTATTCCCGTCATTGAAAATACGCGGATCCAAACGTTATTCCAGTTATTGAAAATACGTGATCCAACGTTATTCCCGTCACAAATACGCGGATCCAACGTTATTCCCGTCATTGAAAATACGCTGATCCAACGTTATTCCCGTCATTGAAAATACGCTGATCCAACGTTATTCCCGTAATTGAAAATACGCTGATTCAATGTTATTCCCTTCATTGAAAATACGCTGATCCAACGTTATTCCGGTCATTGAAAATACGCGGATCCAACGTTATTCCCGTCATTGAAAATACGCTGATCCAACGTTATTCCGGTCATTGAAAATACGCGGATCCAACGTTATTCCCGTCATTGAAAATACGCTGATCCAACGCTATTCCCGTCATTGAAAATACTTCGATCCAACATTAATCCCGTCATTGAAAATACGCTTATCCAACGTTATTCCCGTCACAAATACGCGGATCCAACGTTATTCCCGTCATTGAAAATACGCTGATCCAACGTTATTCCCGTCATTGAAAATACGCTGATCCAACGTTATTCCCGTCATTGAAAATACGCTGATCCAACGTTATTCCCGTCATTGAAAATACGCTGATCCAACGTTATTCCCGTCACAAATACGCGGATCCAACGTTATTCCCGTCATTGAAAATACGCTGATCCAATGTTATTCCGGTCATTGAAAATACGCTGATCCAACGTTATTCCATACATTGAAAATATGCTGATCCAACGTTATTACCGTCATTGAAAATTCGCTGATCCAACATTATTCCCGTCATTGAAAATACGCTGATCCAACGTTATTCCCGTCATTGAAAATACGCTGATCCAACATTATTCCGGTCATTGAAAATACGCTGATCCAACGTTATTCCCGTCACAAATACGCGGATCCAACGTTATTCCCGTCATTGAAAATACGCTGATCCAATGTTATTCCGGTCATTGAAAATACGCTGATCCAACGTTATTCCATACATTGAAAATATGCTGATCCAACGTTATTACCGTCATTGAAAATTCGCTGATCCAACATTATTCCCGTCATTGAAAATACGCTGATCCAACGTTATTCCCGTCATTGAAAATACGCTGATCCAACGTTATTCCCGTCATTTTCAAAACACCAACACATTTGAGTGACATTCTAGCAACATCGTATCTTTGAATTACTGCAATGTCAAATATATAATATTGTTGGGTTTTCCTTCATAGGCCATACTGACATCCTATCTTTGAATTACTGCAATGTCAAATATATAATATTGTTGGGTTTTCCTTCATAGGCCATACTGACATCCTATCTTTGAATTACTGCAACGTCAAATATATAATATTGTTGGGTTTTCCTCCATAGGCCATACTGACATCCTATCTTTGAATTACTGCAACGTCAAATATATAATATTGTTGGGTTTTCCTCCATAGGCCATACTGACATCCTATCTTTGAATTACTGCAACGTCAAATATATAATATTGTTGGGTTTTCCTCCATAGGCCATACTGACATCCTATCTTTGAATTACTGCAACGTCAAATATATAATATTGTTGGGTTTGCCTCCATAGGCCATACTGACATCCTATCTTTCAATTATGTAAACAATAATAAAACAGTAATTTTTTATTTCATAATGTGCTAAGTTAACAAGATCACCTCTAAATGTGGTTTTATTATTTTAAGGAAATGCACATAATACATAAATTATGTAACATGAACCCGTTGGGCAAACAACTTATTCATGTCAAGCTACCAACTTATGAATAATTCAACAATATGCATGTCATTAAATGTATTAAAATATTTATCAAATATAACAATTCTAAACACCTTGTCTCATTTATATGATAAAGTTGGCAGTTTCTTATGGAGGTTGGTGCACCCAAGTACTGGTTAACCGCTGGAGCCTGCCCAGGAAAGGTGTTAAGTAAACTGCCCGCCGGCGATATAGCCCAAAATGATGCGGATGCAGGCGTAAAACCCGAAATATAACAGAGCATAACTAAACACCTTGCAATTAAGCTTAAGTGTGTTTTACGTTTATTTATCGGTTGCCCATATGCCTCATGAAGAGATTAGTCATTTTAGAAGTTTGGAGGATAGTGCAATGATACAGATACCCATTCCAGAGTCTCCTCTGGTTCTATTACGCGTATGGTGTACAGAACCGACACGAGACCTCGGTTTAAAGTGCTGAAAGACTTAATTTTATTAAGGTCAGACGGGGGATTGAACCTGCGATCCCTGGACTACAGATCCGTCTGTAATTAAGCCTAAACAAATCGTGAACCAAGTTATACTAACCTTAGTTGTTTGTTTATTCGGGTTTTACGCCTGCATCAGCACAATTTTGGGCTATATCGCCGGCGGGCAGTTTACCGGACATCTATCCTGGGCAGGCTCCAGCGGTTAACCAGTACTTGGTGAACCAATCTCCGTAAGAAACTGCCAACTTTTTAATATAAATGAGACACGGTCTGTGCACCCGTGACCATCAGTGATGACAGGTTACAGTGACAAGTCGGCCACCGTAACCACTCGACCACAGAGGCGAACTCTACTAACGTTAAACTATTTACTAATACTGGAATCCATCGCAACAAGGGAGAGTGAATGGGTTTGTTTTACACTGTTTATCGTCCCTACCGGTTGCCAATATGAGTGATGCCTCCTGAAGTAATTAGACATTCTAGATGTTGGAGGATAGTGCATGATACAGACAGAGACCAATTCCAGCGTCTCCTCTGGTTCTTTTACGTGCACGGTGTAAAGCACCAACACGGAGACCACAGCTTAAAGTGTTGAAAGAGTGTTAATATTAGTCAGAATGGGGACCTAACCTGTGATCCATGGATTCGCAGTCCAACGTGTTACGTTAACCACTGCATCACTGACCCATCTATAGTGTGAGAGTGAGAAGTTAACCACTGCATCACTGACCCATCTATAGTGTGAGAAGTTAACCACTGCATCACTGACCCATCTATAGTGTGAGAGTGAGAAGTTAACCACTGCATCACTGACCCATCTATAGTGTGAGAGTGAGAAGTTAACCACTGCATCACTGACCCATCTATAGTGTGAGAGTGAGAAGTTAACCAATGCATCACTGACCCATCTATAGTGTGAGAGTGAGAAGTTAACCACTGCATCACTGACCCATCTATAGTGTGAGAAGTTAACCACTGCATCACTGACCCATCTATAGTGTGAGAGTGAGAAGTTAACCACTGCATCACTGACCCATCTATAGTGTGAGAGTGAGAAGTTAACCACTGCATCACTGACCCATCTATAGTGTGAGAGTGAGAAGTTAACCAATGCATCACTGACCCATCTATAGTGTGAGAGTGAGAAGTTAACCACTGCATCACTGACCCATCTATAGTGTGAGAAGTTAACCACTGCATCACTGACCCATCTATAGTGTGAGAGTGAGAAGTTAACCACTGCATCACTGACCCATCTATAGTGTGAGAGTGAGAAGTTAACCACTGCATCACTGACCCATCTATAGTGTGAGAAGTTAACCACTGCATTACTGACCCATCTATAGTGTGAGAAGCTAACCACTGCATTACTGACCCATCTATAGTGTGAGAAGTTAACCACTGCATTACTGACCCATCTATAGTGTGAGAAGTTAACCACTGCATTACTGACCCATCTATAGTGTGAGAGTGAGAAGTTAACCACTGCATTACTGACCCATCTATAGTGTGAGAGTGAGAAGTTAACCACTGCATTACTGACCCATCTATAGTGTGAGAAGTTAACCACTGCATTACTGACCCATCTATAGTGTGAGAAGTTAACCACTGCATTACTGACCCATCTATAGTGTGAGAAGTTAACCACTGCATTACTGACCCATCTATAGTGTGAGAGTGAGAAGTTAACCACTGCATTACTGACCCATCTATAGTGTGAGAAGTTAACCACTGCATTACTGACCCATCTATAGTGTGAGAGTGAGAAGTTAACCACTGCCTCACTGACCCATCTATAGTGTGAGAGTGAGAAGTTAACCAATGCATCACTGACCCATCTATAGTGTGAGAGTGAGAAGTTAACCACTGCATTACTGACCCATCTATAGTGTGAGAAGTTAACCACTGCATTACTGACCCATCTATAGTGTGAGAGTGAGAAGTTAACCACTGCATTACTGACCCATAGTGTGAGAGTGAGAAGTTAACCACTGCATTACTGACCCATCTATAGTGTGAGAGTGAGAAGTTAACCACTGCATTACTGACCCATCTATAGTGTGAGAAGTTAACCACTGCATTACTGACCCATCTATAGTGTGAGAAGTTAACCACTGCATTACTGACCCATCTATAGTGTGAGAGTGAGAAGTTAACCACTGCATTACTGACCCATCTATAGTGTGAGAGTGAGAAGTTAACTACTGCATTACTGACCCATCTATAGTGTGAGAGTGAGAAGTTAACCACTGCATTACTGACCCATCTATAGTGTGAGAGTGAGAAGGCACAATGTGGAAATAAGTGTATTGCCGAGGGGACTTAAATGCACAACTCCGAGGCTGCGAGGTGGACCCCGAGGTGTACAGCCCGATGCTACGAGGTGGACACACCGAGGATACGAGGTAAACACCCCGAGACTACGAGGTGGACACCCCGAGGAAAACACCCCGAGGCGGACACTCCGAGGCTACGAGGTGGACAGCCCGATGCTACGAGGTGGACACACCGAGGATACGAGGTAAACACCCCGATGCTACGAGGCGGACACTCCGAGACTACGAGGTGGACACCCCGAGGCTAAGAGGTTGACATCCCGAGGCTACGAGGTAAACACCCCGATGCTACGAGGTGAACACACTGTAACCACCACACCACAGAGGCTTCAAACGTTTGTCTTAAAGCGACATTATATCTGAATAAAGGATGTTGTTTGGTAAGAAATAACAAAACTTTAAATTACTAGTATATAATTTCCAGTGACTGCGTGTTTAAAATAATACAAATATTCACACAGAAATGAACATATATCACATAATGTAAACTATACTTAACCCATTCAACACCTAGTATGTGCTTGGTGGATTGGCCATGCTATTTTTAGACCAATACAATAATAAGAAAATTACATTTGGACCAGTTCATTTATCAAAATGGGTAATTTTTGTCTAAATATAGTAATATTACTTGCAAAAAGTGCACATCCTGATGAGAAAGCTCATTATAAGCCGGCTCATCTGGATCTAAATTTTTCTTCAGCCTATTTAGAGGTCTGTGGTGTAGAAAGGGTTAATGTGCATGAGTGACATACGTAACATCGGATGTTGAAACTGCTGACTTAGATGGGTTGTTCTGAATGCAGATAGAGTGATGCCTTCTGATTGTATGCAGGGTGTGGCACACTGATTCAGATAGAGAGTGATGCCTTCTGATTGTACGCAGGGTGTGGCAAACTGATTCAGATAGAGAGTGATGCCTTCTGATTGTACGCAGGGTGTGGCAAACTGATTCAGATAGAGAGTGATGCCTTCTGATTGTACGCAGGGTGTGGCAAACTGATTCAGATAGAGAGTGATGCCTTCTGATTGTATGCAGGGTGTGGCAAACTGATTCAGATATAGAGTGATGCCTTCTGATTGTACGCAGGGTGTGGCAAACTGATTCAGATAGAGAGTGATGCCTTCTGATTGTACGCAGGGTGTGGCAAACTGATTCAGATAGAGTGATGCCTTCCGATTGTACACAGGGTGTGGCAAACTGATTCAGATAGAGAGTGATGCCTTCCGATTGTACGCAGGGAGTGGCAAACTGATTCAGATAGAGAGTGATGCCTTCCGATTGTACACAGGGTGTGGCAAACTGATTCAGATAGAGAGTGATGCCTTCCGATTGTACGCAGGGTGTGGCAAACTGATTTAGATAGAGAGTGATGCCTTCTGATTGTACGCAGGGTGTGGCAAACTGATTCAGGAATGTCAGAATTTCACTTTTACTTTGTTATGTTGCAAAAACACACGTTAGCCTGGGACCAGGCATTTATATATTTTTGCTGGTCAGTCATATAAATAATTTTTAAAACCGAGACCATTAATTGGGCTGTATTGAGTTTCTGATAATGTCATTTTGACAGAAGTAAATTAGTTATTATTGTTTAAGTTGCTGGCTATACTGGATTATTGTTTAAGTTGCTGGATATACTGGATTATTGTTCAAGTTGCTGGATATACTGGATTATTGTTCAAGTTGCTGGATATACTGGATTATTGTTTAAGTTGCTGGATATACCGGATTATTGTTTAAGTTGCTGGCTATACTGGATTATTGTTTCAATTTCTGGCTATACTGGATTATTGTTTCAATTTCTGGCTATACTGGATTATTGTTCAAGTTGCTGGATATACCAGATTATTGTTTAAGTTGCTGGCTATACTGGATTATTGTTTCAATTTCTGGCTATACTGGATTATTGTTTCAATTTCTGGCTATACTGGATTATTGTTCAAGTTGCTGGATATACCGGATTATTGTTTCAATTTCTGGCTATACTGGATTATTGTTCAAGTTGCTGGATATACCGGATTATTGTTTCAATTTCTGGCTATACTGGATTATTGTTCAAGTTGCTGGATATACCGGATTATTGTTCAAGTTGCTGGATATACCGGATTATTGTTTCAATTTCTGGCTATACCGGATTATTGTTTAAGTTGCTGGATATACCGGATTATTGTTTAAGTTGCTGGATATACCGGATTATTGTTCAAGTTGCTGGATATACTGGGTTATTGTTCAAGTTGCTGGATATACCGGATTATTGTTCAAGTTGCTGGATATACCGGATTATTGTTCAAGTTGCTGGATATACTGGGTTATTGTTTAAGTTGCTGGCTACACCGGATTATTGTTTAAGTTGCTGGATATACCGGATTATTGTTTAAGTTGCTGGATATACCAGATTATTGTTTAAGTTGCTGGCTATACCGGATTATTGTTTAAGTTGCTGGCTATACCGGATTATTGGATATACAATATAAGCTTTAAGTTTCTGGCTATACTGCAGTATGCCTTAAATTGCTGTCTATACTGGATTAGTCCTTAAATTGCTGGCTATACTGGATTAGGCCTTAAATTGCTGGCTATACTGGATTAGGCCTTAAATTGCTGGCTATACAAGACTACAGCTGATTCACATTTATGAGAATAAAGACTAGTAAGGCAGCGACATTTTCAAATTAATGTCACAGTAGAGAAATAAATATAATTATGTAGAATTATTGTCAGTCTAGCACATACAATGTCAATTATTTCCGAAGTACAAGGGGCATAACTTTGCAAACAAGACAAAGAGTGAGAGGTACTCAGTTGTCTCCCCTCTCATATATGGAGGCATACATTCCGAGAAGGTTCTACATATACCTCAATCATAATAATACAAATTACTTTCTAAATACACAGATATATAATTGTGTGCACGTGTTATGGAACATATTTCGTCCATTAGGCCAAAATAAATGCTACATTCTCATCCTGGCCAGCCAAATCAGGTACGGACAGGGATCATTCTAGAGGGCGATGTGGGCGAAATTGTCGCTCTAGGGACCATGACTTCGCCCTCTGTTGGCCCCACTTCTCCCTATAAAAAAATAATTTACGATTTTCAAACAAAATTGTGTCTAGTAAGATACACTGGCCCATTATAAAGCACTCCTATTCAAATGTTGTATTTAATGGTTGTACTGTGCATTTTAACCCTATTTTGCAGAAGTATATTAAAGAACACCATTTAAGGAAGCGATCACGCGCTTTCTCAATTCTCCCAAAAATTCTGACCTAGAATGAACCCTCAAGGACCTCCCTCATTTATCTTATTGGTCCCAAAATAGTGGATATATTGGAGATTTTGCTACCATTATTTAGTCCCGGACTTTGCATTGTGAATTTGACACTATTATAGTATGCATTTTCAAACCCTTTAAATGGCCCTTTAAATTGTAGCAATAAAAGTAACAGCCAAATATGGCCTTCAGGGTTCCCTCTGTCTGAATGTTTGTCTGCACCACTGGAGTCAATTTAAAAAACTTGGAGCCAACAAAGAGCCTTATATTTCACAAATAAATATTTGAAGCCATGTATTTGACAAAACATGTGCCAAAAAAAAGGTTGCGCCAAATATTTTCGCCAATTCACAAATTTAGCGCTAATATTTGTTTTTTGTCGTAATTGGCAACCGACAGCGGGAACCCTGGGCGTTTCAATAGATGTGCGTTGTGACATTTGCAACTCTAATGAAATTACAATATACATTTTATAGAAAAGTAAAGGACAATGATGAATTTTCATCTGCTATTTAGCTATGTAGTATAGCCATTATTTTCAATACCAGCATGCAAAATGTTAACACAAAACGATGGTCAGAAGTCGGTATTTCCATTATACAGTACTTCAAAAAAATGTAAATTAAAAAATCAAATTTCACCAACCCAACAATATGTGATGAGAATCTAGCCTTTGTTTTATAATGCCTACGACACAAGCTTATATATTATATATATCACAACAATTTCCATTACAATAATGTGGATAATTGTTTGGCTTAATTTATTTTTATCTTCATTGCAAAAAATATTTATATCGGGGAGGTCGTTTAGCGCAGTGGTTAACACGTTTGCTTCTCACCAATGCAAACTGGGTTCGATCCTCGGACCGGGAAGTATGTGAGATGGTACGGCGGTCGCTAGATCGGACAGGTGGGTTTTCTCCGGGGACTCCGGTTTCCTCCCACACGAATGACCACATATATGCTTTCATCCGCGCCAACGAGAGTGATTAATATAAATTGTTAAATCTTGCTTCGCAATCGTTGTAAAATAAATCAAGTTTAAACTTTTTTTTCATGATGGAATCCATCGCCATGAGGGAGAGAGACGAGACAATGTGGATTTAGGAGTCTTGCCTAAGCATGCCACCACAATGGTTCTGACAGGGCTTGAACTGACAACCTCTCGGTTACGAGTCAGACACCGTATCCCTTACGCCACGGAGGCTGCACATTGGGATACTTGTATTAACCCATTTGATTCTGGATACCGTTCAAACAGTATTTGCAAAGAACATATAGCCAGATCAGTTGCCACGGAACATTCCGCCTGATCAGGCTCTATGCTGTTTGCTATTCAGATGATCTTGCTAAGACAATTAGCTATGTAGCAAACAACATAGATCTTGATCAGCATGCAGCGTCACGCTGCGGCTGATCTGGATCTATGTTGTTTGCAAAAGCCTTTAAATGTATCCAGAATGAAATGGGTTAACCCTTTCAACACCACAGACCTCTAAATAGGCTTACAAAAAGTGTAGATTCAGATGAGTCGGCTCGTGACGAGCCGTCTCATCAGGATCTGCACTTTTTGCCAGTGATATGACTATTTTTAGACATAATTACCCATTTTGATAAATGAACTTGTCCAAATGTGATTTTCTGATTCATTTATTGGTTTATGAATATCATGGACCAGTCCATGTGAGTTACTTGGTGTTGAAAGGGTTAATACAAGTTTGACTTACCAAACTAAAAATTTACAAAGAGTATTGCGATGTGATATAAACCTAAATCCATTAGACATGAACAGGTTCTGCCAATGATTAAAGTTCTGAGACACAGACAGACGGATGAACAGACAAGATTCACAGATGCCTCATAATAACATCTCATCTTAACTGTTTGCTATATAACTGGTTTCAAAGCGATGTAGTTCTTTAACTTGGCAGGAAGAGGAAGTGACATCACAGAGGTCATTATACTTCTCCCATCATGCAACTGCATCAAGTACTTCCTCACAGCATGTCTGCAGCACTGCTGTAAAGAGCGAGGTTCACTCACATAATGCTGTAACAGGTACTTTGTGTGTTCATTCTTCATAACCTGTAAAGTATAATAGGTATGTTTGTTTACATGTAGTTACATTGTATGATGTCAATAATACACACACAAATGGAAAATGGTTACCATTAGTAACAATATTTCAAGTTTTCATTTTTTTTTTTAAACTTTATTTTATTTCCGTATTACAAATTCAATTTTCAAAGATCAGTGATTACTATTTTGAGCATAACTCATGCAAGGAACTTTCGGAGAGCAGTGTATATCGATAATAGTTCATGAACTATTATACAAGTCTTTCAGATGGGACTTTAAACCAAGGTCTCGTGTCAGTGCTTTACACCGTGAACCAGAGGTAACTTAAACTTTATTTTACAACGGTTGCGAACAACTTATATTATTCACTCTCGTTGGCGCGGATGAAAGCGTATATGTGGTCATTCGTGTAGGAGGAAACTTGAGTACCGGAGAAAACCCACCTGTCCGATCTGGAGACCACTGTACCATCTCACATACTTCCCGGTCCGAGGATCGAACCCGGGTTGCATTGGTGAGAGGCGAGCGAGCTAAACATCAAAGTTTTCATATTACCATCACCTGTGTATTGAAGTGTAATTTTCATATATGTTTTGCCAATATTATGGTTATGGCAACTAACTGATGATTGTTATCAAGCATGGAACCAGTCTATCAAGGCATAAAAGTGCACACATTCTGTCGAGGCCTAATCAAGCAAGTTCTCCTCAATCCTACATGTATATACATATTATTTATACGTGACTATTCCATTGAGGCTCAGACGTGCAAACAGACCAATGAGGCTTAATGTACAAACAGTCTGTCGAGGCGTGACATAACTCACTTACAGTACACTGCCCGAGTTCCGACACAGCCCATATGATACAGCTGACCCTGCCCAAAGTGACATGAACTGTATTATACAACTCACTGACACTGATAGAAGTGACATGAACTGCAATATACAACTCACCGACACTGATAGAAGTGACATGAACTGCAATATACAACTCACTGACACTGATAGAAGTGACATGAACTGCAATATACAACTCACTGACACTGAGAGAAGTGACATGAACTGCAATATACAACTCACTGACACAGAGAGAAGTGACATGAACTGCAATATACAACTCACCGACACTGAGAGAAGTGACATGGACTGCAATATACAACTCACTGATACTGAGAGAAGTGACATGAACTGCAATATACAACTCACTGACACAGAGAGAAGAAACATGAACTGCAATATACAACTCACTGACACTGAGAGAAGTGACATGAACTGCAATATACAACTCACTGAGAGAAGTAACATGAACTGCAATATACAACTCACTGAGAGAAGTGACATTAACTGCAATATACAAATCATTGACACTGAGAGAAGTGACATGAACTGCAATATAAAACTCACTGACACTGAGTGAAGTGACATGAACTGCAATATACAACTCACTGACACTGATAGAAGTGACAAGAACTGCAATATACAACTCACTGACACTGAGAGAAGTGACATGAACTACAATATACAACTCACTGACACTGATAGAAGTGACATGAACTGCAATATACAACTCACTGAGAGAAGTGACATGAACTGCAATACACAACTCACTGAGAGAAGTGACATGAACTGCAATATACAAATCACTGACACTGAGAGAAGTGACATGAACTGCAATATACAACTCACTGACACAGAGAGAAGTGACATGAACTGCAATATACAACTCACCGACACTGAGAGAAGTGACATGGACTGCAATATACAACTCACTGATACTAAGAGAAGTGACATGAACTGCAATATACAACTCACTGACACAGAGAGAAGAAACATGAACTGCAATATACAACTCATTGAGAGAAGTAACATGAACTGCAATATACAACTCACTGACACTGAGAGAAGAAACATGAACTGCAATATACAACTCACTGACACTGAGAGAAGTAACATGAACTGCAATATACAACTCACTGACACAGAGAGAAGTAACATGAACTGCAATATACAACTCACTGAGAGAGGTAACATGAACTGCAATATACAACTCACTGAGAGAAGTGACATTAACTGCAATATACAACTCATTAACACTGAGAGAAGTGACATGAACTGCAATATAAAACTCACTGACACTGAGTGAAGTGACATGAACTGCAATATACAACTCACTGACACTGATAGAAGTGACATGAACTGCAATATACAACTCACTGACACTGAGAGAAGTGACATGAACTACAATATACAACTCACTGACACTGATAGAAGTGACATGAACTGCAATATACAACTCATTGACACTGAGAGAAGTGACATGAACTGCAATATAAAACTCACTGACACTGAGTGAAGTGACATGAACTGCAATATACAACTCACTGACACTGATAGAAGTGACATGAACTGCAATATACAACTCACTGACACTGAGAGAAGTGACATGAACTACAATATACAACTCACTGACACTGATAGAAGTGACATGAACTGCAATATACAACTCACTGAGAGAAGTGACATGAACTGCAATATACAACTCACTGAGAGAAGTGACATGAACTGCAATATACAACTCACTGATAGAAGTGACATGAACTGCAATATACAACTCACTGACACTGAGAGAAGTGACATGAACTGCAATATACAACTCACTGACACTGATAGAAGTGACATGAACTGCAATATACAACTCACCGACACTGATAGAAGTGACATGAACTGCAATATACAACTCACTGACACTGACAGAAGTGACATGAACTGCAAATTCTGCAATATACAACTCACTGACACAGAGAGAAGTGACATGAACTGCAATATACAACTCACTGACACTGAGAGAAGTGACATGAACTGCAATATACAACTCACTGACACAGAGAGAAGTGACATGAACTGCAATATACAACTCACCGACACTGAGAGAAGTGACATGGACTGCAATATACAACTCACTGATACTGAGAGAAGTGACATGAACTGCAATATACAACTCACTGAAACAGAGAGAAGAAACATGAACTGCAATATACAACTCACTGACACTGAGAGAAGTGACGTGAACTGCAATATACAACTCACTGAGAGAAGTAACATGAACTGCAATATACAACTCACTGAGAGAAGTGACATTAACTGCAATATACAACTCATTGACACTGAGAGAAGTGACATGGACTGCAATATACAACTCACTGATACTGAGAGAAGTGACATGAACTGCAATATACAACTCACTGACACTGATAGAAGTGACATGAACTGCAATATACAACTCACTGACACTGAGAGAAGTGACATGAACTACAATATACAACTCACTGACACTGATAGAAGTGACATGAACTGCAATATACAACTCACTGAGAGAAGTGACATGAACTGCAATACACAACTCACTGAGAGAAGTGTCATGAACTGCAATATACAACTCACTGATAGAAGTGACATGAACTGCAATATACAACTCACTGACACTGAGAGAAGTGACATGAACTGCAATATACAACTCACTGACACAGAGAGAAGTGACATGAACTGCAATATACAACTCACTGACACTGAGAGAAGTGACATGAACTGCAATATACAACTCACTGATAGAAGTGACATGAACTGCAATATACAACTCACTGATAGAAGTGACATGAACTGCAATATACAACTCAATGACACAGAGAGAAGTGACATGAACTGCAATATACAACTCACAGAGAGAAGAGACATGAACTGCAATATACAACTCACTGATAGAAGTGACATGAACTGCAATATACAACTCACTGACACTGAGAGAAGTGACATGAACTGCACTATATAACTCAATGACACAGAGAGAAGTGACACGAACTGCAATATACAACTCACAGAGAGAAGTGACATGAACTGCAATATACAACTCAATGACACAGAGAGAATGACATGAACTGCAATATACAACTCACTGAGAGAAGTGACATGAACTGCAATATACAACTCACTGACACTGAGAGAAGTGACATGAACTGCAATATACAACTCAATGACACAGAGAGAAGTGACATGAACTGCAATATAAAACTCACTGAGAGAAGTGACATGAACTGCAATATACAACTCACTGACACAGAGAGAAGTGACATGAACTGCAATATAAAACTCACTGATAGAAGTGACATGAACTGCAATATACAACTCACTGACACTGAGAGAAGTGACATGAACTACAATATACAACTCACTGACACTGATAGAAGTGACATGAACTGCAATATACAACTCACTGAGAGAAGTGACATGAACTGCAATATACAACTCACTGACACTGAGAGAAGTGACATGAACTGCAATATACAACTCACTGACACAGAGAGAAGTGACATGAACTGCAATATACAACTCACCGACACTGAGAGAAGTGACATGAACTGCAATATACAACTCACTGACACAGAGAGAAGAAACATGAACTGCAATATACAACTCACTGACACTGAGAGAAGTGACATGAACTGCAATATACAACTCATTGAGAGAAGTAACATGAACTGCAATATACAACTCACTGAGAGAAGTGACATTGACTGCAATATACAACTCATTGACACTGAGAGAAGTGACATGAACTGCAATATAAAACTCACTGACACTGAGTGAAGTGACATGAACTGCAATATACAACTCACTGACACTGATAGAAGTGACATGAACTGCAATATACAACTCACTGACACTGAGAGAAGTGACATGAACTACAATATACAACTCACTGACACTGATTGAAGTGACATGAACTGCAATATACAACTCACTGAGAGAAGTGACATGAACTGCAATATACAACTCACTGAGAGAAGTGACATGAACTGCAATATACAACTCACTGATAGAAGTGACATGAACTGCAATATACAACTCACTGAGAGAAGTGACATGAACTGCAATATACAACTCACTGACACTGATAGAAGTGACATGAACTGCAATATACAACTCACTGACACACACAGAAGTGACATGAACTGCAATATACAACTCACTGACACTGATAGAAGTGACATGAACTGCAATATACAACTCACTGACACTGATAGAAGTGACATGAACTGCAATATACAACTAACTGAGAGAAGTGACATGAACTGCAATATACAACTCACTGAGAGAAGTGACATGAACTGCAATATACAACTCACTGACACTGATAGAAGTGACATGGACTGCAATATACAACTCACTGATAGAAGTGACATGAACTGCAATATACAACTCACTGACACTGATAGAAGTGACATGAACTGCAATATACAACTCACTGATAGAAGTGACATGAACTGCAATATACAACTCAATGACACAGAGAGAAGTGACATGAATTGCAATATACAACTCACTGATAGAAGTGACATGAACTGCAATATACAACTCAATGACACAGAGAGAAGTGACACGAACTGCAATATACAACTCACAGAGAGAAGTGACATGGACTGCAATATACAACTCACTGAGAGAAGTGACATGAACTACAATATACAACTCACTGACACTGATAGAAGTGACATGAACTGCAATATACAACTCACTGATAGAAGTGACATGGACTGAAATATACAACTCACTGATAGAAGTGACATGGACTGCAATATACAACTCACTGATAGAGAGAAGTGACATGGACTGCAATATACAACTCACTGAGAGAAGTGACATGAACTGCAATATACAACTCACTGAGAGAAGTGACATGAACTGCAATATACAACTCACTGAGAGAAGTGACATGAACTGCAATATACAACTCACTGATAGAAGTGACATGAACTGCAATATACAACTCACTGACACTGAGAGAAGTGACATGAACTGCAATATACAACTCACTGACACGATAGAAGTGACATGAACTGCAATATACAACTCACTGACACTGAGAGAAGTGACATGAACTGCAATATACAACTCACTGACAGAGAAGTGACATGAACTGCAATATACAACTCACTGACACAGAGAGAAGTGACATGAACTGCAATATACAACTCACTGACACTGAGAGAAGTGACATGAACTGCAATATACAACTCACTGACACAGAGAGAAGTGACATGAACTGCAATATACAACTCACATGAGAGAAGTGACATGAACTGCAATATACAACTCACTGACACTGAGAGAAGTGACATGAACTGCAATATACAACTCACTGACACAGAGAGAAGTGACATGAACTGCAATATACAACTCACTGACACTGAGAGAAGTGACATGAACTGCAATATACAACTCACTGAGAGAAGTGACATGAACTGCAATATACAACTCACTGAGAGAAGTGACATGAACTGCAATATACAACTCACTGACACTGAGAGAAGTGACATGAACTGCAATATACAACTCACTGACACGAGAGAAGTGACATGAACTGCAATATACAACTCACTGACACTGATAGAAGTGACATGAACTGCAATATACAACTCACTGACACTGAGAGAAGTGACATGAACTGCAATATACAACTCACTGACACTGATAGAAGTGACATGAACTGCAATATACAACTCACTGAGAGAAGTGACATGAACTGCAATATACAACTCACTGAGAGAAGTGACATGAACTGCAATATACAACTCACTGATAGAAGTGACATGAACTGCAATATACAACTCACTGACACTGAGAGAAGTGACATGAACTGCAATATACAACTCACTGACACAGAGAGAAGTGACATGAACTGCAATATACAACTCACGACACTGAGAGAAGTGACATGGACTGCAATATACAACTCATGATACTGAGAGAAGTGACATGAACTGCAATATACAACTCACTGATAGAAGTGACATGAACTGCAATATACAACTCACTGACACTGAGAGAAGTGACATGAACTGCAATATACAACTCACAGAGAGAAGTGACATGAACTGCAATATACAACTCACTGAGAGAAGTGACATGAACTGCAATATACAACTCACTGACACTGAGAGAAGTGACATGAACTGCAATATACAACTCACTGACACAGAGAGAAGTGACATGAACTGCAATATACAACTCACAGAGAGAAGTGACATGAACTGCAATATACAACTCAATGAGAGAAGTGACATGAACTGCAATATACAACTCACTGAGAGAAGTGACATGAACTGCAATATACAACTCACTGACACTGAGAGAAGTGACATGAACTGCAATATACAACTCACTGACACTGAGAGAAGTGACATGAACTGCAATATAAAACTCACTGATAGAAGTGACATGAACTGCAATATACAACTCACTGAGAGAAGTGACATGAACTGCAATATACAACTCACTGAGAGAAGTGACATGAACTGCAATATACAACTCACTGATAGAAGTGACATGAACTGCAATATACAACTCACTGACACTGAGAGAAGTGACATGAACTGCAATATACAACTCACTGACACTGATAGAAGTGACATGAACTGCAATATACAACTCACTGAGAGAAGTGACATGAACTGCAATATACAACTCACTGACACTGATAGAAGTGACATGAACTGCAATATACAACTCACTGACACAGAGAGAAGTGACATGAACTGCAATATACAACTCACTGACACTGATAGAAGTGACATGAACTGCAATATACAACTCACTGAGAGAGAGTAACATGAACTGCAATATACAACTCACTGACACTGAGAGAAGTGACATGAACTGCAATATACAACTCACTGAGAGAAGTGACATGAACTGCAATATACAACTCACTGACACTGATAGAAGTGACATGGACTGCAATATACAACTCACTGATAGAAGTGACATGAACTGCAATATACAACTCACTGACACTGATTGAAGTGACATGAACTGCAATATACAACTCACTGACACTGATAGAAGTGACATGAACTGCAATATACAACTCACTGACACTGATAGAAGTGACATGGACTGCAATATACAACTCACTGATAGAAGTGACATGAACTGCAATATACAACTCACTGATAGAAGTGACATGAACTGCAATATACAACTCAATGACACAGAGAGAAGTGACATGAATTGCAATATACAACTCACTGATAGAAGTGACATGAACTGCAATATACAACTCAATGACATAGAGAGAAGTGACACGAACTGCAATATACAACTCACAGAGAGAAGTGACATGGACTGCAATATACAACTCACTGAGAGAAGTGACATGAACTGCAATATACAACTCACTGACACTGATAGAAGTGACATGAACTGCAATATACAACTCACTGATAGAAGTGACATGGACTGAAATATACAACTCACTGATAGAAGTGACATGGACTGCAATATACAACTCACTGAGAGAAGTGACATGGACTGCAATATACATCTCACTGAGAGAGGTGACATGAACTGCAATATACAACTCACTGGCACTGATAGAAGTGACATGAACTGCAATATACAACTCAATGACACAGAGAGAAGTGACATGAACTGCAATATACAACTCACATAGAGAAGAGACATTAACTGCAATATACAACTCACTGAGAGAAGTGACATGAACTGCAATATACAACTCACATAGAGAAGAGACATTAACTGCAATATACAACTCACTGATAGAAGTGACATGAACTGCAATATACAACTCAATGACATAGAGAGAAGTGACACGAACTGCAATATACAACTCACAGAGAGAAGTGACATGGACTGCAATATACAACTCACTGAGAGAAGTGACATGAACTGCAATATACAACTCACTGACACTGATAGAAGTGACATGAACTGCAATATACAACTCACTGATAGAAGTGACATGGACTGAAATATACAACTCACTGATAGAAGTGACATGGACTGCAATATACAACTCACTGAGAGAAGTGACATGGACTGCAATATACATCTCACTGAGAGAGGTGACATGAACTGCAATATACAACTCACTGGCACAGAGAGAAGTGACATGAACTGCAATATACAACTCAATGACACAGAGAGAAGTGACATGAACTGCAATATACAACTCACATAGAGAAGAGACATTAACTGCAATATACAACTCACTGAGAGAAGTGACATGAACTGCAATATACAACTCACATAGAGAAGAGACATTAACTGCAATATACAACTCACTGAGAGAAGTGACATGAACTGCAATATACAACTCACTGACACTGAGGAAGTGACATGAACTGCAATATATAACTCAATGACACAGAGAGAAGTGACAAGAACTGCAATATACAACTCACAGAGAGAAGTGACATGAACTGCAATACACAACTCAATGACACAGAGAGAATGACATGAACTGCAATATACAACTCACTGAGAGAAGTGACATGAACTGCAATATACAACTCACTGACACTGAGAGAAGTGACATGAACTGCAATATACAACTCACTGACACTGATAGAAGTGACATGAACTGCAATATACAACTCACTGAGAGAAGTGACATGAACTGCAATATACAACTCACTGATAGAAGTGACATGAACTGCAATATACAACTCACTGATAGAAGTGACATGAACTGCAATATACAACTCACTGACACTGAGAGTCGTGACATGAACTACAATATACAACTCACTGACACTGATAGAAGTGACATGAACTGCAATATACAACTCACTGATAGAAGTGACATGAACTGCAATATACAACTCACTGATAGAAGTGACATGAACTGCAATATACAACTCACTGACACACAGAGAAGTGACATGAACTGCAATATACAACTCACTGACACTGAGAGAAGTGACATGAACTGCAATATACAACTCACTGAGAGAAGTGACATGAACTGCAATATACAACTCACTGACACTGAGAGAAGTGACATGAACTGTAATATACAACTCACTGACACTGATAGAAGTGACATGAACTGCAATATACAACTCACTGAGAGAAGTAACATGAACTGCAATATACAACTCACTGATAGAAGTGACATGAACTGCAATATACAACTCACTGACACAGAGAGAAGTAACATGAACAGCAATATACAACTCACTGACACTGATAGAAGTGACATGAACTGCAATATACAACTCACTGACACAGAGAGAAGTGACATGAACTGCAATATACAACTCACTGACACAGAGAGAAGTGACATGAACTGCAATATACAACTCACTGACACAGAGAGAAGTGACATGAACTGCAATATACAACTCACTGATAGAAGAGACATGAACTGCAATGTACAACTCACTGAGAGAAGTGACATGAACTGCAATATACAACTCACTGACACAGAGAGAAGTGACATGAACTGCAATATACAACTCACTGATAGAAGAGACATGAACTGCAATATACAACTCACTGACACAGAGAGAAGTGACATGAACTGCAATATACAACTCACTGATAGAAGAGACATGAACTGCAATATACAACTCACTGAGAGAAGTGACATGAACTGCAATATACAACTCACTGACACTGATAGAAGAGACATGAACTGCAATATACAACTCACTGACACAGAGAGAAGTGACATGAACTGCAATATACAACTCACTGATAGAAGTGACATGAACTGCAATATACAACTCACTGACACAGAGAGAAGTGATATGAACTGCAATATACAACTCACTGATAGAAGAGACATGGCACAACTCCCTTACACTGGCCTCAGTGCTTAGTTTATATAAATTGATTTTAGCTCGATTGCGAAACAAGTTCTTATAACTTATATTAATCACTCTCGAGACCTCATTCCTGATGGAATCCATTGCCACGAGGGACAGGGAAAAGGCAACATAGAATTTAAATGCCTTGTCTAAGGGAGCAATCGTAATGGCTCCTGCGGGGCTCGAACTCCAGGCCATTCTTAATGGCTCCTGCGGGGCTCGAACTCCAGGCCATTCATACCTGAAGCGAACGCGCTACGACGACTTCCACAAGTGCTCATCCTGCAGAGAATACTTCACATGTTGGTGCATGATATTAAAGGAATGTTATCAAGTGTAAACCATTATCCTGCCAGTTTCTGAAGTTTATACATTGCAGTCTGGGCGCCTAGGTAATAGATTATTCTTCATGCTCAATTCAAACCCAGTTTCAATCTGTGTGTGTGTTTTACGCTTAATTATCATCGCTACCAGTTGCCCATATGAGCAACGCCTCCTGAAAAGATTAGTCATTTTAGATTTTTGGAGGATAGTGCAATGATACAGACAGAGACCCATTCCAGTGTCTCCTCTGGTTCTTTTACGTGCACTGTGTAAAGCACCGACACGTGACTTCGGTTTATAGTCCCATCTGAAAGACTTAATTTTATTAGGGTCAGACGGGGGGATCGAACCTGCGATCCATGGATTATCAGTCCAGCGTGCTACCACTGAACTACAGATCGGTCAAATTCAATTTATTTGCATAAGACATAGTTTATACCATGCAGTTTGCTGTACAGTCCAATTTGAGCAACTCAGAACCTAACTGAAACCAAAGAAGTCACGACTGGTCATTTATATGGTTTCAGAGATGCTTGGAAACTATTAGAATCCACTCAGTTGAACACATATACAGTCTATATAACCTTGAGCTATCAGCTACGTATACTTAACCCTTTCCACATAAAGACATAGACTTAAGTGCTACAGGGTCCTCCATACGTCAATGAAAAATGGGCAGAGCCATCCAGTTTGAATGGGGCGGGGGCCGTCCAGTTTGAATGGGGTGGGGCCATCCAGTTTGAATGGGGTGGGGCCGTCCAGTTTGAAATTGCTATGACCCTGTTTGAATCAAGTTACTCTGTTTTGCTGTGAAAATGAATCATGATACATATACAGTCAAACCTGTTTTAAGCAGCCAGCGAAGGGAATCACTGAAAGTGGCTGCTTAAAACAAGTGGCTGCTTAATCAATGTATAATAAAACAACATATTGGGAATATGGAAATTGGCTGCTTAATACAGGTTGGCTGCTTAATACAGGTTGGCTGCTTAATACAGGCTGGCTGCTTAATAGAGGTTGGCTGCTTAATACAGACTGGCTGCTTAATACAGGTTGGCTGCTTAATACAGGTTGGCTGCTTAATACAGGCTGGCTGCTTAATACAGGTTGGCTGCTTAATGCCATTTCTATGATCAACTACGTATAACACTCTTCAATAAGCTGTCCACAATTTGTAATATCAACTTAAACACACTACTTCTCGGTGACACTTATAAGGATATTGCAACCAACACCATAATTGTCCTTACTGTACATGAATACATTATTGGCAGTGAAAAGTTCTGAGATGGATGACTTCTAAAAGGTTCATATGGCGGATTCCAATCTGAATGCTGTCGTTATTGACACAACAACCGACCCTATTCAACCACTTTTCTCTATACTAATCTCTTTTTCTTCAAGTGCTCCGATTTGATAGTTCATGTTCTTGAACTTTCTTCATATATTCCTTTAAATATTAACCATTTTCTTTTTTACTCCAAAACTATTGACTCACTAATACATTAAGTTCTGAAATTCTTGAGCAAATACCTAGAATAGATTTCACGTACTTTCATTGTTATATTATATATTATTTTCCTGCCTATTGTATATCAATCAATTGATAGGGAGAAGAACTATATAAGTTTTCTTTCGTTCTAATCCCTTTCAGTCTACTGCTGTTAAATTATATGTAAAATGTTCATTTCTTGATTACATGTACAAATACTGAAATAAATAATGTTTAAACTAATTATTTATTCAATGTTAATAGTGTTCGAATATATTCAGAAGAATATGTGGTAGCTATGCATTTATACGTGAAAAAAAATGTATTGTATTTGCTTTTTGCAATGTAATGTCGTTTTAAGTGAATGATCGAATATTTCATTCGTGAACATAGAAAGCTATTACTATCACGAGTGGAGACGAGTAGTGCTAGCCACGCGTGATAATAATGCTTTCAATGTTCATTCAGTGAAATATACTTCATATATATACAATATACAATCATACCAATACCGTAGCCAGAGGCAAATTTCAACCGAGGCAATCTAGGGGGTCTGGGGGCATGTTCCCCCTTAACATTGTTGGGGTATAGAAGCGATTTCCTGCGTTTTCTGATTTAATGAGTTTAGACGTATACTTATATACTGACCATTCAGCTCTCTAGCAGGCAACATTTTATACAGCAACAGGATATTGAGTTTACATTTTATTTATTTCATTTTTCATTTTTGCTTTGGAAATTTTAACCAAGGCAGTTGCCTCGGTGTGCCTCAGTGCGGCTACGAGCCTGCATACACTGAAACAAACAATTATGCTCTTTATTATTTCACTGATAAATTTCTAGATTTGATTGGAAAGCATAAAATAAATGGAGTTATTCCACCGAAATAACACACTTGATTTCTCACTGCTTTACGGTTCCACCGAAATAACACACTTGATTTCTCACTGCTTTACGGTTCCACCGAAATAACACACTTGATTTCTCACTGCTTTACGGTTCCACCGAAATAACACACTTGATTTCTCACTGCTTTACGGTTCCACCGAAATAACACACTTGATTTCTCACTGCTTTACCGTTCCACCGAAATAACACACTTGATTTCTCACTGCTTTACGGTTCCACCGAAATAACACACTTGATTTCTCACTGCTTTACGGTTCCACCGAAATAACACACTTGATTTCTCACTGCTTTACGGTTCCACCGAAATAACACACTTGATTTCTCACTGCTTTACGGTTTCACCGAAATAACACACTTGATTTCTCACTGCTTTACGGTTCCACCGAAATAACACACTTGATTTCTCACTGCTTTACGGTTCCACCGAAATAACACACTTGATTTCTCACTGCTTTACGGTTCCACCGAAATAACATACTTGATTTCTCACTGCTTTACGGTTCCACCGAAATAACACACTTGATTTCTCACTGCTTTACCGTTCCACCGAAATAACACACTTGATTTCTCACTGCTTTACAGTTCCACCGAAATAACACACTTGATTTCTCACTGCTTTACGGTTCCACCGAAATAACACACTTGATTTCTCACTGCTTTACGGTTCCACCGAAATAACACACTTGATTTCTCACTGCTTTACGGTTCCACCGAAATAACACACTTGATTTCTCACTGCTTTACGGTTCCACCGAAATAACACACTTGATTTCTCACTGCTTTACGGTTCCACCAAAATAACACACTTGATTTCTCACTGCTTTACGGTTCCACCGAAATAACACACTTGATTTCTCACTGCTTTACCGTTCCACCGAAATAACACACTTGATTTCTCACTGCTTTACGGTTCCACCGAAATAACACACTTGATTTCTCACTGCTTTACGGTTCCACCGAAATAACACACTTGATTTCTCACTGCTTTACGGTTCCTAGTGAGCTAGGCACTGCATGTCGACGAACAAGTTCGGACTAAACCTGTTAGTGATGTTAAAACTAAAACTTAAAAAACACGATGTTATACTGCCATATGATTTAGCGCATATCATTTTCTATCATAAAAACAATTTTCACCATAAAAGAAAAAGAAAATTTGTTTCATCAAATTATACTTTCACTCATGAACATAGAAAGCTAGAAGTACACTATTGCTTGCAATGTTCATCCAGTGAAATATCATTTGATGATACACAGAAAGAAACAAATAAAAAATGGTCGATTCGAGGGGCGGTTTACCTCTGGTTTTAACCGGTTAAAACCGCCCCAGTCAATACTCCCAAAGTGGTCAATACTGGTCAATTGGTGGTCAATATTAAAGCTTATTCATATTCTAGTATAGATGCTATTATTAGGTAAGAATTTCACATTTCAACAATTAATTTTTATTTAAACAGACATGCACAAGAAATCATATTCTGTACCTTGATGTGCTTCGGATACATTTCAAGATTGGACTTTGTGAGTTTAGCACCGGCTTCCAGCAACAGTTGCAGACTCTTCTCTCGGCAGTTGAATATTGCCCAATACACTGCATTTGTATTCCTAGAAATACAAGCATACTCGGCAAATATATATTACATAACTTAGGATAAAAATATTAGGAAACAATGAGTTGATCAAGAGACAAATTTGGATGTGAAATGTTGACATGGATCAACAGATACCAGGGTTCCCGCTGTCGGTCGCCAATGGTGCCAAAAAACAAATATTGTAGCTAAACATTTTGTGAATTGGCGAAACTTTTTGTTTTTGAATATGTTTTGTCAAATACATGGCTTCAAATATTTATTTGTGAACTATATGGCTCTTAGTTGGCTCCAAGTTTTTTAAATTGGCTCTCCAGGACAGTGTTTTTCAATTGGCGACAGAAGTGGCGCAGACAAACATTCAAACAGAGGGAACCTTGGATCATACGCAAATCAAAATTGCATGCAATACAAATAGGAGCGTTCGTAGCCCAGTGGAAGCATTGACGAGGGTCAGATTGTTTCAACTGAGGAAGCTAAACATTTGCAAGAAGGTTGGTGGTTCTAGCCAGGTTACTGATTACATGTATAATGTGCAAACCGGTAGCCTACTTTGGTTTTCATCTGAAACTTAGTTTATACAAATTTATTTTAGCTTGATTGCGAAACAAGTTCTTTCAACTTATATTAATCACTCTCGCGACCTCATTCCTGATGGAATCCATCGACACGAGGGAGAGAGAAGAGACAACGTGGAATTTAAATGCCTTGCCTAAGGGCACAATCGTAACGGCTCCAGCGGGGCTCGAACTCCGGATCTTTCGCACCTGAAGCGAACGCGCATCCACTGCGCTATCACGACTTCCACGTCTTACTTAAAGCTAGATATAGTCAAGTTTGTGATATGGACACCCCAGAATAAAGACCAGCAGTCTCAAATGGCCAGTCAATTGATCTCCCACGAATCCATCTAACCATTATCAATGGATTATAACCTGTTGCGAAATACCACTATTTGCCATTCAGACAGGTGGTCTCTACTGACATAGGTTATATGGCTACTCTATTATTGATGTAGGAAGAACCAGGGCGTCATTCCGAGCGGTATTTCATGCACGGATGGGTACCCAGGTAGAACCACTGACCTTCCACAAGCCAGCTGGCCACGGAGGCCCTCTCTAATCTGACAAGTAGAACCATTGATTGACCTACCACAAGCCAGCTGGCCACGGAGGCCCTCTCTTATCTGACAGGTCGAACCACTGACCTTCCACAAGCCAGCTGGCCACGGAGGCCCTCTCTTATCTGACAGGTCGAACCACTGACCTCCTACAAGCCAGCTGGCCACGGAGGCCCTCTCTAATCTGACAGGTCGAACCACTGACCTTCCACAAGCCAGCTGGCCACGGAGGCCCTCTCTTATCTGACAGGTTGAACCACTGACCTTCCACAATTCAGCTGGCCACGGAGGCCCTCTCTTATCTGACAGGTCGAACCACTGACCTTCCACAAGCCAGCTGGCCACGGAGGCCCTCTCTTATCTGACAGGTAGAACTACTGACCTTCCACAAGCCAGCTGGCCACGGAGGCCCTCTCTTATCTGACAGGTCGAACCACTGACCTTCCACAAGCCAGCTGGCCACGGAGGCCCTCTCTTATCTGACAGGTCGAACCACTGACCTCCTACAAGCCAGCTGGCCACGGAGGCCCTCTCTAATCTGACAGGTCGAACCACTGACCTTCCACAAGCCAGCTGGCCACGGAGGCCCTCTCTTATCTGACAGGTCGAACCACTGACCTTCCACAAGTCAGCTGGCCACGGAGGCCCTCTCTTATCTGACAGGTCGAACCACTGACCTTCCACAAGCCAGCTGGCCACGGAGGCCCTCTCTTATCTGACAGGTAGAACTACTGACCTTCCACAAGCCAGCTGGCCACGGAGGCCCTCTCTAATCTGACAGGTAGAACCACTGACCTTCCACAAGCCAGCTGGCCACGGAGGCCCTCTCTAATCTGACAGGTAGAACCACTGACCTCCCACAAGCCAGCTGGCCACGGAGGCCCTCTCTAATCTGACAGGTCGAACCACTGACCTTCCACAAGTCAGCTGGCCACGGAGGCCCTCTCTAATCTGACAGGTCGAACCACTGACCTTCCACAAGCCAGCTGGCCACGGAGGCCCTCTCTAATCTGACAGGTCGAACCACTGACCTTCCACAAGTCAGCTGGCCACGGAGGCCCTCTCTTATCTGACAGGTCGAACCACTGACCTTCCACAAGCCAGCTGGCCACGGAGGCCCTCTCTTATCTGACCGATTTGACTATTATCACTATATGATCATATCTGCTAGAGTCTATGCGGTGTAATGGATAATCATATGATGTTCACCTTGAAACCGAGGGGTCAATAATAGGCTTGACTCTCATTAGAACCACAACCTTAGGCATTACACTGAAATTAGCATTACATCTCCGCAACGGTATTGGATTCCATCATGAATCAAGACTCAGGAGTGATTACAGGGTTCCCGCTGTCGGTCGCTAAAGGCGCCAAAAAATAAACATTGCCGCTAAATTTTGTGAATTGGCGAATATATTTGGCGCAACCTTTTAAAAAAAAAAATTCTTCTTTTGGGCACATGTTTTGTCAAATACATGGCTTCAAGTATTTATTTGAGAATTATATGGCTCTTAGTTGGCTCCAAGTTTTTTTAATTGGTTCCAGTGTTTTTCAATTGGCGACAGAAGTGGCGCAGACTAACATTCAGACAGAGGGAACTCTGGATTAATCTAAACTTCTAAGAAAAAGTTTCGCTATCAATCTAAAATAAATATGCAAAACATAAAACACTGTCAGGCCTCGACAAATCCACTCGTCTGCTCGTATAAAATTTACGAGTGACTTTTCGATCTGGCCGAGTAGAAATTCCAAGTCGCTTGCCCAGTCGGACGAGTGAAAATTTCAGCTAAATATCCAATACAAATCGAAGGAACAAAATAAAATAATATCCGTTTTACTTTCTTCGGAATGATTACCAGGCGTGATAATGGGAAATCACCGAGGATATTTTAAAGTGCAATTCTGACGATTTTTAATTTTCCTAAAATACATGGGACGAGTGATAGTCCAATCTGGACGAGTGGGACAGTGGCATCACTCACCCAGTAGGACGAGTAAGAAATTAAACATTTGTCGAGGCCTGACTGTTGGTTACAAAATACAGACTGCTTAATAAATTTGAAGAAAACTTTGCATACAGTGGTTAATATATATCATGACCTGTATGGCTATGCATAATATATTTCCACTGATTCAGGGCACTACATTTTAAATACCGTACTACATGTACATGTACCTGAAGTCTGGAAGATCTGGACAGGCTCCGTAACTCACTAACATTTCAGCATTCCCTTCAAACCCAAAGTACACACTGGCTGATAGCGCTGTTTCACCAAACTTTCCATCCTGCACGTTCAGGAGTGCCCCGTTCTCAATAAGCAGCGTACACACTGTGGGTGTGTTATTCCTAGCTGCTAAAATTAAACACGTATTCCCGTCCTCGTTCAACATATCTATGTCCAATTTGAACTGTAACACAAACTTTAATACAGCTTCTCCTTTCCTTCGTGTCATGACTGCCGCGTGTAACAAGTTGCCATGCCAACAGTTCAAGTACGGATCCGCACCATTGTCCACTAAATATTGCACAATATCTAAGTTTCCCCCTAACACAGCCATGTATAATGCTGTAGACTTATCCAATGCTTGAGTATTTATAAACTCTTGCTGTGCCTGTTTTTCCAGATCAACGGCTCTCTCTGAATTACTTATACATTGCTTGCCTGTACGTTCCATTTTACTACATTGTTCGTCGTATGAATTCTCTGTCTGAATATACTTAGACTTTTCTATTAACTTCCGCAAAATTTCAAAGTGACACTGAGATCCTAAAAAGGCTGCAATATGAAGAGGAGGGAAATGTCGCTGAAATACATTAATAATACTGCCCTTTGTTTTACTGCATCCGGCTGCAAGTAAAGTGTCGGACACAGTTTTATCTTTATCGCAACTGTGAAGAGCTAATCCAAGAGGGGTGTGACCCCGACCGTTCCTTTTATTCAAATTAGCGCCATGCTGAATCATCAATTTCAACATGTCGTTGTTTCCTTGCTGAATTGCGAAATGAATCGGAGAGTTCGTACATGCGCCGTACCACTGGTTCACGTCTTCTCCGTGTTCGAGAAGAATGGATGCCAGGTACAGATTGTTAGTTTCGACAGCGTGGATCAACGGTGGACTAGTTATAAACACTTCGTTGCTGCCTCGCATCTGCATAACCTGCTGGACATCGGCCCCGTTCTGCAGTAAAACCTTCGACACATCGACAGACTTGTTCATAGACAGCTGTAAAGGAGTAAGTCTCTGGCAGCATGGCTCATTTACTTTAGCACCATGAGACAAAAGGAGTTTTAGTACTTTTTCATCGTTCAGTATAATAGCAAGTGAAACAGCATTCATTTTATTTGTCGGCGACAATTTGTTTGGATCGGCCCCATTTTCCAGCAAAATCTTCAAAACGAGTTCATCATGTGTGCCAACAGCACACAACAAGGGCATGTCCTCGCCGTGGTTAGTGTTAGCAGAGCAACCACATCTAAACATCTGCTTTAGAAGTTCTGAAACCTGTCTTCGTTTCTGTATAACACAGACATCATCAGCATTACATACATTGGAATGACACTGGCCATGCTGCTGTGCAAATTCTGTCAAAAACTGGGAATAGAGTTTGACGAGGAGATAGACAGCTGAGGTATCTCTACATATATCGGTGATCGTATCTGTGGAACTGAGTAATCTTTCTGCTTCATCAAGTCTGTCTTCAGACAAAGCTCGACATAAGATGCACGTGGGTGAAGTGTCTACCTGGATATCCATTGTTTGTTAGTATTTAAGAACCAGTCACACGGTTCTTCTGGAAACGATCCGCGGTTACCTGTGTACAAGTATAAGTCATGTCTCTACACAATATACATGTACGCCACCGACTCACAAGTACTGCCATAATCCATTCTAGAAACTGACAAACAGCCACTAGCTTCTAAACGAACATTGCCCATAGTCTGGGTACAAGTCGTGTCTCTATATTTTCCACACTGACAATCAGCCGGGAATCTACGGGAATCAGTTCATGATTGTCTGGGTACGAGCCATTTCTCTATGTTTAAAACACAGTCAACAAGTCGCAAGCAAACAGTTCATAGTTATCTGGGTACAACTCATGTCTATAGACTTGGACTATCTGTTTAAACACAAAGATGCATATATAAGCTTCTATGGGAAACTGTTCACGACCATCTTGGGTGTCTCTTCAAACCCCACACTACCGTGGTCACTGGTTAGCATATCATGTCTGAAAATTGTAAATAACACTATTCAACATAGAAATATGTACATGTATATTACATATATAATGTGGTTAGTAATACAATTTAGTATGGGGCCTCCTTGGTCGAGTGGTTATAAGGTTGTTAAATGCTGTAGGCTATAATCCCACTTGTGTTGACTGCTTTCATGTGATGAAGGCTTTGAAGCTATCCAACTGGCTTCTAGAGGTTGCTGCTTCTACCTGGCTGCCTGTCTGTGACTGAAATGCTGCTTAGACAAGCAACCTGGGCCTTCCTCCACCAATAGTAGCTGGGGAGTCACTATATGACCCAAGCTGTTGGTGTGACTGTTGAGTATCAGTTACCTTAATCAACATGACGCACTCACTAACAGTTTGCAGACGGATCTGTAGTCCAGTGGTAACACGCTGGACTGGTAATCCAGGGATCGCAAGTTCAATCTCCTGCCTGACTCTAATAAAATTAACAGACTTTCAGATGGGACATTAAACCGAGGTCTCGTGTCAGTGCTGTACACCGTGCACGTAAAAGAACCAGAGGAGATTCTGGAATGGGTCTCTGTCTGTATCATTGCACTATCCTCCGTAAATCTAAAATGACTGATCTCTATCTATCTATCTTCCGTTAATGTCGAACCCCTCGCAGGGATGTAGACATGTTGCGTGTCAAAAACAGCAAAGAAGTTAAAAGTATGAGTAGTTAAAAGTATAATTTAAGAAAGCAATGAAAATAAGTGTTGGTAAAAGTTTAAAAGCAGCTGGGCAGAACAACTAGGGACTGGCATGATCAATATGGCAAACTGCCGTATTGAATTGCTCTATGGTAGGGAGATGGACAATGTCAGGAGGGAGATGGTTCCAATGGTAGATTGTTCTTGGAAAAAAGGAAAACTTGTAGTAGTCTGTAGTTGCTTCAGGAGAACCGGCAGAGTGATAAATAAACGTAAGACACTCACTAACAAGTTTTAGAGAAACAGCTACATCTGTACACTTTCCCTTGGCTATCTCACTTCTACATGTATACTTATTTTTAGCTGAGAGAGATATTTTAACTCAGTTTCATAGTTTTATTCATAACAGACATGAATCATCAAACTTCTCCAATTGCCATGGTAGCGGGTTCGCTTCAGGAGAGGTGCGAAAAGGACTGGAGTTTGCGCCTAGCCGAAGCTGTTACTTAATGGTTTCTATGAATACGCTGGTCGGGCTCCAAATTCTGGGATCACGACTCCCTCTGGTTCCTCAAAAATGTAAAAACTCAATAAATAATTTGAATTTAATACTGTCCGAGTACTATATCATTCGCATCTATTTTGATTCTCAGATTAATTTCGCTAAAAACAGGCCTTAATATGCACACATATATAGAGATGTAGAACAACACTTCCACAATTCAAGAAATAGCATAATTATATCAATATCATACTGTTCTGAAAATTCTCAAAATTCTGTGTTTGGTATGGTAAAATCTTCCCGTTTGTCATGTCATCTATTGGGTAAAATCTTTATCTCAACCAGCCGATCAGAATATAGTATCAACCACGCATAAAGCGCCTTCTTCACTTGCTCCGCCCAGGGTTAGGGTCAAAACGCGTGGTTGATGTCATTATTCAGTTCCATTCTGCCCGTAAATAAGAAATGAACTATAGTTGCTGTAGATAACCATCACCTTACACCCACAATAAACCGTAACTATCTAATCCCACTGTCAAAACCCCAATGCCGACTCATTTCCCCCAAGAACAATCAGGCTATGGAACAGTCTACCGACATATATATATGTTGTATGTATGTTCATTTAATGTCAAACCCCTCACGGGGACATATATATGTTGTATACAGTCGAGTCGCAGTCTGTCGACATTTGTTAGCAGACTGGACTCGAACTCTCTATTATCCTTGTGCATACTGTCTGCTTCTAACTATAGCTTTGTTACATAGATTTTGTTATCGTTGTAACTTGCACATAGCATTTTAGATTAACTAACTTTTCTAGACTGCGTCTGCCAATCAATCATTACTGGTTGTTTGGCAGTATGAAGTTGAAGAAGTTCTGATTGCTAATAAGGCAGTTACAAGTTACCCTACTAAACGGTATTGCGGACCACCAAGAAGTATCGCTATTAACGAATTGGGGATTGTATAGAGACTTCTTTCCAGGAATTGGCAAATTCCCAGATTTTATTATAAACATCTTTAATAATCTGATATAGACATAAAATTTGTTTGACATACATGTACACGTCGGAGATAAATGTCATAACCAACGATATGGCTGAAACAGCTGTCCTGGAGCTTTCAGTGCTGATAATGACTAATTTAACTGATTTAATAACTGATAGTAGCTAGAGCGTGACGACTCGTGTACCGGAACTGACCGAAACATCGACGTACACAAGATTGACCATAAATAATACCAGACCGGGCTACCAAGACCTTGTGTTATAGATTTTATTTCATCCATCCACCATGTGATATTGACAGTGTGCGTTTTAAGTTTATTTATTGTCGCTACCGGTTGCCAATATGAGCGACGCCTCATGAAGATTTTATTCATTTTAGATTGTTGGAGGATAGTGCAATGATACAGACAGAGGCCCATTCCAGAGTCTCCTCTGGTTCTTTTACGTGCACGATGTAAATAACCGACACGAGACCTCGGTTTAATGTCCCATCTGAAAGACTATTAATTTTATTAGGGTAAGGCGGGGGATCGAACAAATATATGCAAAGTAATAGTTTGGTAACCTACGTAACCAGCTCAGCGTCTATACGTATTTTTTGAAAAGTTCATTTCGACAGATAAGTTTTTATCTTTCTAGAAATATTTTACCATGGCTCATGAAGCTGGGGATGAACATATAAATGTGAAAGTCGTGATAGCGCAGTCGTAGCGCGTTAGCTTCAGGTGCGAAATTCGAGCTCCGCTGCAGCCGTTAAGATTGTGCCTTAGGCAAGGCATTTAAGTTCGACATGTCTCTTCTCTCTACATCGTAGCGGTGGATTCCATATGGAATGAGACCTCAATAGTGATTAATATAAGTTGTAAGAACTTGCTTCCGCAATCGAGCTAAAAAAAAGTTGTATGAACTAACATGTAAATGCTAATAGACCCATCATCATCATCATCATCGTCATCATCATCGGCGCCAACAGGAGTGATTAATATAAGTTGTTACAGCTAGTTTCGAAATCGTTGTAAAATAAATAAAGTTTATATATGTACTTTAAAACTATCACCTGGAGATAATCACCATAAGCTTTAAGATTCCGATTAAATCCATTTTCGTTTGTATAGCTATACAATAGATATGTACTGTACATAATGAACGAATAAATATGTTTAAACCAAACCTATCACCTCAAAACATGGTTTCATCCTGAGCATCATCATCACCTTAAAATGCAGTAGGAAAATAACAGTTGCTTGAAGGAAAAGTTACAGTATTATAATATCGGGTGCGGGCCGTTGTCTAATGTTGTTAAAACGTGTGGCCCAAATCATGCGTATGTTCATGCTATGTATTGTATATTTACGTGAATGACATAATATTATGTACTATTGATTTGCAATAAAATATGGTTACATTAAAAAAAAATTTATAATATCAAAATTAAATATGAAAGCTAAGTGCAATATCTAAAACAATATTCGTCAACGTTTCAAAGATTAAACATAATTGCTCACGTACGTAAATTATAAAATGCGACAATAGGCTGTATTGTATATGTACATGTATATGCAATTAACGAGGGTAGTGATTTTGTAAGTGAAATGCAGAGGCCTGAATCAACTTCACAGATGCGCAGGTGTTGTTGGTTGCACATGCCATATAACCAATACGTTTTACTGCGAGGATCAAATTTAATCTAAATGACATTAATCCAGTAAATACTGTGAGTTTGTAAGCGTTAATTAGGAATAAAAAGTAACATAATTGTCTTCACTACAAATCATTTAAATGAAGTATTTAAAACACCATACTAAAAGTCCCGATTGTTCCTTCCGCAATTTTGCATAATTTTGAAAAAATGTCAATATCCTTGCGTTATGAGCTTTCTTAAGGTATAACACTCAGATTTAATAACTTCAGATTTTGCAGCAAATGCTAACTTATTTGGCATCATCCGGACATAACGCTGGGCTATCACGACTTACATGCGGACAATGGAGAAGAAGCCATTACAGTTTCTGTATACAGAGCCAGTTTTCAAAGGACAGGTGATCTCATAGTTGGTGTTGGTCCATCCATATTAAACCATACCCACCCGTTTCGGCACGTTGCCCATTTCGAACAAACGTGATTCATTGCTAAGCTTTCTTAAGGTATAACGCTCTGAGCCATATGGAAGCTGAGTATGATACCAGAAAAGAAAACAAGAGCACTATGTTAGACCTAATGCAATACTATCATTGTATGACAAGTTAAATTACAATTATTATTTAGTATGGACTATTTTATTATATCTACCATAAAACGAGGGGGAAGTATAGCTTATATAAATTTATCTTAGCTCGATTGCGAAACAAGTTCTTACAACTTATATTAATCACTCTCGAGACCTCATTCCTGATGGAATCCATCGCCACGAGGAGAGAGAAGAAGAGAAGAGGAAACGTGGAATTTAAATGCCTTGCCTAAGGGCACAATCGTAACGGCTCCAGTGGGACTTGAACTGCGGACATTTCGCACCTGAAACGAACGCGCATCCACTGCGCTATCACGACTAGTCAAGTCGTGATAGGGGAAAGTATAATACCGAGAAGAAACATCACACACAAGGATGCATGCACAGGTCCGTAGCCACACTGAGGCAAACGAGGCACTCGCCTCGGTTAGAATTTGGCAAGTAACGACCGGTACAGGAAAACTCTGATACAACTGCCTTCAGAATGCACAGACAAGCTTCCACACAATAATTCGGGGGGGGGGGTCGCCTCGGTTATTTTCATATTCTGGCTACGGCACTGATACCACTTTAGATGTTTTCCTTTTTCGTGCTATGGTAAATCGATGAACTGTCACAGTCAAATTATCAGTTCCAAACGAGAATGCACTTATGACGCACGCAGTTCTGTAACCTCCAGGGCTTCTGTTTGACGTTAGACACCAATACGTCATGGCATCACCATGAACGTTTTTCACAATTTCCAAATGTAAACAAAAACACCGGTTCAAAATGGAACGCGTAGCGATGCTAACTGTCATATATGGATGGTTACTCATCAATGCGTTGGAGCAAGTAGTACTTAGGTCTACTGAAATAAATTCACAACAAGTCTGCAATGCCAACCACAATAAGATATGCAAACAGTCTCTGGTTCTACAGTAAACATCACCAAAGTATGGCCTGTCTGATTGCAAATACTACTTTTTATGGTACAACGACCCGGAACCAATTCCTTCAGTTGGGGTGGGGGTTACACGACAAACAATCTTTGCACTGTATGTTTGATTAAATAAACGTATAGTAGGTCAATTATTATTCAGTGGGGTTCCGTGATTTAAAATTAATAAATTAAGCATCGCATTATTCTTCTAGACAATCTAGGACCATCTGCACTGTGTCTATAAATCTTTTATATACATGTACTAACTCACACTAGTTATTTTCAAAGTTATTGGAATAACTATGTATACTTATGTACAGGCTCGTAGGCAGGAACTTTTGTAGGGGGTGCGTAATATATCGATGGGCTGAATGACCGGCATTGCTAGGATGTCCGGGGGGATACCCCACTGATTTGTTTTCTAAACTACAATGCAGTAGATGCGTTTTCATGCATTCTGATACGAATATTTTACACTTGTATTGAGATACTTACATATGATGTATCTGGCCCCGAGGTTATAAAACTTCTCAGATCTCAAACTCGAGTTCAAGTGATCTGATTGGTTGATTCTGAGTGTTACTGTCAGGTGAACCAATCAAACGATTGAGACTGAATTTTGTGTTTTTACGTTTATTTATCGTCGCTACCGGTTGCCCATATGAGCGACGCCTCCTGAAGAGATTAGTTATTTTAGATTTTGGAGGATAGTGCATGATACAGACAGAGACCCATTCCAGAATCTCCTCTGGTTCTTTTACGTGCACGGTGTAAAGCATCGACACGAGCCCTCGGTTTAACGTCCCATCTGAAAGACTGTTAATTTTATTAGGGTCAGACGGGAGATCGAACCTGCGATCCCTGGATTACCAGTCCAGCGTGTTACCACTGGACTACAGATCCGTCTGAGTCTTGAGATTGGAGAACAGTTTTATAACCTCCAGGCCAGGTCTTAGTCGGCTCAGCGCCATCCACTAACCTTCACACGCTTTTTGTGTGGTAAATGGCGTATCGAAGAGATAAGGGAGATAACTGAAACGACGTGTATATCAGAACGAATCCATGGACACCTTACGGGCATTTGTACGGTAAAGCAACGAAATAGGCACTGTCACGTACGATGCGGATACGGTGTCCGCGCCGCCGTCACATCGAAAAACGTATTTATGGCAGTGTGGTAATAATATTTTAACATTTACGTTCTGATTGAGCGGACCTCGGCGGAAGGGAGGTGTGTATGCACCCATCGCACTCTCCTTCCTACGGCCTGACTTGTATGATTATACTTTTGCAGATCTCGATGCGGAACGAGTATGACATGTGTGAGGCGAGTTCATTCATTAGAGTAGGTAATAACACGCACCGTCTGTCTACAAAGTTAATCATTAAGCTCAATTTAAGTTGTTGCTATTTCTGTAACATTACCAACGTGTTGACCGTATGTTCTCTAATTACACCATAAACAGGAAACATTCCACAGCTGATCGGGATCATTAACTTCTCGGCAACATTCGATTTAGTATACACGCTAACGTTTGTTTAATAAAAAATTATAAAATCAGAACGGATATTTTATTTTCTTAAATGGCTAGTATAGGCCTAATACTGCAATCTAATCTCAACAATCAATGCAACCGGGTTCGATCCTCGGGCCGGGAAGTATATGAGATGGTACGGTGGTCGCCAGATCGGACAGGTTGGTTTTCTCCTGGTACTCCGGTTTCCTCCAACACGAATGACAACATTTACACTTTCATCCGTGCGATCGAGAGTGATTAATATAAATTGTTAAAACTTGCTTCGCAACTTTTTGTTTTATAATGTACGACAACCTACACGTTCTAGTCTTGGGACATGCGTTGATATACTTTGCATTGTCAGCCATATACATAAATTATAACACTGAGTCCATAAATAGATCCGTATTGAGTTTCTGATAATATTCTTTTGCCAGAAGTAAAACAATGAAAATTCGACAGACTGGAATTCAACTAACTTTTTGTTGGTGACAAAAGGGATGTACGGAAAAAAACTGAAAGAAATAAGATTACCCTAGTCAAAATAACACTACCCTAGTCAAAGTAACACTACCCTAGTCAAAGTAAGACTACCCTAGTCAAAGTAACACTACCATAGTCAAAGTACCACTACCCTAGTCAAAGTAACACTACCCTAGTCAAAGTAACACTACCCTAGTCAAAGTAACACTACCCTAGTCAAAGTAACACTACCCTAGTCAAAGTAACACTACCATAGTCAAAGTAACACTACCCTAGTCAAAGTAAGTCTACCCTAGTCAAAGTAAGTCTACCCTAGTCAAAGTAAGTCTACCATTGTCAAAGTAAGTCTACCCTAGTCAAAGTAAGTCTACCCTAGTCAAAGTAACACTACCCTAGTAAAAGTAACACTACCCTAGTCAAAGTAACAATACCCTAGTCAAAGTAAGTATACCCTAGTCAAAGTAACACTACCCTAGTCAAAGTAACACTACCCTAGTCAAAGTAACACTACCCTAGTCAAAGTAACACTACCCTAGTCAAAGTAACACTACCCTAGTCAAAGTAACACTACCCTAGTCAAAGTACCACTACCCTAGTCAAAGTAAGTCTACCCTAGTCAAAGTAACACTACCCTAGTCAAAGTAACACTACCCTAGTCAAAGTAACACAACCCTAGTCAAAGTAAGTCTACCCTAGTCAAAGTAAGTCTACCCTAGTCAGAGTAACACTACCCTAGTCAAAGTAACACTACCCTAGTCAAAGTAACACTACCCTAGTCAAAGTAACACTACCCTAGTCAAATTACCACTACCCTAGTCAAAGTAAGTCTACCCTAGTCAAAGTAACACTACCCTAGTCAAAGTAACACTACCCTAGTCAAAGTAACACTACCCTAGTCAAAGTAACACTACCCTAGTCAAAGTAACACTACCCTAGTCAAAGTAACACTACCCTAGTCAAAGTAACACTACCCTAGTCAAAGTAAGTATACCCTAGTCAAAGTAACACTACCCTAGTCAAAGTAACACTACCCTAGTCAAAGTAACACTACTCTAGTCAAAGTAACACTACCCTAGTCAAAGTAACACTACCCTAGTCAAAGTAACACTACCCTAGTCAAAGTAACACTATCCTAGTCAAAGTAAATCTACCCTAGTCAAAGTAACACTACCCTAGTCAAAGTAACACTACCCTAGTCAAAGTAACACTACCCTAGTCAAAGTAACACTACCATAGTCACAGTAACACTACCCTAGTCAAAGTAACACTACCGTAGTCAAAGTAACACTACCCTAGTCAAAGTAACACTACCCTAGTCAAAGTAAGTCTACCCTAGTCAAAGTACCACTACCCTAGTCAAAGTAACACTACCGTAGTCAAAGTAACACTACCCTAGTCAAAGTAACACTACTCTAGTCAAAGTAACACTACCCTAGTCAAAGTAACACTACCCTAGTCAAAGTAACACTACCCTAGTCAAAGTAACACTACCCTAGTCAAAGTAACACTACCCTAGTCAAAGTAACACTACCCTAGTCAAAGTAAGTCTACCCTAGTCAAAGTAACACTACCCTAGTCAAAGTAACACTACCCTAGTCAAAGTAACACTACCCTAGTCAAAGTAACACTACCCTAGTCAAAGTAACACTACGCTAGTCAAAGTAACACTACCCTAGTCAAAGTAACACTACCCTAGTCAAAGTAACACTACCCTAGTCAAAGTAAGTCTACCCTAGTCAAAGTACCACTACCCTAGTCAAAGTAACACTACCCTAGTCAAAGTAACACTACCCTAGTCAAAGTAAGTCTACTCTAGTCAAAGTAACACTACCATAGTCAAAGTAAGTCTACCATAGTCAAAGTAAGTCTACCATAGTCAAAGTAAGTCTACCATAGTCAAAGTAACACTACCCTAGTCAAAGTAACACTACCCTAGTCAAAGTAAGTCTACCCTAGTCAAAGTAAGTCTACCCTAGTCAAAGTAAGTCTACCCTAGTCAAAGTAACACTACCCTAGTCAAAGTAACACTACCCTAGTCAAAGTACCATTACCCTAGTCAAAGTACCACTACCCTAGTCAAAGTAAGTCTACCCTAGTCAAAGTAAGTCTACCCTAGTCAAAGTAACACTACCCTAGTCAAAGTAAGTCTACCATAGTCAAAGTAAGTCTACCATAGTCAAAGTAACACTACCCTAGTCAAAGTAACACTACCCTAGTCAAAGTAACACTACCCTAGTCAAAGTAAGTCTACCCTAGTCAAAGTAAGTCTACCCTAGTCAAAGTAAGTCTACCCTAGTCAAAGTACCACTACCCTAGTCAAAGTAAGTCTACCCTAGTCAAAGTAAGTCTACCCTAGTCAAAGTATGTCTACCCTAGTCAAAGTACCACTACCCTAGTCAAAGTAAGTCTACCCTAGTCAAAGTACCACTACCCTAGTCATAGTAAGTCTACCCTAGTCAAAGTAAGTCTACCCTAGTCAAAGTAACACTACCCTAGTCAAAGTACCACTACCATAGTCAAAGTAACACTACCCTAGTCAAAGTAAGTCTACCATAGTCAAAGTACCAATACCATAGTCAAAGTAAGTCTACCCTAGTCAAAGTAAGTCTACCATAGTCAAAGTACCACTACCATAGTCAAAGTAACACTACCCTAGTCAAAGTAACACTACCCTAGTCAAAGTAAGTCTACCCTAGTCAAAGTAAGTCTACCATAGTCAAAGTACCACTACCATAGTCAAAGTAACACTACCCTAGTCAAAGTAACATTACCCTAGTCAAAGTAACACAACCCTAGTCAAAGTAACACTACCATAGTCAAAGTAACACTACCATAGTCAAAGTAACACTACCCTAGTCAAAGTAACACTATCCTAGTCAAAGTAACACTACCATAGTCAAAGTAAGTCTACCATAGTCAAAGTACCACTACCATAGTCAAAGTAAGTCTACCATAGTCAAAGTAACACTACCATAGTCAAAGTAACACTAACATAGTCAAAGTAAGTCTACCCTAGTCAAAGTAACACTACCCTAGGCAAAGTAACACTACCTAGTCAAAGTAAGTCTACCCTAGTCAAAGTAAGTCTACCCTAGTCAAAGTAACACTACCCTAGTCAAAGTAACACTACCATAGTCAAAGTAACACTACCATAGTCAAAGAAAGTCTACCTTAGTCAAAGTAACACTACCCTAGCCAAAGTAACACTACCATAGTCAAAGTAAGTCTACCCTAGTCAAAGTAACACTACCCTAGTCAAAGTAACACTACCATAGTCAAAGTAAGTCTACCCTAGTCAAAGTAAGTCTACCCTAGTCAAAGTAACACTACCCTAGTCAAAGTAACACTACCCTAGTCAAAGTAACACTACCCTAGTCAAAGTAACACTACCCTAGTCAAAGTAACACTACCCTAGTAAAAGTAACACTACCCTAGTCAAAGTAACACTACCCTAGTCAAAGTAACACTACCCTAGTCAAAGTAACACTACCATAGTCAAAGTACCCTACCCTAGTCAAAGTAACACTACCATAGTCAAAGTAACACTACCATATTCAAAGTAAGTCTACCCTAGTCAATGTAACACTACCCTAGTCAAAGTAAGTCTACCCTAGTCAAAGTAAGTCTACCCTAGTCAAAGTAACACTACCCTAGTCAAAGTAACACTACCCTAGTCAAAGTAACACTACCCTAGTCAAAGTAACACTACCCTAGTCAAAGTGCCACTACCCTAGTCAAAGTAACACTACCCTAGTCAAAGTAACACTACCATAGTCAAAGTAACACTACCCTAGTCAAAGTAACACTACCCTAGTCAAAGTAACACTACCTAGTCAAAGTAACAATACCCTAGTCAAAGAAACACTACCATAGTCAAAGTTACAATACCCTAGTCAAAGTACCACTACCCTAGTCAAAGTAACACTACCATAGTTAAAGTACCACAACCCTAGTCAAAGTAACACTACCATAGTCAAAGTAACACTACCCTAGTCAAAGTAAGTATACCCTAGTCAAAGTAACACTACCCTAGTCAAAGTAACACTACCTTAGTCAAATTAAGTCTACCCTAGTCAAAGTAAGTCTACCCTAGTCAAAGTAACACTACCCTAGTCAAAGTAACTCTACCATAGTCAAAGTACCACTACCATAGTCAAAGTAACACTACCCTAGTCAAAGTAACATTACCCTAGTCAAAGTAACTCAACCCTAGTCAAAGTAACACTACCCTAGTCAAAGTAACACTACCCTAGTCAAAGTACCACTACCCTAGTCAAAGTAACACTACCCTAGTCAAAGTACCACTATGCTAGTCAAAGTAACACTACCATAGTCAAAGTAACACTACCCTAGTCAAAGTAAGTCTACCATAGTCAAAGTAAGTCTACCGTAGTCAAAGTAACACTACCCTAGTCAAAGTAACACTACCCTAGTCAAAGTAACACTACCCTAGTCAAAGTACCACTACCCTAGTCAAAGTAAGTCTACCCTAGTCAAAGTAACACTACCCTAGTCAAAGTAAGTCTACCATAGTCAAAGTAAGTCTACCCTAGTCAAAGTAACAGTACCCTAGTCAAAGTAAGTCTACCCTAGTCAAAGTACCACTACCATAGTCAAAGTAAGTCTACCCTAGTCAAAGTAACACTACCATAGTCAAAGTAACACTACCCTAGTCAAAGTAACACTACCCTAGTCAAAGTAACACTACCCTAGTCAAAGTAACACTACCCTAGTCAAAGTAACACTACCCTAGTCAAAGTAAGTCTACCCTAGTCAAAGTAACACTACCCTAGTCAAAGTAACACTACCC